>VDFB02193867.1:682521903-682598366 GCA_007258455.2 Sequoia sempervirens
AAAACAAGTGGCTTTTTTATCATTTCTTTGGTGACACTATCTTTGTATTTGTTTTAAGAACATCACCATGTACTTCTTCCATGTAGGAAAAGAATAGCAGTCACTAAATGCAGGGAATATGCACTAGTCCTCTCAAGTTCATCTTGATTTTTCTAGACTATGCAATATTAACATGCATGGTTCACTATATATCCACAGGGTTTGCACCTGTGCTAATGAATCTCTCAATTTTTTTTATCTCATTACTAGTATTTGCAAACAAAAGAATGCATGGGTGGAACATGATCTACATTTCCATGTATATATATATAAATATGTATCTGATGCAACTAAAAAACAAATGAGACTTTGGTAAATAATATATCTAGATAAAAAGAATACAAATCTAAGATAGAACTTGTAATTTAATTCATCTACTCATCAATAATATTTTCATACTATTAACTTGATTTAAAAAGAATTGGAAGACAACTATAATCTATAACATAACATCCTTAAATGGTTCAAATTTTAAATGAAACGATGAAAGAAAGAATAAGAATACAAACATTAAAGTATAAAATCATTTGAAAATAATTGGGGATAAAAATATTTAATCTAATAGTTGTTAACATAAATGAACTTCAATTATATAGCCTTGAGAACATCAAAAAATTATAGATTGGAAAGCAAAATAAATATGTCATATTACTTGAATCAAATCCTAATAAAGTTTGAATCATTGCATACTTGTTATAAATATCTCACATGAACCAATGAAATTCAATGTGTCTTCAAATTACATAAGAAGAGAACCTAAATGTGAAAAAGAAAAAGAAATTCAAAATCCATCTTTTTGTAATGAGTTGGTTAAAATTTAAAAACATTCAAGAACCCCGAAATGGTTTGAAATTGATGAGCATAATAGAAATTCTTGAAGGCAAAGAGAGTGTCACAAAACCATTAGGTTTAATAGACTTCAAAAATTTACAATGAATGGTTTTCCAATAAGATGTATTAACCAAAATATTCCAAATTTTTATACAATTACTAAAGATGTACAAAATAGAGACCTTTACTAAATAAATTTCAAAATGCATCATTAAATGTATATTAACATCATCCGCACTCTAATTAAGAACATTAAAAACAACACCAACACAAAGAGATAAAATTAAAAAGTTCCAACTAATGATGTTATAATAATCCTCCCCAAGTTGATCCTCTCATCCCAATCATCATACTTAATGTTTTGGTACTTGAATCATGTTTATTATATTATGTGCTCCTCAACACTATGTAAATTAGAACTCTTAATAAACATGTTTTTAAGAGGAAGCATTTTCTCTTTCTATTACCATAACGATTATTCTTGTTTTTGTAACTTGGTATTTCTACTTGTAGATTTTCAACTTTTTATTATGTAAATCATTCTTTGATACCCAAGTAGTTTGAAGACCCTTTTAAGATGAAGAAAATATAGATTTATCATTTGTAATCCTCATCCTTCCTTGCTACATGAGTAATTTTTTTTATGAAAACCATGTTTAGGAATGAAAATATCCAATCCCTTATGCTTCTGAACTAAAGTTTGCAATGCTTATGGTTCTTTTGGCCTTATAGATTCTTGAATCATTTTATAATATAAAACCTACATATAACCTACTTTGGCTCTAATAATTGTAAACCCTTTAGGAATTCTAAATTGTTGCATCTTGTCTTGATTTTCCCACCATTGTTATTCCTTTTGAAATTTTTACAAATTAGGCAAAGAATCCTTGCACTTATATAGAGGATCCTTAGGTATGTTCTTAAAATTATTTAAGGTTAAATGACTTAATCTAAAATAAAGGCATATACAGATCTCTTGCAATTGTAACCTCTTTACTAGTGTTCAAACATATTTGATACCTTGATGGCATGACATAGATGATGTTGCTTGATATTGCTTTATCCATGGATACCCAAGTAAAATATGAGATACATCTAAAGAAGAAATAATATGACATAGAATAAGAACTTCCCTCATCTTTTAGACCAAAAAATTAAGGTAAAATAATGTATCCTATAGTTTCAATCAACATATCATTAGTCAATTTTAAAGAAACCCTCAAATATGCATATGCTTATTTATAAAATGATGATAAAACAAAAATTATTCAATGCATACATTTTATTGGTGAGTAAGATCAATAAACACACCCTTACATGGTTCATGATCCACACAAAACCAAAGGACCATTATAATTATTTGGTAATATCTCACAATGTGAAAAAGGTGTCAAAAAAATTAGCATACCTAAACCATAAATTGACTTGTCATAAAGTGGGTGGGTAGCTTAGTGGTGGAGATTTGCATCCTAACTAGTTCATGGAAATTTCAACATGGTATTAGAGCCAAGCTAGGTGCATTTGACACCTATGTTGTGGCTCAAGGGAGTGTGTTGGAGAAATGATACAAACCTAATCTATAAAAGGACTCATCACAATGTGATCCATTAGCTCAATAGTAGAGCATCCTAACACCAAATGGGAGGTCCTAAGTTTGAATACTGGTTAGTCCATAGAAATTTATATAAAAGTCAATCACTAGTACATAAGAAGAAGAATAATTACCCTTATAATTTTTATTAATACCAACAAATCATTCCTCACATGTAGGTGAATCAATGATTTCAAGCTCGTCAACATGTATATGTACCTCAATCTCATGACCCTCATATAAAACCATTTTATTAGAGTTATTTAGTGTAAAATATTTAAATTTTCATTAGGAGGAACAATTGAAGGATTGACCCCAATATTAACCCCCTCAACCTAATTTTTTTTAATCAATAAAATCCTTAGTCAATTATTCCTTAATCCCATAAAATGTTGAGTATAATTACAATTAACTCTACAATTTAATAACAAAATTCTTTCTCATTATATCTTTTGGGAATAACCTTAGATTTATCTAATGGCCTAATAGGAGGAAGTGTAATCATGTTTGCACTAAGTAAATTTTGAAGCACATTTTACAAAGGAAAAAGTTGGAGGCTTTAGAGTCATAATATTAGAAACATTTATAATGTATAGTTTGTACAATGGTCATTTCCATTATTTTTTACTATCCTTTTGGAAATAATTTTTCTTTTCAAATTTACAAGGGTAGGATGATGTAGATGAAGCATTAGAAGATCCATAATTAAGTGTGGTAGCCTTTGACAACTTTAGTTCTTAACATTCATCTCACTTGCACATGCATTAAGAATGTATATACTTTGTAGATCCTTGTTTACAGTCAAAAAATCTAAAATAATAAACTTCAATCCAACATTCCCAATATTTGCATTGACCAATATTATTATGAAAAAATAGACCCAAATGGAAGATAATACAATCATTTAATAGCATAATATTTTAAATTTCATGGGAAGAACTTAGCCAATAACTTATCATCATACAAAAAATCCAAATATGTAGCACTAAAGAACCTTGAATGTGTAATGGGATCTCCTTTAACATTGTGCATCTCAAATCTAGGATCCGAAAATCCAACAAAAAATGGATATGTAAAATTTTCAATAGAAATTGAATTGTGTTTGATTTTTATATGTATGTCTTTTTTTGTTTCCATTAGGTAAGGAATCAACATTACTTTTCATCTCAACAAGCCTTTAAACATTAATGTCAAGGGTAGATAGAGGCACACTAGGATTAAGGACATGAATGAAAGTGGCAAGATGAGAAATGGAAGATGGTGTATAAATTTGTCGTGACATAATAAATGAGTGTGGAGTGACAAAGACTTGCGTAGGAATATCACAGTGAGGGGAACATGGGAAGTGTAAACAAAACTAATGAGAACTAATGTGGAGACAAGAGAACTATGTGCATCATAATAAGTAAGCATGAGATGAGATCTAGGAAAAAGGAGAGGATAAATTTGGGGAGATTTGGTGGAAGGAGAAATAAATTGCATAAGATAGATAGGAGTAAAACAATAAGGAGGAATACATGAAGAAGAAGCTTGGGATGGAGGGAAAATGGCACATCACTCAAAGGGATTGTTGAGCTTATCCTTTTACCTATTTAACTTTAAGTACTTTCTTTCCACATGGCTTATTAATCAACATAGTATATGAAGGAGATCAATAATTGTACTAGGATTAATATTACTAGCCAAATTTGCAAGATCCAAAGAAAGGTTGTGTGCATCAAAGTTATATCTTGATTACCATTTTCTCAACAAGGACCTCATGGTCAAATGATTCTTCTCCATTATGATAAATTTAGTATCATGCATATTCCCAATCATACCAATTTTAGCTTGATTCACAACCATGGTGGGATTGAATTATGACTTCTTACTAGGAAAAGAGGATGATTTTGGTATTAGAAGGAAATAAGGATCGAACAATGTTTAGATTTGATTAAGAAATTAGACAATGAGAAAGCACTTAAATCTAAAAACTAAATAAGATTCAAGAAAACCTTTATGGCCAAATCGTAGGACATACCAAATTAAATGGCTTTTCCAAAATGAAAAGAAAATAATTTCTTTAGAGTTTCTTTTCTAATTAGCTAGGATAAATAAATACAATAAGTAAACACACAAATTACCTTCGAACATACAATTGAATTTAAAAATACTAGACAAGCACACTATAGAATTGACAAAGAGGGTTAGGGTTTTTAGCTTCATTTGTTATATGGAGATATTTTATTGTAATGTACATAATCAATGATATGATTCTTGATTTTTTATAAGATTTAATATTATGACACCTTAACAAACCAAGATATGACTTTCATGGTTCACTCCTACATGTATGGAATTTACATTTTCATCTACAAGTTTGACCCTAAATTTGTAGTTTTAAAATTATTTTGTGACCTTGACCCCTACACTTCTAGTCTTTAGGAATTTATTTATCTCCATTTCTTAGACTATGTTGAGAGCCATTATAATGTTTTTTTGCACTAACTTTGGGAGGAAACTCATTTTTCCTTACTCAAACCCTTGGATTGATTTAAAAAAATTGAACAAGTTAAAATACATGCCAAATATAAATGCAAGTGCCTAGGAATTTTATCCTTGTAATCTTAAAAGTTGATGTAATACTCTAATGATCAAATCATATGTTGATCTATGATACATATGGATCGATATCTAAATGAATTAGAAAATTTTCTTTTATATAACACTATAGCTCTAAAATTTTAATATTTCATGCTCAAATTGTTGAGAAATAACTAATTGGAAGTATTTCAACTTGGGACCATATTTAAATTTGGATATATAAATGTGTGTGCCAAAGAAACAAAATGAAAAGAATAACATTTGGATCTATAGCCTTGATATGTTTGAAGCTAAGTCTAGTCTAGGCTCAAGTTAATGGCTAAACTTTTGCAAATAAAAATGCAACTTGGTTTGTCTAGAACATATGTGTTCAGTTTATGTGTTGTGTTATTAGTTGGATGATAGTTAAGGTGTCCACTATGAAATGGTAGATGATGGGGAGGTGATGTTGGAGCATTCTGACACTTGAAATAATGTTGTAGATGCATTGAAAAATCCAATCAACATAAAGAATTTCAAGGTGTGTAGTTTTGAATTATAGACCTCTCATCCCCTAACAGATAGTTGATAGTTTTGATATTCATTTTTCTCTTGAAAGGTGTTTAACAAGACAAAAATATATGCAAAACGGGGAAGCAAAATACTATATTGAAAATGCTTTAAAAAATTTCAAACAAATGCAATTTGAATTCAACAAATTTAAAAAAATTTATATTTAGGGTTTCAAAATTAAACAAATAGATGCATTTTGAACTCTAGAAAAATTGAATTTTAAATACCTAGTGCTCAATAGTGCTCGATATGCAAACTGGAATGATGAACTTTGAGGAGACGAACTTAAATTTGCTTTCACTAGAAAGAAAAACCTCTATTTGGTCACCGTCATGGTCTCGGTTTGCCGCACACACCAGGGACAGTGACTGGTAAAAGAACAAAGTAAAAGTGACAGGTTAAAATGAAAGAATTTTTAGTTTTTGTTATATTTAGGGGGTTCGGTCGAACCCATGTTTGACTGAACCTATTTAAATATGTTTTTTTATTTAGGTTTTCTTTGGTTCGGTCGAACCATGGGTTCGGCCGAACCCCTTCAATATGGTGAAAAGAAAAAATACGAAATTTCCTTCCTCTTAGAAAGTGTAAACCACTATTCTAAAGCCACCCTCAGTCGGCGAGACATTATGTCTTCACCGAGACATTACGGTGAAGAGAGAACATTGTGTCGACAGTGAATACCTTTTGCTACCCGTCGGTGAGACCTGAAGATCTCGCCGAGACTTCTTGGCGGGGAGAGAACCTTATGGTGATTTAAGAACCCATCTGAAGGCGGTTGGCAAGACCTTTCGTCAAGATCCTTAAGAAATATCCTCATGCACATGACTTGATCCTACAAAACAAGGTCTCTATTAGTCTTCTAAATCATGAAAATGTCCCACTCAAAATTACCCATAACATTTCTTATTTTACTATACTTCGTAAGGAAAGACTTACTTCCAACGGGGGTGGAACCAAAACAGAAACTAGAATCGGGACTGGGGTCGGGGTGGGGACGAACCAGGGAAATAACAAACATTTCCAAGTTCACACCCTAAACCGACCCCACTTCTACGAAGAAACTCAAAATGCAAAGGAAGGCAACCAAAACACCGGTGGAGCCGAAGCGAAACGACGAACGGAACCGGGGTCAGAACCAAATCCGAACCAGAAACTTTGAGGAAGTCTCCAAGTTTCGGGTTTGGATTCCGTTCCGAACCTGCCTTCGACGTCACCTGAAAAGAGGAAAAGAATGGAATAGAAATAAAGAGAAAGGGGAAGGAAAACCCAACAACCAAAACAGAGGAAACCAGAAGCGAAAGAACCTAAAAACGCAGAACCGGGATCGACACTAAATCCGAACCAGGAACTTTGAGGAAGTTCCCGGGTTCGGCCGTAGTTCCAGTTCCGGTCCACCAAAATGAAAAATAATATGCCCAAGGCCAAAAATAAAGTTAAGGAAAAGGACACTTATTGACAAAGATCAATGAAGAGGGAAGAAAAGGCAGGGTCGGACCCGGGACGGGGCCCAAACGAGGCACTTTGAGAAAGTTCAACATTCTGAGTCAGTCCCTAACCCAACTTCGACAAAGAACAAAGGGAGAAGGAAAAGAACAGTCGGAACCGGAACCAGGGTTGGAACAAGACCCAAACTTAGAAGGAATTTCCAAGTTCGATATTGGTCCCGGTTTCGCCTCCGACATAAGTTTGAAAGGAAAACACCTAAGGCAGAAAACCAAAGGCAAAAGAGAAAAAGACAAAAAAGAAAAGGGACCCATTTTGATCCAGATCAAAGTGGGGTGGTTAGGCAAGGCATAACACCTGGTTTACAATTTTTGGCCAAATTGGACACTGAACTAATTTTTCTAACTAAATCTTCACTTTCAGGCACCTATAGCGGCTAAACCATGAGGAATTTGAAGATGATGAAAACTAGTGATTTGTGACATTTTGTCTATAGATTCTAAATATATATTTTTTAATTTTTTTGGAATTAGATTGCACTTCTTTTTCAATCTCCTTCAAAAACTAGTTTTCTTTTAGTAAACATCATTTTTAAGGAGTGACGCTCACCGTATGGCACAAATTTTTTCCATGAAGGATAAAATTTTTTTTTTGAATTTAGATTTGTAGCTATGATATCTAGTGCTTACAATTAGTTTCATAGTCTTTTATTGAGTATTTTTTCCTTAATCAAGTTTCGAAGTCAAACTAATTACAATTCAGACATAGGCAGATTGTATAACAATTTATTTTGTATGTATCGAAATTCAACTTTTTTTTATTGGATCAAGGAATTCAATATCCAATGCACTCATATTTAAAAAAAAAAATTGATAATCTTCTATTTTCCCACATGTGCAAAACAAAGAACTTGATTTTTGATGAAAAACCTACATTCACAAGAAATACAAAATAAATTTATAATAATTAAATTAAATTTATTTAAAATTATAATTTTTGGGAAGCTTATAATAAAGACTACATACTTACAAAAAATAAATTTTAAATGAATTCATTTGATCCCCCAAGAGGTAAATCAAAAGTGGTTATCAACATTTTGATAGGTGTAAAGGAGACTCCGTTATAGGTATGGTTTAAAACTAGCGGGGTTCTATCCAAGGGGGTTTAATCTAAGGTAGTTTGATCAAACCATTTTCAATTGGAATGCTTTAAATGGAACTTCTTAAGGCCTAAATCATTATATTTTCTAAAAATATGTGATTTCAGCAAAAATCAAAATCTCCCAGAAATTGTAAACCAGCTTTATGGGATCACCCACTTGTATTGTATCATAATCTGATGTATCTTGTATCATTCTTGATGTACACTCCTCACATGTATACGAGGAGATATTGTTGTTCAAATGCATAGATGTAATTATGTAAATTGATGTTAATCTATATTATGTAATGGATTATGTAGCAAATGTTATTGTATATGTAATTAAATGAATTGATTTAATGGATCTATATGGAACATATGTTATGGTTGTATCATATTTGATCTTGTAAATGTAATGGTTAATGTACCTTCTTATTGTAGTTGGAATCTGATTAATGTGATGTCTTTCAGTCCTTTCTCGTTTAACTGATGGGAATTAAGTTACAACGTAGTCATGGACCTTAAAGGACTTAGGTTAGATTAGTGTCAATTGATTCATTTGCAATAGTGTGTTTATTGCACTTTAATGTATACATATTTCTATATTAGGTGTTAGTATGTGTTGTCCTCTAGGGTTTCATGGTAGGTCATTACACATGGTATCAAAGCCTAGGTTCATACATTGGGAACTCTGGATACATCATGAACCCATTATGTGCCCTTGTTGCATGTGCTCTTGAGTGTATGTTTTTCTCCCTCTCTCGTCTTCGATTAGTAACCCGAAATATATGTTTAGATGGTGTTTGCCCAATAGTGTGGAAAACTGGTGGAAAGAATAGGACCCTCAGTGTAGTGCGCAATCCACTGATATTATTTCTGTTAGGGATGCACTATGGACCTTGTGTGGCCTTTGTGATGTAAACTGGTGAGTGTAAATGGTGAATGCATGTAGAATTTTGAATGTAACATTTTCGATTCTTGAATTTCTATTTTCTCCCTTTTGTCATCCTTGCCTTATACTTTGAAACTTGTCGTTTGGTGGTGTCTATGTAGGATAATGCCTAGAGGTCAAGTCAAGGTCGGGGACATGGTAGAGGTCATGGTGGTGGCCATTGGGCTAATCGTCTAGACACCCCTCAAAATTCACAAGAGGAAAATCATGAGGAACAATGAAGCCCCCAAAATAATCAGGTGAAGGATCCTCACGATGAGACTTTAGGTCAAATACCCACTCATCTTAAGTTAGAAAAGGAAAAGAAATTTTTGGAATCGAAGCCAATTTCCAAGTATAAGAAGCCTTCCATAGTTAGGGATTGGCCTCTAGGGTGTGGGTGAAATGCACCCTTATTATCTAAGGAGGGAAAGGAGATTCTAAAAACTCAACCCTCTTCTCTGAAAACTGATGTAAATTCTGACGAGGACTATAAGGAGTGTTCTCTCTCATAGGATGAGGAAACTAGTTAAGCTAGTAGTCTATCCCCTTGTAATAAGGGCCCATGTGACCCATGCTTGTTTGTAGGCTTCCAAAAGTAAGCCTAGTTTTGGGGGGGGAAGCCCTTCAATTGCTTACTACTTTTGATAGTTGCTTGGAGTGTATTTGGACATTAAGATACTTGTTTGTTGAAACTTGGATGTTATGACACTTTGATTCATAGTTATAATGACACATTTATACTTGATGTTTATGCTTATATCATGCTTAGTGGATTAGTTTAATTGTTATGTGAGTTATCATTGATATGAGTATTATGTGATTGTTAGATGTATAGTCTCATCATGATTTGTTATCTATTTATTGTGTGTTGATGTATTGGTGAAAGGGAACATGGTCGCATCACTCGCTTGTGAGTTCCCTACGACATTGTGATTTTCCCTTCATAGTGTGATTAACTGTTTTCCTATGTATATGTTCGACTGTGTGGTTTGCTATAGATTGCAGTTACCAGGCATCGACTCCACCTAAATTTCTAGGTTTGAGCGTGTCTTAATCCAAATGGAGAATTGTTGATTTGGAGATAGCATCTAGTCCCCCATGTTGAGCCATAATCCTTGATGAGGATGAGTGTCCAGGTTGATACCCTGTCAGTTTTGAAGTCAGTTTGTGCCATTTGAAGTTATGCTTGTACCTGGTCAGGTATTTGTTTGATATTGTTTGCTTGATAACTGGATGTGCTTGTATTTTTGTATGATGTATTCTAACTTCGCAACTTCTAGGAGTATGCCAGATCTTAGGGGAGGAGAATTTAGTGCCCCTCCACATTTCACCCTGGTTATTGTTGTTGCGGTATTGTCCTTCGTTTTGCTGTGAGATCTGGTACTTCTTGGCATGTTGAGCATTTGTTTTAATTGGGATTATTTGTACTAGATTAACTATTACGTTAAAATAAAGCTATTGAAATATAAAAGACATCATAATAGTTAAAATAAATGCATTATTATAATGGTGGTTTTGATAAAAAAATATATATACTATTAAGGTTTTATTTTGTGTAAATAAAATAAAACATTAATTAATGCTCTTATTTGATCTAAATAAATTAAAATAACAATTTAATAAAGAAATATTAAAATAAATATATATTGTTTATTGTGAGGCGAAAATAAAATTTAAAAGTTAAAGTTAAATGAATAAATTAAATAATATTAAAGAGGATTTATGGTGAGCAACTAAATAATTTTTTTTGATTAAAACAAATATTGTAGAGTGGTTGTAAGCTTTTGTCGGGTGATAAAATAAATGAGTTTAAAATAGGAGTTGCATGTAGCAACAATTAAGGGAAGTGGTTAATAAATTAATTAGAGGGAGTTAACTGAACAGGGGCTTTTGGATTATTTTCTAGGGAAAAAACTAATTTTTGCATTCTATGTGTAGGAGTTTCTAGTTTTGATTTTGGTTCTTGGAGCTTGTTTTTGATTCTTGAAAGTTTGATTTTGTAGCTTGGAGGCTTGGGGTTATAGTATTTTTGGATGCTTTATACTAGAGTAGAGGGTTGTCAGAAGATTGAACTTATTGGGAGAAAGCTGAAGTTGTATTTGGGATTTAGACCCAGTAACACTTTCAGCTCTGTGACTCAAAATATTCTAGGTTCCATGCTTTCTCCTAGTTACAATGTTTGCTCAAAAATGAATATTGCAAGATTATATTGCTTGAATAAAAATAATAAATTGTTAAATTACTAAATGCCCCATTAGTTGTTTTGATTAAAGGGAAAAAAAGGTTTTGAAGGGACCCGAAACCCTTAACAATCAAGGATACAAAATGTTAAGAAAAATTTACAGAAGACCACTAGCAGCAACCCAACAACCAAAAAACACTAATAGGTGGGTTCTAAACTAAAAGTAAGACAAAAGACCACCAACAACACCCATCAACCACACAACAAAAAACAACCAAAAAGAAACCAACTCCCAGCAGGAAACAAAAAGCAAGAAAGAAAAGAACACACACTAATTCAAGCCACCTAGAGTATTGGCAACCTCAATCTGCAAATTCTTGTGCCTCTCTACCATGTCCAAAAACTCCTTCTCAACATCAAAAGTTTTCTTCCAATCAGCTGACCCTCTGCCAGCATGACCTTTGTCGTCATCCTTAGCAACTTTTTTTCCCTTTCCCTTGGCCACATGCTCTTTCTCGATAAGCTCAGAGAAATAAACCTAATCCTCCTTGAGCTCACTTATTTTCTTGAAAAGGACTTCCAGGGAGTCTGCACTGTTCTTGATAGAGATATGGCACACCTGCATTAACTTCTTGATTTCTGTATTTATGCCTAAAACCCTAGTTTCTAGAGCCACCAATCTTTCATCACACAGAGACTTAAAATCATGATAGGAACCTTCAAGGTCCACCATTCTGTCTATAAGAATGTCCAACACAGAACCCTTCAGAACATTCTTCATGTTCTCCTTTAAGCCTCTGATTTTAATATTGATTTTATTAAACTCTTGAAGAGTCCATTTAGTCAATTTAAAGGTACCAGTTTCCCCAACACTAGCCATATCTAGTAAATCAAACATGGAAGTAGCATCATCATCAAGGTAAGAAAAGTCCTCAGAAAGAGGGTTTACCTTCAAAGGCTCTTGTTTGGCTTTACTCTTCTCTGCATTCTCCTCATCCAAACCCCTATTTTCCTTGTCTTGTTCCTCCTTGGGAAACTCTTGCATGGGAGAATCCTCAATGGCCACCATCTTTTCACCAAAATCCTTATCCTCACTAGCCACATTTGGGTTCTTGGTTGGAACCTTAGAAGCCTTATTCTTTAAATTAGCAATTCATTTAGACAGCCTTGGTTTATCAACCAAACCCTCAGCTTTACCTTGTGTCCCCACCTTCGAACCACCACCAACAACAACTTTACCAACAACCACCTTTGCAGACATGGTAGAAGAATCACCTAACCCCACCTTTGTGTCATCACTCTCAGAAAGGGCTAGCCGCTTGGGCAACCTGTTGCACTTAGCACCAACCAACTTCCTCTTCTTCAAAGATGTAATCGTTGTTGCGGGAGAAGCACCCTCCTCATCCTCATTCCATTCCTCCTCCGACGACGACGAGGACACCGAACCCAATGACCCAGATAGATCACAAGTACAAATTTTTCCCTGGCCTTGATGGTCAAATCCAGGATAAGAACCTTAGCGTGCTCCATAATAAGTAAGATAATCCCTTCATGGAGGATAGGGGCCCTCCTATTATTTAGATGTGCATACACTGAGACCTCCAAAGAAGATAACAAGAAAAAAGGAAACAAAATGAAAAAACCATGTCTAAAATGGTTGAGGAGAATAAAATGGTGACCAAGAATGACCCTAAATGTCCCTTCTAGGGTCACGTAGTGCATTAGGACCTCAACAACACTTGCCTAGATTTTATTGATGGATGTTCTCTCATAGCCCTAGCTCTCCAATTTTATTAACTGCTTCTTCTCATAATCTTTAAAAAGTTGAACCATCACTTCTTCATTTCTTTTTTATCCTTAAAAATATTTTAACCCATAGTCAGCATCCCCGTGACAGTGTCAACCAAGTCCTCATTAACTTCCACTTCCATACATTTAACCTTAAGCTTACGATTATGCTGGAAAGAAACAAATTGTACCTAGGCATTAGGGTCATGCCCATGCAATCTCTCCAAAAATGGAGTGAAATTCCCATGGCTCAAAATACTCTAGAGTTTCTTCTTTCTTTGAATGTCACCACAAGAGTGTGGCTCGATTTAGAGCCTATCACCACCCATTGCAACCGGCATAGAACTCACAAGACCCTTGTGAAAAGAACTCAGCTAAAGACTAGAGAGCCAAAAACTACCCACAAAGCGTCCAAACTAAAGGAAGGTAGTAGACCATAAATGCTACAACACCTCATCACAAGCCATCATTCCTTAATAAACTCCTAGCTTTCTTGGGAAGGATCGATCCCTCCTCCCACAAATGAAATTCATTTAAGTTGACAGGTTCATTGGAAAACAAATATACCAACAATTTTTTGTCTTACTAAATGTGAGAGACACGGGTATCATCACAAGATTGCAACAAAATTATTGTATCCTTGATAATATGGTCGACATTTTGGCTCAGAGGATGAGTGCCACACAAATAATTTATAATGCTCATGGAGTTTCCTTCCACCCAAAGTTTGGATTAACCTTTGTTGATGGCATACCAAACACTTATGAATGTAGCCTCTGCCTCCGTGCAATGATTGGTCTGAGTACCCAATGGGAGTGCCACTACGCCAAGGAGTCTGCCAATATCATTTCTTAACACCCCCCACATCCTGCAAGTCTAGGATTCACCTTCACTGCCCCATCAAAGTTAACCTTAACCCAACCAAAAGGAGGAGGCTTCCATCTTGTGTTCAATCTAGCAATTGAGCTTGACTTAGGTTCCACAATAGGAATTGAACTTATCTTCCAGTTAGAAGTCACCATAAGCTCATAAATAGCAAGGCAAGTAGATGGAACACAATAGCAGAATCAGAATGAATCAGAGCAAAATTCTCCAGAATGGCCCAACGGATCTTGATAAAAAGACTATCAACCTTAAGCTTAGTCTCCTGAAAAATCATGTTATTTTTCTCTTTCCATAATCTCCAAGCAATATGCGGAGCCATGAGATCCCATAGCCACCTAAAAATGGGAGAGGACGATGGGAAAGTCCATTTGTCAAAAAACTTAGCAAGAGAATCTAGAAAGGCCCAACCAATGTCCCAGAGTCTGAGAAATTTACTCCAAAGAGAATAATAGAAATAACAGTCAAGGAGAATATGGTAAGAATTATCACTATTAGCTTCACATAGAACACATCTATTCAGAATTGCAAACCCCCTCTTACAAAGTTTTTATTTCGTAAGAACCTTACCTTGCATAAGCAACCTGAAGAAAACATTAATTTATGGAATGAGCTTCTTATTCCACATCCTGCCCCAGAAAGGAAGAGAAGGGGGCACTTCCAAAGAGCTTAAGAGAGTAGAAGCCATAGGAAAATTTCCACTAGAACAAGGGTCCTAGATGACTCTATCTGGTCTCAGGAAAGAAGGGATTCAAATCTTACATAAGAAATCCTTTAGAACCTTCAAAGACGGGTCCCACATCTCAAAATTCTTCCATTCCCCATCAACAAAGTAATCATCCACCTTGGACCGAAAGAAGTACTTATACAAGGGGACAATAGGGGGCACCCAAGGAAGAAAAATAAGAGGGTAGACCCCACACTAGACATCTTCCCAAAATAGAATGTTAGAGCCATCACCCAACAACCATTTAACATTTCTAGCAATAAGGTCCCTGCATAGCATCATATTCCTCCAGAAACACGAACTAGAAGGGATATCCTTTCAAGACAACAAGTTCTAGGGTCTCTCCAAACCATACAAGTACTTGTTACCCACCAAAAATGCCCATCCAGCATCCCCATTCAAGAGCCTCCACACATTCTTTGACAAAAGAGCCTTATTAAAAGACTTAAGATTTCTAATACCCAAACCTCCCCACTTCTTTAGTCTGCACACTGAATCCCAAGCCACAAGGGGAATTATATCTTTAGTCTCAATCCCCGACCACAAGAATCTTCTCACAATCTATTCCATCTTATCTTTGAACTTAATAGGGACTCTAAAGAGACTCATAGCGTACAGGGGCAGGTTTTGGAGAGTGGAAGAAATAAGCTAAATTTTACCAACCTAATTGAGAAGCTCACCTTTCCATCTGACTAAATTCCTATTGAATTTATCCAACAAGCCCAACCAAAAGGAATCTGGGATCTTGGAGATACACAAAGGGATCCCAAGATAAGAAGATGGGAATTCACCTTTATTGCACGATAGGATTCTAGCAAGCTTAACCTGTAGAGCTTTAGGAGTATTGAGGAAGACAATATTACTCTTAGGAAGGTTGATCCTCTGAGCAGAGGCCTTCTCGTAATCTACCAACAACCACTTAATGACTCTAACTTTCTTAACTAAAGAAGAACCCATCATAATAGTATCATCAACAAATTGTTGGTGAGTAATTGGGTCACATCTAGAAGATGACAAAAGACCCATTAGCACCCTGGTCTGAAGTGCCTTATGGATATTATGACCCAAAGCCTCCACCATCAAAATGAAAAGAAGCGGTGAGATGGGGTCTCCTTGCCTTAGCCCATGCGAAATCCTAAGGAAAGGAGAAGGAGAACCATTCACCAGGACATCAAATGAGGGAGAAGAAATAAGTTACTCAACCAGTTGGAGGAACTTCTTGCAGAAACCAAACTAGTCTAGAACATTCAAAATAAATCTCCAACTCACTCTATCATAAGCTTTGAGTAGGTCCAACTTTAGGAAGAAACCAGGATTTTTAGAAATTTTCATTAATGGAATGGGCAAGTTCATGAACCATAACAATAGAATCAAGGATATGACGACCCTTGACAAAACCACTCTGGTGCTTAGAGATCAGCAACGATAAGAATTTTTGCAATCTAATAGTAAGCACTTTTGAAAGAATTTTATAAAATGAATTGTAGAGGCTGATCAGACAAAACTCACCAAAAGACTTAGCATTGGCAGATTTAGGCATTAGAACAATGAAAGTCGCATTAGGCTCTTTAAGGAGGCTTCTTGAGCCAAAAAACTCCTTAGTAGCACTAATTAGATCTTCAGAGACAATTTCCCAACATGACTAGAAGAACAAAAAAGGAAAGTTGTTAGGGCCAAGGACCTTATTACCTTCAAAAGAGAAAACTGCATCTTTGACTTCTGAGGCCAAAGGAATAGTTGTCAACTCCTTGTTCAAATTCTCCATCACCATTTTAGGAATAACTTCCAATAAAGCATCCAAACTCCTTTGATCCCAAACTAGATCATCCTTCAAGAGTTGATCAAAAAACCTAGTAACCACTCTTCTGATTTCATCCTCGTCTTCCAACGGAAAGCCATCATCTCTAATTGAGGAAATTCTATTTGATGACTTAAGCCTAAGAGCAGTGAGATGAAAGAACTTAGAATTATGGTCCCCAAACTTCAGCCACTGATAGCCCGAGACCTTTTCCTCAAAAATTCTTCCTCCTTGGTGACAGTATCATGCAGTTGTGCAAGAAGACTATCTTCCAACAATTCTAGATCCTTCGATAAGCCCTCTGATTGAATGACTTGTTGGAACTCATCCAACTTCTTAATAACAAAGCTTTTAGACTCAAAGATATGGCTGAACGACTCTTTATTCCATTTCTTGAGATTCCTCTTAACAAAACTCAACTTCTTGGAAACTCTGAACATTGCACAACCATCAATGTTAACTTGCCACCATTTCCTAATACATTCCATAAAATGAGGATCTCTTAACCACATGGCTTCGAACTTGAAAGGAAATCTCTTCCTAATCCCAAGCCTATCTGCCAAAGAAGATATAGGGAAGTGATCCAACCCACATCTTGTAATAGAATATAAAGAACAATCAAAGTCTAGAAACCAAGAAGCAGAGGTCAAAGCTTGATCTAGTCTCACCTAAATATTATCCATCCCAACACATTGATTGGACCAAGTAAAGCTAGCCCCAAAAATCTCAACATCAACAAGAGCATTGTCATCAATAAACATTCTTAAATCAATCCTACTATTAGGATTAGCTTGATACCCTCCCACTTTCTCATGATCATATAGAGGAGTATTAAAATCCCCCATTACAAGCTAGGGGAGATCCAAAAAGTTCATCCTAAGACTCTCAAGGTCATCCCAAAGCTTTTTCCTAGATCTCTTCAAGTTAGGAGCATACACATTAGAGATAACCCAAGAATAAGAATCCTTACTCCAAAAAAAATTAGTCTCAACATGGTTGAAACCAGCAACTATCAAGACACCTCTTAACAACTTAGCATTCCAAAAAGTGGCCACGCCACCCGAAGCTCCATCAGAGCTAACTCCATGGAACCCACAACCTTTAAAGAACATACCCTTCAAAGTCTCTAGTTTATCAATCTGCATTTTCATCTCTTGGATCAATAAGATGTCTGGTTTATGGTCCTGGACAAGATTCTTTAGGAGGTCATATTTATGCAGATTATTCAACCCCCTAATATTCTTGTAGACATAGAAAATATACAGATTGACATTGCACACTTGATCCTAATCTACTAACATTGCTTTATCATGAATTATCCCTCTATCTAACTATTTAATCAAATAGCCTTATTTGATTAAATTCATTGTAATTCCCTTTTTAATTAAATAAATCCTTCAATTTAATTAAATCATTATCTCTATGTAATTAGCTAGGTCATTTCACCTTCCTATCTTTATTTAATTAAATAATCCATATTATTTGATTAAATTTCTAAAGTTCATCTAATTAAATTAAATAAATCAAACATTTATCTAATTTAATCTAACATCACCCCCTTTGGTTAAATAAATCAAAAAATATTTATTTAACTAGGTCTAAATCATTGTTTTCTCATTTTGAGTTATTTAAATTCTAAAATCTAAGTCAAAATGGTCAAATTAGCTAAATCTCCTTTAAATTAATCTTAGTCTTAATCCATCAAATCCTCTAGATTTTGCAACTTGCACATGTAAATCAATTTAATTGATTTATAAAATTATCTATTTTCATTAAAAAAAGGCATAAAAAATGGAGTATTCCTCAAATTTGAAAAATCCCTCCAAAAAGGTCTTGTCCTCCAAACATGGCATTTAACATCTCTTACAAGTCCTTTTCTTTAGCCATGTGACATTAACTTCACCTTTCACCTCATCCTTCAAGCCATATTTTGAATTTGAATCTCCCCCCTCTTTGCACATTCTTCAAAACTTGCACATCCTCCATCCACTCATAGGTTGACAAGTGGCATCTTGCCATTGGATGAATGTTAGTCCCACATTGCTCTATTTTGGACATTCATCCATCTTGACATTCTATAAATAAAGAGATCATCTCCTAATTTTATCATCCACCAATTGAGTAAACTTACTATACTCAAATTTAGAGCAATCTTCATCCATCTTATTAAGTTCTATAGCTAGGTTATGCAGATTTTATCTTGGAAGCATTCATCAATATTCATCAAAGTGGATCACTCTTCATCAACATTCATCAAGCTTGCATCATAGGAATTGGGAAAGGGCCAATTTTCACATCAAATTGGCACCAATTCCCCCGTGGGATCAAGAGTTTGCATTGTCTTCAATAGGATTTAGCTTGCTTTATTACTCTTTCATTTCATTCTTGTCTCATTTCCTATTTTAAACTTTGATAATGGATTTCATGGGGAATCCTTGTTCTTACTTGCATTTGATCTCCTAATGTATTCATTTGTTGTGTTTTGCAGGTATTTGGATTAGGGTTCTACAATTCCATGAAATGATCTTCATTTACAAGAAGAGTGAGTGCTCTTAGAGCACAGATCAAAGAGGGTTTTTTGGACCCCCTTAGCAATATCCATTTTTCAATCTCTCTCTTTGCTCTTCTATAGGGTAGGTCTAACCTGACCCCTAGACTCAGACCCATAATCAGCCTTTTATCTTCTCGTAGTGATGCCTTTGTGAGCTTGAGGGGGGGAGGACAAATATTTCTTCTTTTGTCCACGCACCTAGGTGAAACCCTCTTCATTTTTGGTCATAGTGTCAACCACAACTAGAGCTCCTTTGCCAACTATCAGCTTTGAATCGACAAGGAGAGGAGATGGCGAAATAGCAGTTGGCTCCACCATGGTCCTCTTTGGAGAGCACACAGTCTTCAAAACATGGTCCACATCCTAAGATAAAGAGAGATCAGCGTCCCCTTCCCCAGGGATCTCCAGAGCATTTTTAGCCTTAACAGGAGGAACGGGATGATTATTAGTATTCCCCTCACCCTCCATACTATTTCTAGTAGCAAATTCATCTTGATTCTGCTTAGGTTCATTTATCTTCGAAACCTTAGTCTGCTTAACAACCTTAGGAGGGACACTAGGCATAGGGAAATCCTTAGCCCAGTGTCTCGTCTTCTTACATTTGAAGCAAGCAAAAGGGAGGTTTTCAAAAACAAACTAGACTGCTTCCAAGACCCCACCTTGGATTCTAAAAAGAACTTAGGTAGCATAGTATCTTGGTCAATCATGACACAAAACCTGGCTGCAACTAACCGCTTCCTTGAGTGAGTGGCTTCATCAATAGAAAGAATCCTCCCAAAAGAATTTGCTACTGCCTTGAAGACCTCTTCATCCCAGTATTCCAACGACAGATTCAGAAGTTCGACCCAAATAGGAGAAAAGTTGGAGAGACATTTGGACAGATTCATCCAGGGTTCCCAAAGGCGAAGAACCATAGAGAGATGCCCAAATGACCAAGGACCTTTTGCAAACACATTTCTCTGGTCTTCATCACAGGAGAAGGCAAGAAACCTTTCGCCATAGCCACAACTTCCACCTGGCCTTTTAGCTCCCATTTCTTACACACCTCCTCAATATTAGGCCAAGGACCTAACACCTTGCCCACCAGGGAGAAATCCATCATAGTAATATTCTTATCAACAAGAGAATCCAGGACAAAGAAGGAGAAAACACCTTCCTCATTAGAAGAAGACACTAACTTAGAATTCTCTTCCTCTATATTCTTTTCTCCATTTTGACTGTAATTCCTTTCTAAGCTTTTCAACTGCAATAATAGTTAAATGTCTCTATTTTCAATTTGGGTGTAAACCTCTGCCTTTTTTTGCTTGTTTTCAAATCTCACTTCCCATTTCTTCAGTAGCTATTTGGTTCAATATTTTCAGGCAAAGCTTGGGATATTTTCAAATGCCTTCTAATTATAGTGGGCACCATGTAATGTCTTTATATTATTCTTTCTTTTGAAAGAGTCGACTTGGGGATCGATGGTTTTGTTGTCTTGCATATTGAATGCATTTCATCTGCTCTTATCTCAGCCACCAGCATGCTTTTAGCCATACCATCTTGTTTCAACAATACATGCTCAGATATGAAATTTGATTTGGTATTAAGTCGTTACCCTGTAGCCTTCAATCATATGAGTTTATCCTTTTAATAGTATCAACCCCTGTACAGAATCTTGGCTATTGTATTCAACGCCTATTGCGCATGTATGAAATTTTATGGAGGTTAAATTTATTCATGCATGCTGGCCTGATCCACAAGTCTGCCAGCCTAATCGGCTTTGTCTTTGAAAGCTGAAGTTTCTCCCGAGTCATCAACATAGCTCTCTCTGCCTTTTCATACTCTTTCTTTGCTACAGATCGTCTGTGGGATTTAATCATTTTTACTGCATGGTTGATGTGGTTTAAATCCTTGGATCTAAAGGAAATTTCCTTAACATGAATATCGCTAGGGAGTTGCAATGTTGGCATGTAGTTGGCATTAAAGTCTCTGCTTGGAACACCAAAGCTTATCGTTATATAATAATTCCCTCCATCTTGTTGGCCTGTAACACTCTTGACGGTGATTGCATGAAATGGAACCATGATTCCATATATGGGAACTTGAGTTTGTATGTATTTAAAGTTAGAAACTTGCACAGCCTCGGAGTCTATCCCTTTAGAGTATTCATTACTCATATGTCTGTATGTATTATAAACCAGCAAGACACCGCTTCTTGTTTTCTCCCTGTTTGGCCGACTCACACCAGCTATCTTGAGATTCGTTATTGTTTTCCTAAGATAATTCCAATGCGCACTAGGAATTTGGGGTATACATATTGCATGCCTTATCTTTGACAGTGCACTAGATGTATCTATGATTGCGTTGAACGTTAATCTCCTCCCTGTTCTGAAATTTGAATTTACTCCCTTGCCTTCTGCGCGTAAGTTCACTACTGTGGAGTTTTGATGCTATATATATATATAAGTTTGGAATCTTGTATTTGAATGAAGGGTCGTTGTCCTACGTTATGATTATCAAACTTGGTGCACAGAATTTTGATATTAACAGTCTTATAGATTCGATTGAGGAGAAACGAATATATATATATATATATATATATAAAAGTTTATTTTATGATATCTGTAAAATTAAATTTTGTAATCTGTATTTTAAAATAATGTTTTACCTGAAAATATATATATATGTATGTATGTATATTTAAATGTAAATATCAGTATAAGGTATATACATATGTATGTGTATTTGAATACATTAAAGAAGTATTGTTGTTTTTACTACAATGTAATTATGGCTGAAAATAATGAAACAAAAAAATATTTCTCGTGGAAAGAATGATATAATTATAATAGAATTAACGAAAGTTAGTGTATCTTGAAAGAGAGTACCTTGATTTATATGATTAATTAAATAACATGAAATGAATATCTCGTTAGACCATTCTAAAGTCTACTGTTCTTTTATTATTGAATTGTTTTGTGAAACGAGTGAATGGGTGTTGTTTGGTAATGAATGTGGGTGCTATTCAAATGTGTAAACCTTTATGTAAGTGATTATTAGGAGTCTTCCAGAGGCCAGGGGAGGTTTTTTTCTTGATAATCCTTGTGTTGATTGTTTTGAATAAAGTGAGTATGGATGGTTATCAGTCTTGCACAGTGTATCCACTTATGTGGATGAACTTTTGGAACTTGTGAGTGGGAAGGGTTATGCCTCGCCTTGTTATTTTGTTAATGAGTTTTGAGTTTGTGCAAGTGGCTTTGCTATTTGACTTTATTAGGTTTCCTTGTTGTCAGTAGGGGAGTGGCTCTTAATGGGGGCCGACACCCAAAGTGGCGCTTGGGTAACCCATGTGGGAGTTTTGTAATGAAGTGATAACCTAAAATAAACTAGGGAGTTGGGTAGTAATCACACTAATCAACATAAGTGAATACCTCACTCATGGCTCAAGTGATTGTTTAGGCTTGAGATGAGTGGGAAGGCTTGGAATTGGCAAGATCAATTGTCTGCTTTGACTGAAGGTATGTTGATCCTACAGAGTTTGTATTAGGGTCCGACAACCAATAGAGGTAGCCAGGGTAACCCAAGATGGGGGTCTGGTAGCCTAGGAAGGTTACACCAGGGTAACCCATAGAAAATTATGCGATGACACTCCCTCCTACGGAAACTTAGTATCCTCTTGATTCTTATCTCTTTATGATGTGGTGTGCCTTTGGAAGTGATGTTACTATTGTTTGATGTTGTACTTTACTTGTTCATTGATGTCATGTTAGCCTTGTGGTGTCTATTGTCTTTTTCATGTTTGTTCTAGTGGGGCCCTTTGCTATCTCCTAGCATGGGGATGGACCTTTGGGTTCCACATGGTTGGGTGGAAAGTGCATTGTACTCCATTGGGTTCCCTCTTCTTGTTCGTGACTATGGTGACTTCTCTTGGATTCAAGACTTTTGTATTTGTAGTAGCTCATGTGTATTGTTACTCATGTACTTGTATTGTATCATAATCTAATGTATCTTGTATCATACTTGATGTACACTCCTCACATGTATATGAGGAGATATTGTTGTTCAAATTCATAGATGTAGTGATGTAAACTGATGTTAATCTCTATTATGTAATGGATTATGTAGCAGATGTTATTGTATATGGAATTAAATGAAGTGATCCAATGGATCTATATGGAACATATGTTATGGTTGTATCATATTTGATCTTGTAAATGTGATGGTTGATGTACCTTCTTATTGTAGTTGGAATCTAATTAATGTGATGTCTTTCATTCCTTGTTCGTTTAACTAATGGGAATTAAATAGCATAGTCACAGACCTTAGAGGACTTAGGTTAGATTAGTGTTAATGAAATCATTTGCAATAGTGTGTTTATTGCACTTTAAAATACCATCTTAAAATATCACTTCATTCAAGATATAGTTTAGATAAAGAAAATTGAATTGATATATATTAAATTTAAATATAAACTTCAAGTTGATATCTTTACCAAAAGTGTTGTAATATTATAATTAATGGAGAATGTTAGATAATATACTATGTATTAAAATAATGGTTTAAGTTTACCCCTACAAGTCATAAGCACTTGGCATGCAACTATTTAACCTAGTCCAAGCTTGGATCCCTTATTTCCAAACTATAACTAAACATAATAAGGAGGTGCTAGACTACTACAAATATTAAATAAACATTTTTTATGTCATCTAACATAGATTTTTGGTTTTATGGTATGCGAAACATCAGAATCTAGCTACTATTTGGGATGCCACTTGCTAAAATAGTTGTTTTGTCTATCAATAAATATTAAAATAAAAACTTTTAGTTCATCTATTTTGTATTAATACATTTTTGTATGTATTTTGAATGTCATATTATTTTATTGTTATTTTTTACTAATAATTTTTTTTATAAATTAATATTTTTTGATTGATTAAGTTCAAAATGTACGTAGGCATTCAAAATATACAATATAAATCATATTTAACTAATCCTTGCTAGGATTGTTTTTGTATGCTTTAATAGCTATCCAATTCTTAGTTTATAGTGACAATTTAAAATTTATATTTCTTTGAGTTCATCTTATTTCTACTATAGTGGGTCAAGGAAAAATATGGTAATTTTATTTTTAAATTTTATTGATTGAGATTTTTTAGTGATCTATATGTTTCAAATGTTAATTTTTGTATGTCATTTATTAGGGTAAGACTATAAAGTTGTGTCACACTTTCTGTGAATTTATCATATCAGCATAAAATTATTTGAAAATTTGAGAATTTTGATATTTCAACAAATTCTACTCATGTAAACTACATAAAAGATTTTATATCAAGATGGAATACTTTTTTTTCTATTTTAGATAAATAGTTAAGATGAAAGCTCACTTAAATGGAAACAATTATGTTTTTAATACACATTTTAATATTTAAAAAAATATGTATTTTTATCAAAATTAGAAAAAAAAATCCATACAGTAAAATTTTAAGTTATAAATACACAAAAAAATTAAAGGAAAAATAATAAAATTTACTATATAAAGATCGGTCTCATTAACTTCATTTTTCAATATGAACAATAAATTATAATGTCAATTTATTAAACAAAAAAAAAACTATATTCAAATAATTTTTAATTTTTTTAGAAAAAATACAAACATAAAATATACAAAAAAAAAAACACATTTTTTTAGTTTACATCCTTTTAAAAATCAAACTTATATGTCACTTTTTAGTGATTCTATTTTAAAAGTTAGATTAGTTTGGTCATTTCTTTTATAAAAGTGTGACACAACTTTGTACTTTTACTCTCTAGTAAAAAAATTGCTTGTGATCTATAAGATCAAAATGTTAATTTTTGTATGTATATGCCATTTTTTAGTGATTCTATTTTAAAAGCGTGACACAACTTTGTACTTTAACTCTCTAGTAAGAAATTTTTTTGTGATCTATATGATCAATCCAAATCTTAATTTTTGGATGTCATTTATCTATAAAGGAATTAATTAAATAATCAAAAGAAATTGAATTTAAATGTTGTCACTTGGTGATTCCTTCTCATTGGAATGAAATTCTATTTATCATTGAATAAAAATATCTTGTACGAGGTTCAATAGTAACAAACATCAATTAATTAATATCAATTCATTTAATATATTTCATAAATATGAAGTATTAATTGGCATAGAGATATGAATTATATTATATTTTAATAACAAGAGAGACACTACAATTCTCAAACATGTGGTATATACTAATTTGTATTTTTGTCATGTATCTAATATGTAATAATTTTAAAGTTCATAGTTATAGTAATTTTTGATAGGGTGCTCAATTTTATTTATCCCGACATACAAGTCTATAATATGGAGAAGCAAATGGAATATTTACAAATAGGCCATTGTTTCTGAATATCTATATATTTTATGAAAATCATTTAAAATGTTGTATCCATGTATATATTTTCATTTGTTAAATATCTCTATAACCACAACCAAGTTTCCAAAAAATCTTATCTTCCCTACTTCTAGTATAGATTTTATTTATTCCCTTGTATTCTTATAGAATGAATAACTTATTAAATATGTTTTATATTATCGTTTTACAAATAATCATTCAACCCATGGCAAATAAAACTGCTATATCATAATAAATATTTTATCTTTAAATGCCTATGTTTTCCACTAGTTAAATATATAATTACATAGTAATTTCATTATAAAGTATTGTGTGTGTTTACTATAGTGTATATGTTCCATGTTATCATGATTATTATGTCATGAATTGTGAAAAATCAATAATATAACTCACCTAAATTAAAAATTGTATATTCTAACTATAAAATTACAAATTATATATTATTATAAACAAATGTAGTGTATTAACTCACAATATATTTGGTTTGATGGAACCTCCAATATAATTTGGAATTTCTCCATAAAGTAAGGCATTTCTTAGCACTCTAGAAAGAGAAAGGTCAACCACAAGAATATAAAAATAGCATTGTTATAATTATGTTTTTGGAAACATATTGACTCCAAGCATTTTTATATAGTTTTGATGATATATTAAATTCATATTAATGCACTTACATTGTTCTTAGTTTTGTTAAGTTTTGAATGAATGATAAATTTGATTGACCTCTAGTGAGATAAGATATCCTCCTATTTATACATAATTATAGAAAATTAATTAATATCAAGTACATTAAGTACATATATTTAAATAATTATAACTAAAAAAATGATTAAATATATTGGCAAGTACAACTTTAACAACATGATACTAGAATTAAAAGAAAAATTATTTCAGTTACCGTAATTTTAAGAATATAATGTGAAATATTGAATGATGAAATGAATTGGAATGTTGAAGACAATAATACTTACAAGTCTTCCAATTGAATCAAATTTGAAAAGGTTGAAGGAATTGGACCTTCTAAAGAACTAGCTTCAAGTCTCTTATAATGAATAATGAATAATTCAGATATTTATAAATCTAAATATTCTAATAAAGGTGTCATAAATTTTATAGCTTTAAATTATAAATGACTAATTCACAACATATAGGATGGATATTCTTACAAGATTGTAAGTCTTTTCCAATTTCCAATGAAATCGGGGATTTTACCACTAAAATTGTTACTACTTGCTACACTGCAAAACAATAAAACAAATTACCATGCTTGAAATTTGCAGAGGCTTTAATTTATAAATTTTGAATGATAAAGAATTGAATTCAAAAGAATACAAACTTGAAAAATTGTTCCAATCCATGGAGGTGACCATATATGTTAGGTATCTTCCCATGTAATTGATTACTTTCAAGATACCTATGAATATCAAAAATTTAGTTTTAGATTGTATAATTTCTTCAATACTTGTAAAATAATAATAAAATATACATACACCTAGATTACAAAATTATATAATACTTCCCTAGTAGAACCACAAACAACATTTAAATATTTACTTGATAAAAATTTACATAAATTATATTTTATCTAAATAATTGATGTTATATTTTTAGCTTGAATCCCTCTTTTGTACAACTTAAAGAATATAATTTATGGTGTTCCAATCTAACTCAATATTTTTGTAATCATGCTTAGATTGTATATAAAATTTAGATAGCCACTTTCCTTTATAAGTGGACCATGATTATATAAATAATAGTATAAGAATAAAAACCTTCTATCACCTAATGAAATTTCCTGAATAAATGTATTTATCATATATTAGTCATCTTGATTGGATAGTTTACCAATATTAGACTATTTCAATAATAGTTTAATTAGGGTCATGCTTGCTAAGAAAATCTTCCATAAATTAAAACATTTTCTTTTATATCTATAAAAAATTACTTATCATGGATTTTTTGTTATTTTTTATTTACCTATGAATACTTTCTCATTGCTTTGATTATGGTAAATTCAAGAAGGGCTCATACCCATTACAGAAAAATCATAAAGGAAAAGAGAAAATAGAACTCACCAGAGGTGAGACAAAGGAAAAACCACAAAGACAATACTTTCTCATTGTTGTTTTTTCATTAGATTTAACAAAAAAAAAACCTTCAAGAATAAACTAGATCAAGAGATTGGCCAATGTTTTTACCGTGGCTAGTCGAGATACTACTTTTCCTCACCTCCAATCCCTTTGTGATGTTTTTACTGCATTTGGATGGGATACCATTGTGCATTATACGGTTGCATAGCATTGTGGAACAAATGTAATATTTCATTGGAAGCATCCTTCTAAGTGGCCACCTGGGGGTTTGAGGGGGATAGGCGTGAGTTGGTTTAGCTTTTGGCTTCTCATGATTGTAATTCTTTGAGGGGGCCTGATGTCCTGGCTTGGGATGGTAAGTTGATTTGTATGGGAAGTACTTTGTGTCTGCTGGTTATAAGCAGCTTGGTAGGTAGTTGTTTGGGGATATTGAGGTCCCTTGGTGGAAGCAAGTTTGACATAAGTTGTTGTGACCCAAGTGTAATTTTTTCATGTGGTTAGCGGCTTAAAACCTGTGTCTTACTTGGGATAATTTATGTAAGCATGGTTTCCAAGGCCCTTGAATGTGTGTATTGTGTTTACTATGAGGAGAGTGTCTCTCATCTCTTCTTCCAATGTTGCTATGCTAGGGAGATTTGTAATTTTTAGTGGAGGGTGTGGAACATGCCCTGTTGGCATGTCTCCTCATTGGTTGAGTTTGTGGATTGGTGGGCAGGGCCCTTGTTTCTACTTCCTTTCTTCAAGTTGCTTGGGCTCTTGGCCCATCCTTTATTATCTAGAACCTTTGGTTGGAAAGGAATCATCAGATCTTTTAGGATGTGATGTTGGTGGCCCCTCACTTGTGGTGAAAAATTCTATATTCTTTGGGAGAAACTATTGTCCACATTAAGTGTGATGTGTTAGAATCAATGGATCCTTGTGATGTTGGTTGTTGTAATCGTCTTCATCTTCCTCCTTAGCAACTATAGCTCATGCACAACAAATGTAGACATCCTACTCCAAAAGTAAATAGGGAGGGGCAATGGTCTCCTCCACCTCAAAGAGTCTTAAAAATCAACACGGATGGCTCTTCTCAAGGAAACCTTGGTCATGCTGGAATTGGTGGTGTTGGTCAAGATAGCTCTTTGAGATGTCCAATTTATCTTCTTTGTTTATAAGGGTCTTCATACTAATAATTTAAAGGAGGCTCAGGCCATTTGATTGGTTTTAGAGTGTGGAAGTCAATTGGGGTGGCAAAGGATCATATGTGAGTCTGATTCCCAGGTAGTGGTGAACTTGTTGAATAGGCAACATTTAGATGATGTTAGCTGGCATTTGGCTTTGATTGTCGAACAGATTCTCAACCTTTGCACTTATTTCGAGTTTGTTACTTTCATTCATATTCCTAGAGAATGGAATGGTGTTGTTGATTGTTTGGCTAAATGGGATTTTGATCTTCTGATCATATTCATGATTGGAATTTGATTGATCAGGGTCAGTTACCCCCAGATCTATCTCATCAGTTGGACCACTTGGTGGAGCTTGATAGGTTTGTGTAATGTCCTTGCTTTGTACTACTTTTGTTTTAATAAAATTTTACCCCTTCTTTAAAAAAAAAAAGAGATTGGCCAATGTTTGTGTTCATGAAAATTACAAGAAAAAGAGGGGAATTTTTTTAAATTGTAAAAAAATAAAATTATTTTTAATTAAAATTGTATTGTTTCCTTTTTCATAGTTTAGATTGATAAAATATATAAGTAAAAAAAATAAAATTTAGTGGTAACATAGGTAGTAGGTATAACAAAAGAAAAAATTATTTCAATAATAAAATTTTTAGAGGATATGAAAAAAATTCTAACATATTTTAGAGACCTAACCATGGTGATGGTAGAAAATTCAGGTAAGATAGCTCGGTTGAGGATAAAGTCAAAATAGAAATACGGTAGCATTCTATAGATGTAGAAAATAAGGTCATATTATGGTGGTGAATAGAACTCCCTATGATCAAATTCAAAATTTTACTTTAAACTATTTTTAATTATTTTGGTATGAGAAAGGAATGTTGAGGTGTGCTAAGGGGGTGAATAAAATTATCATGAATTTTATAATTATTGTCTTCAAAGAGGAATTAAAAGTGAATACACCACCTCTTATACTCCACAATAGCATGGAGTTAAAGGAAGAGTGAATATGATCATTTCTAGTTTCACTCGGTTCTTGATTTACTATGAATAGGAGGTGTAAATAAATTGGGTTGAAGAAATATAAACAACTATCTATTTGAGAAATTGGTCTTTTTGTTCTTATTTATATATGAGGGCTTGGTAAGGTTATGAGCCTAAAATTCATATTTGAATTTCTCTTTGCACATGGTATGTTTGAGCTCCCTTGCAATTTGGAAATAAATTAGATCCATATAGTAACAAAATGTATTTTGTTGGATATATTGATGACAAGAAAAGATATTGATTTCTCGATAATGTGAATTGACTTATTATATTTCATTATGTGATTTTTAATAAATTTGGTACTATGGGAACAATTGAGTTGGATTCCCTTTGTAACAAGATATAAAATAAGATCTCTCAAAATAAAAATAACTATGAGAAGGTAAGAACTTAAAGTTCACCAATTGTGCGTTTAACAAGATGTGTCGCCTCCACATAGTCACTCCTATCTCACTTCTAAATATTAAGAAAATAAATAAATATTAGATATTTTCCTACCTCAAAACCCTATCAATCTCCTCTCATAGATGGAGGAGGTAGAATAAATCCATATTTGAGGTTACTTAATCTTTTTATACATTCTATGCTACAATTTCCCTTCACTCCTATTCAAAGAAATAAAAATGAGCTCATATGGGGGGAAATTAAAAGCTTCTCAAAATGTGTACATCTTTATAATAGGTACCTATTTAGAAATGGATACCCAAACACAAATGGGAACTCATTTTAAATATGTACCTATTTAGGTTTAGACCTTCATTCCTAACTAGGTATACATTCCTAGTGGCATTTTTTTAGATGTGTTGCTTCCACAAAAATGGCACGTAACTTTATCCACATTTCCTTATTAGAATATAGAGTGAATAAAAAATAAAAATACAATAGGATCTACCCCAAAGCATTAGAAGTAAAATGGAAAAGTCTCTAATGGCCGAGTACAATATATCAAATCTTCTAAAATAAAGGATAAGATTTTATGTGGAAATAAAACAAGAAAAACCATAATTACAAATAACTGATGCAAGAGCATCCAGGGCCAAGACCAATCCTTCATCAGTTTTCTATGTTGTTTGATCAAATTCAACTAAGTCATATCTTGGGCGAAATTTTTCTAAGTTTCTCTAGCTCGAGTGGTGTTTTTCCTAGTTTGATGAACTTGCTAACTCCCCACCCTACAACACATGAAATGTTTTGTCTAGTTTGGTGAACTTATGAAGATTGTGCTTTAAGGTGGGTGGTGTTTTCTAGAGCATGTCTAAGTTACCGCTTAGCATAGAAAATTGAAATGTGGGCTCTGATGGTGTGAAGTAAAGACATGTTGGTGAGAGTCATGCTAGTCGACGTGGCAATCTCAAATGTCTCTTTGACGTGTCGATAGAAGACTAAACATTCTTGTGACCATTGTGACTTTGGGTGTTTTTTGTGACTTGGGGTAATCTCTCTTCAATAGGGAGATGGTGGAATCAATAGTGTGTGTAGTATGATATGTGTGATGGTCAACAGTGGTGGATGGCGACACTTGCTAGAACGAGATCATATGAATTCCACATCATTGTTGTGGAATTCATCTCCATTGGCCAACTCAAGTGATGAAGCTATTGATAATGAGGTAACAAAATTTTGGTACTACGACATGAGAAGTGGTGAACACCAAGGTCAGCCTGGAGGAATAAATAGTATATAGTGTTAGCAGGTGAAGAGTGTAGAGTAGGGTGGAGCATGGAGAGTAGGGATTAGTGTTCTATAGAACAAAGAATTGCTCTATAATTGAGAACTTTTGCATGTATTTTGAATATGCTCCAAATAAATAAAAAGAGAATTGATATGTTATAATCTATGTTGGTTGCGAGGTTGTGACGGCATGATAAGGTCCTTCGATCTTGACTGCGTCAAGTGGTATTAGAGCCAAGTTTTCTCCTGGAAAGGTGTCAAAGCAATTACGAAGTCCTATAGGGAATTTGTTGTGGGTAAGTGAGCAAGAAGGAAACCTATAGTTGTAGAGGACTTGTGTAAGATGGCACAAAGAGGACGAGGAAAAGGACAAAGGGTGTGAAGAGAAATAGACCCTTCCCTAATAAATATGTTGAGAGGGATTGCGGCTAGATTAGAGGCTATCAAAAATGTACAACGAAGAGGTCATCATGTCAATGATGTGAGTGATGAAGAAGAAGAAGAAGAAGATGTTGAAGTTGAAGAAGAACAACCAGAACTTGATCAAGGAGAAGAGAGGTTCATCTGAGCCCTAACTAGAATAAATACTAGACCCCGTTTTGACCCTCCTAAGTACAAAGGGAACCTAAATTCCAATGAGTTACTAGATTGGATTACTGAGATGGAGAAGTACTTCAAATTTGAAGGTACTGAAAATGACAAGGTGAAATATGCCTGCACAAAGTTGAAGGGGCATGCATCCCTATGGTGGGATCATTTGCAAATTGATAGAAAAAGGAGATGTAAGGAGAAGATAAAATCATAGGACCACATGGTGAAAAAACTGAAATTAAAATTCATGCCTGTGGACTATCAAGTAAGTCTATTTAGGAAATTACAAAACTTGAAGCGGAGTGAGTCTAATGTCAGGGAGTACACTGAAGAGTTCTATCGATTGATTATTCGAGCATACCATACTGAGGATGAGGTTGAGCAAGTTGCAAGATACCTAAATGGCCTATGAGTGTCCATTCAAGATGAAATAAGTTTACTCAAGTTGTAGAATGTCGAAGAGGCTTATCAATGTGCCTTGAAAGGTGAGGAAAAATTAAATAGAAAGCAACAAAGCAATAACAGGGGTAGAGGCAGGAATTCCTGTGGCCAAGGACAGAGTAGTGGTGGAAGAGGATATTTTTCCAAACATGATGGAGAAGGTACCTCTCAAGACACAAGAGATAGAAGATATTTATGAGGAAAAGGAGATTCATCTCAAGGAATACATAATTTTGGAAGAGGAAGAGGTAGAGGATTCAATGTTACATGCTACAAATATGGATAATTGGGCACAAGTCTTTTGAATGCCCACAAGTTCAAGGTGGAGGCAAAGGAAAAGAGGCTAGAGTACATGGGGCCCAAGCTAAAGATGAAATGGTGGAAACTTTAAAGCATGGAGAAGATCTAGATGATGGAGAATCCTTGATGATAAGGAAGATTTTGATAAGTCCTAAGAAAGTAGAAACAAAACCAATACAGAGAAGGAATTTGTTCATAACCAAATTCAAGTCAAGTGGTAAGTGTTGCAAAGTAATTGTAGATAGTGGCAGCATAGACAATATTGTGTCTGATGAAATGGCACGAGGAAGTTGAAACTGAAAAGAATGAAGCATCCTAGCCCATACAAGGTTTCATGGTTGCAGAAGGAGCATCAATTAGTGGTAAGAGAACAATGCTTGGTTAATTTTTAGATTGGTAAATACAAGGATGAAATAATCTGTGATGTAATGCCAGTGGATACCTGTCATATCTTGCTGGGAAGACCATGGCAGTTTGACCGTCAAGCTGTTCATGATGGTAAGAATAATACATATACCATTAGGAAGGATGGTCATGAATTTACTTTGAATCCCATGAAGGATTAGGATGAAGAGACAGAAGGTACCTCCAAGGTGTGTTTTGTTGCGGGAAAGTAGTTCCTGAAGGATCTAAAGAAGGATGATGTTTGTTATGCATTAGTAGTACGACCACCTCAAAATATGACATCAGAAAAGGAAGAGAAGTTTCTAGTAGAAATTCAAGAACTGGTTGATTTGTATGCTGGCATAATGAAGGAGTTGCCATATGGACTGCCACCAATGAGAGAAGTTAGTCACTATATGGATTTGATTCTAGGCGTGAGTTTCCAAGCAAGGCACCGTATAGGATGACACCACAGGAGTTTTTGGATAAGGGTTTGATTAGGGAGAGTCTCAGTCCATGCGATGTACCTACTATGTTAGCTCTTAAGAGGGAGGTGAATGGAGGATGTGTACAAACTCTCATGCCATTAATAAGATTATTATTAAATATGTATTCCCATTACCCAGAATGAATGATTTAATGGATTTTTTGAGTGGAGCAAGGTATTTCACAAAGATTGATCTAAAGAGTGGTTGCCATCAAATTAGAATTCGTGAAGGGGATGAGTGGAAGATAGCATTTAAGAAGAAGGATGGGTTGTATGAGTGGTTGGTCATGCTATTTGGATTGAAAAATACACCCAATAGATTCATGAGATCATTGAATCAGGTGTTGAAGACCTATCTTGGTAAGTTTGTCATAGTTTATCTTGATGATATTTTAATTTTTAGTAAAACAAAAGAAGAAAATTTAGAGCATATTATAATTGTTTTGCAAAGATTGAAAGAAGAGAAGTTAATGGTGAACCTAAAAAAGTGTACTTTCATGAAGGAGTCAGTGTATTTGGGATTTGTAGTTTGTGGTGAAGGATTGAAAATGGATCCTGAAAAAGTAAAGGCTATTGTTGAGTGGCCATCACCAAGGAGTAATTTTAAAGCCCATAGTTTTCATGGGTACTGGCGAGCTTCTATAGGAAGTTCATAAGGAATTTCAATGGGATATGTGCTCCCATCATAGAGACAATGAAGGGAACAAGAAAAGAGTTCCAATGGACAGCTGCAGTAGAGAAGAGTTTTTAGTTGTTGGAAAGCAAGGCAATAGAACAACTGATGTTGGCATTACCAGACTTTGGAAAAGTTTTCCAAGTAGATTGTGATGCAAGTGGAGCAACAATTGGAATTCTTGATCAAGAAGGAAGACCAATAGCATACTTCAGCAAGAAGTTGAATGAAGCCAAGAGGAAATATTTGGTGTATGATCAGGAGTTCTATGAGATTGTGCAAGCACTCAAGAAGTGGAGGCATTATTTATTGCCAAAATAATTTTTGTTGTAAATAGATCATCATGCCCTAGAATTCATAAACAACCAAGGTATGTTGAACCAGAGGCATCTGAAGTGGGTTGAATTCTTGCAAAATTATTTTGTGTTAATCATAGAAGTGGTAAATCCAATAGATTTTTTGATGCACTAAGTAGGAGAACTTTATTGATGAATGAGATGAGAGTGAATGTTGTTGGTTTTGATTCATTGAGTGAGTTGTATGAGAACGACCCATATTTTAGAGAGGCATGGTTAGCATGCAAGAATCCAGCTGAATTGGATCGAACTCCATGGTTGGAGCATTTCATTCAGGAAAATTTGTTGTTCAAAGAAAATAAGTTGTGCATACCAAGATGTTCCATGAGGGAGAATCTCATTAGAGACAATCATAGTGGTTGATTAGGAGGACATTTTGGAATAGATAAGATAATTGTGTCATTGAATGAAAGATATTATTGGCCAGGAATGAGTGTGGATGTCAAGAAAATGGTACAAGGATGTAGAATTTGTCAACATGTGAAGGGTATGAAACAAAATGCTAGACTATATCAGCCATTACCGATTCCAAAGAGACCGTGGGAACACATTAACATGGATTTTGTTCTAGGACTGCCTAGAACTCGGCGAGGTAATGATTCAATTTTTGTGGTTGTTGATAGATTTTCAAAAATGGCTCATTTTATTCAATGTCAGAAAACTAGCAATGCTTCCCATATAGAAATTTTTTTTCAAAGAAATAGTTTGGTTGCATGGTTTTCCTAAGAGCATCATGTCTAATCAGGGTACAAATTTTTTTGGTCATTTCTAGTGGACATTGTGGAAGAAATTAGGCACACACTTGGGTTTCAGTTCAACTTATCATCCACAAACAGATGGTCAGACTTAAGTTGAGAACAAGAGTTTAGGTAACCTCCTTCGATGTTTGATTGGAGATAAACCAAAATAATGGGACTTGTTGTTGTCATAGACAGATTTTGCCTATAATAATTCGGTGAACAAGAGTATTGGAAAAGGTTCATTCAATGTGGTGTATGGTTTCAACCCTAGGGGCATAGATGAACTCAGAGATAGTGCAAACCTAGTGAAAACAAGTGTTGTGGCGAAGGATTTTGTAGAATATATCAAAGATTTGCATAAGGAAGTGAAAGAAAAGTTGGAGAAGAGTACAACTAAGTATAAAGAGTTAGTTGACCATCACAAAAGAGAGAAAGAATTTTAGATTGGAGAACTAGTGTGGGTTCATTTAAGAAAGGAGAGGTTTCCACAAGGAACCTATAATAAGTTAAAATGGAAGAAAATAGGTCTTTGCTAGATCTTACATAAGTTTTTAGCCAATGCTTATGAAGTTGAACTTCCAGAGAGTGTAGATATATCTCCTATCTTCAACGTCAGTGATCTGTACAAATATTTTGACGGAGAGACAAGTACTCAATCACATTTTCTTGTTAATACAAATTCGGTGAACCAACTACTAGAGAAGCAAACTAAAGAAGCATATGCAATTATTGGTTCTAGGGTTGCAAAGAAAACGCGTGGTAAAGAGTACACAGAGTACCTAGTTCGCTGGAAGGGAAAATCACTAGAGGAAGCATCTTGGTTGAAGGCAGATGAGCTGGCTCAATTTGGATTGTCAGTTCTAGAATGGCCTAAATGTTCCCGAGTCTTCACTTATGGAACATTTCTCCAACCCTGGATGTTTGATGCAGGAGAATCCAGGGCTAAGAGCAATCCTGCATTTTTTTTCTGTGTTGTTTGATTAAATTTGGCTAAGTCATCTCTCGGGCAACATTTTTCTAAGTTTCTCTAACTCGGGTGGTGTTTCTCCTAGTTTGATGAACTCACTAACTCCCCGCCCTATAGCTCAGGCAATGTTTTGTCTAGTTCACTGAACTTATGAAGATTGCACTTTAAGGTGGGCAGTGTTTTCTAGAGCATGTCTAACTTACCGCTCGACATAGAAAAGTGAAGTGTGGGCCCTGATGGTGTGAAGTGAAAACATGTCGGCGAGAATCATGCTAGTCGGTGTGACAATCTCAAATGTCTCTTCGATGTGCCAATAGAAGACTAAACATTCTTGTCGATGTGACTTCAAATGTTCGTTGTGACTTGGGGTAATCTCTCTGAACGACAAGGTGATGGTGGACTCGGTAGCATGTGCGGTACGATATGTGTGATGGTCAATGACAATGGATGGTGGCACTTGGAAGAACAAGATCAGATGAATTCCACATCGTTGTTGTGGAATCCATATCCATTAATGGACTTGATGAAGCCACTGATAACAAGGTAACAACATTGTGGTACTACGACATGAGGAGTGGTGAGTGCCAAGACTGACTTGGAGGAATAAATAGTGTATAGTGTTAGTAGGTAAAGAGTGTAGAGCAGTGTGGAGCACAAAGAGTAGGGAGTAGTGTTCTATAGAACAAAGAATTGCTCTGTAATTGAGAACTTTTGCATGTATTTTGAATATGCTCCAAATAAATAAAAATAGAATTGTTGTGTTATAATCTATGTTGGCTACGAGGTTGTGATGGCCTAATAAGGTCCTCCAGTCTTGATTGTGTCAAGAGCAAGATAAACACAAATAAAAAAGAGGGATGAAAAAAACTCAAAGAAAAAATACAAAATAGGAAGAGAAAAAATAAACAAAGAGGCATTACTAGTTAAAACATTGTACAAATTATTATTTATAAATGAGAAACCCCTAAAGATGCATCTTGAACATATCTTACAATAACAATATAATAAAGATAAAGATAATATTTTGGAGGCAATGTCATCTAATAATTGAAATAAACCATTGTTATCAAAAGACTTAACATAGGGTTTTCTTGAAGGATTGATAGGAAGAATTAAGAGATGTATTAGGAAAGATATGTACCACTAATAGTAGAAGAAACTCTTAGAGTTTTGTATTTACATAGTTGAAAATAGAAATAAAAATTTCACTTTATGCATGAAATAAATTATTAGTATTGTGAGGCCTACTATTTTATATACCTAGCTTGACTCTATTTTGATAAATGATCAATTTTATACACTATGGTACTCAATGTGGTTTTGATAAATTTGGATGATTATAAAAATTTGATGCTATGTTTGATTTGATCAATTTTATACACTATGATACTCTATGTGGTTTTGATGATTTTAGATGATTATTAAAAAATTATGCTATGCTAGATTATCGATCTACTATATTGCACGATTGTTACGGATATGTGTATATGCTTTCACAAGTCCTTATGCTTTTACTAATCTTATTGCCCGTGGTCAAAATAGATAAATGAGTTAATGACATGATTTGAATAATATATAAACTTAAGATAGATGATCATTTGATTTATTTTATGATGTTGTAATGATTTAGTTATGTAGTTGATAGAATAAGTTTGCTTACAAAAGAGATGAATTGCATAATATTGATGTTACATCTAATTGCCTTTAAAAGACTTCATTATATTAAGCATATAGATGAGATTATCTAATCTAGTTACTTCAGCTATCATGTGTTGGATATTATTAATATATGACTTCAAATGTGCAGTAATATTACTCCATGGGCCATGGAAATTGGAGACTCCTTGAAAACCTTATGTGCTTCACAGTAAAGCCGAGATCCTAGCCCATATGGAAAGGGCTAAGGTCCCGTATGTAATGTGCTTAATTTTGTGATGTGTTAAGTATGTGTGTTTAAAGTGATTAGGATGGTGAAGTCCTTAGTTGGGGTAAGAGTTTTGTATTTTCGTTTTAAATCCTTAATTTCAGTTGCATGCTTCAAGGTCACTTTTGAAGGGCTTAAAAATCTTTATTTTGTGTGTTTTTTATATTTTCTAAACCCCCAAATGGTTTACCTAGGGTTGGGGGCTTATTTAAGGTCATATTTTTGATAACATCTAAGATATGAATAACCCCTCATAATTTCCTTTAAAGAACGTGGTGGTGGATTTTTGAATCTTGGGGGAAGCGTAGAGTGTTTAGTTCTCTAAATTGATTTATGAGAAATGACTCAAGGGTTGGAGTTATAAAATTTCACTCATCTCCTCTCAATGGTGAAAAGACTTTCTTGTTGGAGTGGAGAACACTCCAAACCCTTTCATATCCCCAAAATCTCACACTCAAATGTGAGTACATGTGGAGATTTGAGATTGAGTGATGAATGAGAGGGTGACACTTGTCACCCTCTCATTCAAGGGATTCAAACTTGGGGTCCCTATTTATCTCCTATTGGAAGAATGGGAGAGGGTTCTTCTTTTTCTACTTTGTAATTCACATATGAGTTTTGTGGAGTGGGGATCTTGATGATTTTGGAAAGGAGAAGTGGAGAAGGCTTAGATTGGAGTTATTCATCAATCTCCTATCACCTTGAGAGATTTTTCTGAGGTTGGATCTTGTTTACACTTTCTTTTGGGTTCCCTTACATGCTTTATGATTATGCATTTAGATGAGTTAATTTATGGTATATTGAGTTTTTTTTTGTTATTATGTGTATTGTATGGAAATGGGTTGTGGAGACCATGCCCACCCATTTTAGGAAGAATACCCTCAAAGGGTGAGAGGGGAGGACCCTTCATGGGAAGAAATACCTCCTTGGAGTAGGAGAGGAAGTGAGTATGAGTATCCCTCATGGGCATGTGTTATGGAGGAGATTTGGGTAAGAAATATGGTATGGGAATAGAGTTTTAATGAAGATTTGAGGCTTAATGTGGAATATAGTTAAAATGCCTTCCCAAGAGACTATTGTCCACTCTTTCTCCCCATTTTTTGATCCTAAGCGGATTCAAGTGTTAAAAAAATCTTGGAGGGAGTTGTGGGTATGTTGAGTCTTGCTCATGCATTATTTTATGTTGTATACATTTGAATGTGCACCTATTCCCTTGGGAGTCTCCTTGCTTGGGGATGGTTGGCTTTCTAGCTAATGGTTGGGTTTTGAGCACCACCATTGGACCTTGGGGAAGCTACCGTATGTTTATATGTAGTTTCATAGTTTATTTTGAAATTTATAGCCTTGACAGAGATTATTTTACTGCCTCTTGCACAATGGAGTAGAGAGAGATTTGTGATTTATAAATTTGTCCTTCAAGTACACCAAGTTGTGAATTTATTTAAGCTACAAATGTATTAAAATATATATTGTTGTTAATGTTGTCCAATTGTAAGAAACAATGGTTTTGTCTGTATTACTATAAATAAATGCAAACAATCTATTAATGATGTTTTTTTTTTTTTATCGATAATAGGATTTTCTTATTGCATAGAAATAAACTTACATCACTAACTTCATTGTTTGCATCACCAACCAAAAATTTCACCATCTACCACAGTCAAACAAAAAAGCATCTTAACATGTAGTATAATTGAAAATAAACCCTAACCACCTTGTACCATATCTACTACTTTATCTATCTATCCTAGATTCTACCCCAAAATTTTTGAACAGTCTTCATCCATCTACTAAGAACATACTAAAAGTTTTAACAGGGATTAACCCCCGAAAAGCCAAAAAGGATTACTATTCAAACACTAGTTTTGTAACAAGCTAACATAAACTATATATTTAACTACTACTACCTGCTTTAAAACCTCCTCTCTTTTTTGCATTCATCTTTTGCTTCCTCACCTTCTTTCTTTTTGCTCCCCTAGTCCCTGCCTCCTCTTTCGCTTGCGCTTTCTTACATTCCATCTCCTCTCTCGCTTGTGCTTTTTCCTTTGCAATGATGTCTTCCACTTTCATCACCTCTATAAAGAGCTTCAGTATTTGCCACCCTAGTCTAGCCTCTTCCCTGCAATGAAGTTTGATTTTGGCCTCCGGCCACCACACGAAAGGGACACACCCTTCTACTCCTTCCAATTCCACATTTTCAAAACCTTCTCGGATGTCCAGGCCTTCACTTGGAACGAACCATTCAAGAATTGAATCCAAATCTTCCAAGAAATCCCTTTTTACAATGGTCTCCATCACTTCTCGGACTATGTTTGTCGATTCTCCTAAGTCCAAACCCCAAGCTACGATCAATGAGTATATATCCATGTTGGTCTTGTATCTGTGCCTTAGATTACTGAAGGATTTCCCAATAATCATTCTCACACTTTGCACTACCCTCCCGTCTGTGAACAAAAACATCCCCATTAACCTTTGGTCAGAAGCTTCACCATAAAATTGGTGTAATTGCCTCTTCAAACGAAGCATAAAATTGGCTTCCATTTGCAATTTTTGTAGCTACACCAAATCCACCACCACTCTTCTTTGTTTGCCTTCTTCTCCACACCAAAACTATGATTATCACCATTAATTGAGGGTCGATTTGTAGTAATGCTCTTAACTCCGCACATGCCAACATTAATTGTTCCTCATACTAAGGGTGCCACCACTCCCATCATCATCGCTTCTCCAGTCATGTCTACTTATTACAACCTGCCCATGATCATTCCTTCATAAATGCATCATCCTTACCACCTTCTTCACTTAATCCATAAACATCACATTTCTCAAATCTTCAATTTGTAGTTCACCAATTTCTCTAAATGTGATTGCCTAATCTGACAAAATATCAGCCTCTGAGTTGCCTTCTCTTCTTATGTGGCTAACAACAAAGCCTTCGCATGTGTTTAATTCATCCCTGATTTTTGTAATTGTATTTTGTATGTGCCATGCTCCTATTTCTCCTTTCATTATTTCTTGTACAATAATAAGAGAATCACCTTTTAAATGTAGTCTTGAAGCTCCCTTTTTCTTTCCCAATTTAACTGCTAACAATGCTGCAGATGCTTCAGTTATGTTATTTGTGCCCTCCAACAGCTTCTTCGCTCCTAGAGCTATTACATTCCCTTCCCAGTCTCAGATAATGAATCCTGCTCCTGAAGGTCTAGGATTCCCTTTTGAAGCTCCATCGAAATTTACTTTACACCAGCCTTCCCTTGGCTTTTCCCATCTGACCATTAGAGTTAGCTTATTGGCTGGTTTAGCCCAATAAGGCCCCTTAACGGGCCTGTTAATGATGCTTTATTGACAACAATACAAACTGTTGTATTAAAATATATATAAATCATTTTGAGATGGAAATAAGTTGGTTTAAGAAGTTCATTTAGAAAGGAGTATACATAGTGCTGGTTTATGGTTTCATTTGACAGTTGAACTGTGTGTATTCTGGATTTAGTTTATATGAGACCAATTTATACCATTTTGCAGTTGTTATTTCATAAACCAAAGAGTTATGAAAAGAACTATACTATTGTTTATATTAACAGAACCAATCTGCTCCACCTTAGAAGTATAGTATTTAAAAGGATTTTATTTCTGTTTTCAACATTGTATACTTGCTTTTCCCTGAAATAAAATGTACTAAATAATATTGAACTCTGGATTAAAAAATAGTACTTATATGAATGGTAAACTCTTATCGGTACTATTATTAGTCACTGCCTTTTAAAGTTGGAGACAAATGTTTTCATCTCAATTTCTATGCATTAGTGTGCCCAGAAAACGGTGCTGCCCAAAAATTTCTTCATGTTTTCTAATGTTCCGAATTTTTTGAACTGATTTCCAATTTTCTTGATTGGCCCGTGCTTTTTCAGCGGGGAGTTTATCAATTTTTTGTTTAAAATTAAAAGGAAAAGTTATTGTGGCCAATAAGATCTCAGAGGGAAATATAATCTTGGTTAGCCTAAAGTTTTCGGATGGCTATTGCAGGTGAGGTACATGGTTCTGCAAGTAGCTAAGTGGCATTGTGCAAGGAAGTTGACGTGCCTTGTCTGCTACCACATTTTAATGAGGAGGCCTCTTGTCAAGGGTTTTTGGAAGAGTTTCGTGTTGCAAGAAGGGTTGTTGCCTCTGCTATCACATTTTGCATGCATGACTAACAACTGCCATGTTCGAAGCAAAAGGGAGGGTTTGGTAAGGTCCTGGCATGTTTAACACTGTTATTTTATGTTTATTTATCACTCTGTAATGGATAATTTCTTTTAATCTCTGGTCATAGCAAGCCAAATTTACAAATATCAAGAAGGGTTGTTGCCTCTGCTATCACATTTTGCATGCATGCATGCCTAACAACTGCCATGTTCGAAGCAAAAGGGAGGGTTTGGTAAGGTCCTGGCATGTTTAACACTGTTATTTTATGTTTATTTATCACTCTGTAATGGATAATTTCTTTTAATATCTGGTCATAGCAAGCCAAATTTACAAATATAATGGTTTAAGTTCTACATTTTGGATACATGCCTGCATCCGAATCCTGAGTTCTGGAGGCGTGTTGCATGCAAAATGTAGAAGCATAGACAAACTCTGTAGGGCTGGAGTGACATTTGAAATCGAAACACTGACCTCATGATTAGTCCCTTCCTGCTGCCTGGTAAGGAAAAGACGAGGAAATTGTAGGATAATGGCGACGGTGCAGAATTTGCAGCATTCCAGCATGAGCACCGCAAGCAGTTTTCATTCCGACGGTCACAATCCCGACGGTTTGGTCGAAATGAGAGGTTTTAAGGAAAAGAGCAGTTTTAATTGGGAAAGCGGTATTGCAAATCAATTTCCTGCGGGGTTGCGAGTTTTAGTGGTTGACGATGATCTAATTTGCCTAAAAATTATTGACAAAATGCTCCGCAGGTGCCTCTATGAAGTACCTTACACAAAATAACAATCCGTTTCAGAAACTTTCTTTGTTTTTAAATGGTATGTTAAAATCTTTATCTTTCAGTCTTCAAATATGCTTTCCTTTTGTATTCAATTTTCGATTCATATTATTTTCTACCGAATTTCTTACCTGAATCCTGTTTTCATAAAAATTTCAAGAAAAACTTCAATCATAAGCAGGCATTATGGGCACGGAGCAACAAGGATTTTTACCCATAAGCCTGGATACAAGATTGACAATGGTATTCTAATTTTTTCCTTTCATTTCCATTCACATTTCACTAAGTTGCCTTTCCTTTTATAGGCGGTTATATGAGAAGATAGCTGTTATCATAGCTATGGTTTATATTTTGTGTTTTGTAGAGGTAAAATTTGACATTTTCTTTTCGTTGTTGTGATGGTTTTCAAATTCATGGCACAAAGTGGGACTGATATTAGTTACAAGTTTCAGTTGTGCATACATTTTGGATTGAAGTTATGCTTGATTATGTGCAAATTACAAAAGAACTTATCCATTCTACTGAGCAAAGGCAACATTATCATTAATGTATATAATGGCTTAAATGAGCCTTTCCTATTGTCATGGTAAGTCTAGCTCGCGCTTTTGGCAGACATCCCTGCCGGGCTCGGTGAGAATTGAGGTTAGGAACCAATCTATTGAGCTGGTCCCCACGTCACTTGGAAGACATTAGTCCCCCCCGATTGGTTAGGTAATGGTTGTGGGCGATGGACTGGGTAGGACCCTGACGGTGGGGTAGAGTCTGATTTTTGTCAAATCTCATACTTCTTGTTGTTTGGTGTGTGCTCCCAGGTCAGTTCATGAAATTTCTCCCATCATTCCTAGTTCTATTTTTTTTTTAATATTGCAAAATAGTTCACAAAAAGGAGTTAAAACATGATAGCCAAAGCTATGACAGAGTATCAACCCAGATCGGTACTAAAAGTTCAAGTTACTACAAGAACATCCCCTCACAAGAATAACAGCTACTAAATTTGAAATTGAAGAGCTAGTTATATTCAAATTTTTTTAAAAGTCCAGGAGGGTTAGTCTATTGAATTGTGGGATAGGAAAATTGTTGTCATTAATTAAATCATGAGCAACGAGAGAAAAGATCAGCCTTATAATTGAAATTTTGCTATTCGACCCTATAACACAATTCCAACCATGGCTCCTCTAAAGCATGCTTTAAGTCGAGACATACTCTGGATCCCCTTTGGTATGCAAGCATTACAAGAAATTGATTGGTAAGGGTGGGGACAGTGCATAGCATTTTGAGGATTTCCAAGGGAATATTCATGACCTGTCAAATTCTTATGTGAGGCAACATTAATTTACCTCAACCTGGCAGAAAAGAGCTAAGAAAGTCCCTATGCACGCTGCATAGGAGTATGCCATGGTAAAGTTAAAGAGCCAAACTGTTTTCCAAAACCTAACATCATGAAATGAGTGGCAAGTGCTTCAATGAAATGATGAAATAAATGTACACCAAGGCTGTAGAATTAGTTTTCAAGCTGAACAGATAGACAATGAAACAAATTTTTGGATTAAGGCCTAAGGCTGATCAGGTCATTAATTTAACAAATTGATCTGAGAATACAAGAGCAGCAGAAATGCTTTCAGAGGAATCAAGTAATTGTTTTACAGGACTTTGAGCATAATGTGAAATCTAAGGATAGAGTGATTCCCATGGCAATGGTTCAGCCATTTGATATTAGTAAATTGATATTCCAGGTAAATTTTCAATATGCATATTCCTGCTTCTGCCAGATAATTGGATCAAATGTGGACTCGACAATTGGAGAGGCTTCATTGACTTTCTTGTATCACAATCAAAATCCTCTCACGAATGAATTGTAAGGTTTTGGAGAGTGTATTGCCTCAGAGCTCCACATTGAGTTGCCTGAATTCAAAAAGATGCAAAACCTCAAGAAATTCAGAAGGTATTCAGTCTCGTTTTACATTTTTTTGTAATGCATGGTTGGTGAATGACCGAGCTCTCTGGGTATCAAGTTGACTTTCCCTGAGCAAGAAAATGGGAAGATCAGGCCAGTCCAATTGTGGTCAGTACACATGGGTAGGCATTGTGCCAGTGCCTCCTATGTTGCGTTTGAAGATAGTTTTGTCTCCCCTTTATATGAGAAACTATATGGAGAGACCAGACCTAGGATGACCAACCTTGCAATGGCTTTCATCCATCCTTTGCACTTTAACACCCCTAGGAATTGCACCAATAACTGGGTGATTGGTTTTTATACAATGGATACACTTGATGAGAGTCTATGGTACTGCTCCTTACAAATTGCCAAGAAATGTTCCCACCTTGGTTGCTCTCTTGGAAACCATAAGGCAATTGGTATCTGCTGATAAGTTGTAATTCAGGGATGCTAGCAAAGGGGGTATTATGCCTTCTTCTAGTCAAATTGACGATTTTAAAGTTCACAGCAGAGGAGCTTTTGATGAGGCAGCCAATATCTTGGAAAAGTTATACGAGGTCTGATAATGTGAGACCATATAACCCTGAAGGCCCCATCAATCAGAAAATGAAAAATACGAAATAAGCATTTTACACCAATCTATTTTGAAGCTGCAAGTTCTAGCAATAACAAGGGCAATACCAGGGGTGATTTTTAGATATAATAAGCGATTTATGAGTTATTTCCCTATCTCAGATCCTTCAAATTGAATTTTGTCAATGAAAGTATGGAGGAGTTCTGTGATGCTAACATAGCTTAGCAGGGACTTCTATGTTTGTAAGTTCACTGCATTTCAGTTGCCAAATCTGCTGGTACTGGGTTGGAACAAGGTATATTTTGTTATAGGTCACAAACATTGGAGTAGAAGGAAAAATCTACAATCTATACAAATCTATTCTAGATTTTAACTATGCTCTTAAAGTTTAGAGTATGGATTTTAGTGTTTATACTTCTACCATTTTCTAATTAAACTTAAGACTTAGCTATTAGTATGCATTTTTATGTACCAAATCTTGCCAATTTGGAAACAAGTTTCAGGATACAAGTCTTGAATCTTTTTGGTCTATCAACCTTCTGCAATCCTAATATTGCCTCTTTTGTAGCATTAAGATGGCCTAGTAGTGTCATTCCTCTAATGTTCTTTTTTTGATCGCCAACATCAAGTGGGTGTAGAGAACCCAACCACTGACCTGGTGATTCTACAATTGCCCTGATATGAATGAATGCAAAATGTGGAAGAAAGGAGACACATTCAGCATCTGCCAACAACGACCTCATTATTAGTTTCTGCCTAGATTGCACCAGGCTGCAACACGTCTCCAGCCTCCGCCAATCACAAAAACGAAAAAGTTAGCGGACTTTAAATTTTAATATTTAAAGTGCTGCAGAAAAATAGGGAAACAATTTTTCTTCTCTGCTGGCAGTCACTGAACAAATTATTTGCGCATGTAACAATACATGAAGAGTGTGCAACTCAAATTCTGATATCAATGCAGTTTCATCTATTATATCTAACAAAAAATCTCCCTTCTATTATGTTTTGACGAATCTCCATACCCTGTTCTAAAGCTACCATTTTGGTACAGGTAGGGCAATGCTGTTAAAGGTTGTGGATTTTGGCTTTTATCATATTTTGACGAATCTCCATACCCTGTTCTAAAGCAACCATTTATAGGCAGGGGGATGCTGTTAAAAGGTTGTGGACTTTGGCTTTACACCTGCCAATTGAGTTTACTGGAAATTTTTTAAGCCTTTTCAACATATCCAGATTGTGAATATCCTGCAAGAATTGTAGTCCATGAGAGCAGATTCCTTTGAGTCATTTTGTTTGACATTTTACGTGTGTTTCCTTCCGTTGGCAGATTGCAACAACAACTGGAAACACCTTGGTGGAAGATTTGACTCTGAAAGTAGAGCCTGGTTCTAATCTTCTTATCATTGGTAAGTACCATGTAAAATGCTATGCTATCAACTTTTATTATTTTATAGCTTTGGGCATTAACTTTCCATTACTGTTTGCCATGCTTTTGGCATTTGGTTACAGTTTTCCATGCTTTCCCCATCTGGCAGGGACTGTAGCTGCAGCGCAGCTCTTGTTTAATTCTGTGGGTAACATGCCAAGTTTAGGTTCAGTTCTATTGTTTTAGAAAATGAACTCAGGCAAGTAGATTTAGAAATACCCTCAATTATCTCACAGTGTAGAGGAAATGTCTTCCGTGCTGAGAATCAAGGTTTCTTCCATTGTTCCAGCACCCAATGATAAGATTTACACCTGCATGTAATGTCAAGGATATCCCATGTTCGACCTTGCATTAATGCACATTATTATAAGGAGAGTGGCCATGCTTGGGCTCATCCCATCTAAATACCATACCAAGAATACAAAGGTAATAAAAATATAAGGAAAACAAGTGTTTTCATAGGTATCATTGTGTCATCACAGATTGCACAAACCCCTGCTACTACATAATACATCGGAATAGGAAAGTGGAGTAAATAAAATCTTAAACAAAGCAGGTTACATTTAGAGCCATGGGTGGTTGTGGTACGAGGCTCTACCTTTCACCAATGGATTGCAGCCTTCCCCACTGTAATGGTTTTCTTGCATCTTCTTAGCGTGTGGGAAATGTACTCCTATAAGTTTCCTTTCTTTAAAAAAAAAGAGAAAACTGTAAGGAAAATAAGTGAAACAAATAAAAAAGTGGGCGTAAGTCCCGAGTTAACAGTATCACCAAAAATAAATAAAAAATAGTGATCCTTGAACCGTAAATGGTGTGTGGGGTGTTGCAGGGAGATGTCTCTTCCTTGGAGCGTCCCTAGTTCCTCAATATTGGCTTGCGTAGGGATGGCAAGAGGCGTATGAGAGGCATTAGATCTGTAGCGCCTCAATCCACAGCTGGAACTTGATTGCAAATGATGATAGTGTTGTCTGAAGCTTCCACTATCGGCCGCCATACTTGTTGCTTCTATTCTAGCTAATAGCTCTTGCTTGTAGAGTAAGCGCATTGATATGGGAATCAAGTGTAGGTCTTGCGTTAGAGTTAGGGCACTGCAGAGAGAGATACCCTTTTTCTTAAGTGGTCTCCTTTCCCGTTTTATTTGGTAGGTAACGGGAGATGTAGGAAGGGTCGAAGAAATCGAAGAAATTTAAATAATTGATTGATTGATTGATTGATTTTAATAACGTCCACGAGACTAGCCAGTCTATGGGACCCATGAAATGAAACTGAAAGACCACCTTAGCCAAGACAACAAAACAAAGCCGACCCCACTGAACTACTTCATGTTGTTTTCCAACTGTTTGCTGATTCTGTTTCTTCTGCTGTGAATCTTGATCAAGTAACTTGTTTTATCAATCTTTTCTTCTTCAAACAGGGCTGCTAAAGACTTGACTTCTAACAAATCTGGGTAGAAGTATCAGATGTCCTCGTAAGCCTTACATTCCATAATGAAGTGCCACTCTGATTTGTTCCCTCTCTTTTTCCCTTTAATTCTCCTAGCTTTGGTACCTCAACGTGATGCCAAGTAGGAATCCTTGTCTAGATGAACCAACAACCACACCTTGGGTACACCACACCTTGGTGTGCAATGGGTACACGGAAGAAGTGTGAAAGGTCAATTAGGGAATTTTTTGGTCTATTTTTTTTTCATATATTTGTGCAATACATGAGGTCAATTGATAGGTCATTTAGAAAATAATGATGTTTGTGAAACAAAGGTCTCAATGGAGAATTGATAGCTTCAAATCGACTATACATCCACTCACAAGGATCCAAACATAATTGAAACAAAACCTTTGAATCAAGAAGATGGTCAGGCTCTATTAACAATTGGCTCGTGTTATGTTTGCAATAGGGAAAGGGAGAGAGAGGGAGAGGGAGAGATAAGGATAGAAAGAGTGTGAGAGAGAGGGGGGGGGTGGGGTAATGAGATAGACATAGAGGAAGATAGAGATAGAGATGGAGATGGAGAGACACAAAAATAGAAAGAAGTAGAGATAGACAAATAGAGATGGAGAGGAGAGAAAAATAAGGGGAGATAGAGGGAGAGATAGAGATATATGGGAAGACCAAGAGAGAGATAGAGATGAAGTGATAGATAGGGTGATAGGGAGGGAGAAGAGAGGGAGAGATGGGGAGAGAGGGAGGGAGAGAAAGGGAGAGAGATAAGTAGAGGAGGAAGGGAGAAAAGAGTGGGGAGAGAGGGAGAGAGAGAAGAAGAGGGGTAGAGAAGGATAGATAGCTTAATATAAGGAGGTAGAGGGAGAGGGAGAGGGGGAGAGATATAGATAGAGGGTGATATAGAGAGATAGAGAGGCATAGGGAAAGATAAAAGGGTAGAGAGATATAGGGATAGAGGTAGAGAAACAAATGGATAGACAGAGATAGAGAGGAGTGAGAGGGATATAGAGACATAGAGGAGAGATGGAGGGAGAGATGTAGTGAATAAGAGAGCTCAATGTATAGAGAGGGACAGAGGGAGTGATATAGATAGCGAGAGATGTGAGAGGGGGAGAGTTAGAGGTAGAGAGATATGGATAAGAGCGAGAGGGGGATATAGGGAGAGAGAAATAGAGAGAGAGAGAGAGATGGAGTGAATAAGAGAGAGGTAGAGATAATGAGATATCTAGATACCTAGAGAGGAGGAGGGAGAGATAGGGAGATGGAGATAAAGGGGAAAAAGTGAGAGAGAAAGGTGGTGACAAAGACAAGTAATTGAGACAGAGAGAGATATATGGAGAGGGAGAGAGAGAGGTATAGATGGAGAGGGAACGATAGAGATAGGAAGGGAGAAACAAGGTGTGTGTGTGTGTGTGTGTGTGTGTGTGTGTGTGTGTGTGAAAGAGGGAGATGTATATAAATAGATATAAGAGGGAGAGGGAGGGAGAGAAATAGAGAGAAGAGAGAGAAGTACTAGAGAGATATAAAAATAGGGAGAGAGGGAGAGAGGAATTGATGGGGATAGAAAGATGGAGAGATATGGATATAAAGGAGGGATATATAACTTAGGAAAGATAGAGGGGGTGAGAGAGATAAATATATAGAGAGGGTGATAGAGATAGATAGAATTAAATAAGAACTACTAATGACATGCTAAAACCCAACAAATCTGAAAATTCAAGTTCTACAGGACTAAAATTTCAAATGCTGAAAGGTCCAATAAAAAAATTAAAATAATTATACAAGACTAGAATTTCAAATTGCATAATAACCCTAAATAGAACTTAGAAGAACATGGAAGTCCATTAAAGGGCAACCTAAACCTTGACCAAAGGAATAAAAAATTGTAAAAATATTTCACAAACAAAACCCATTCCCCTTGTTTTCTTCCAAGAATTACCAAGAAAATTAAATGGGAATTTCAATACCTACAAGGCAAGATGACAATACACCTTGTTGACTTCATTTTCAGTGGCATAGGGTTTCAAAGTGAGCAATTTATATTCTTCTTTTAGCCTGCCATAAGTAGCAGATTCATCATTCCAACATTTCTCTTGTGACACAAATTCCCATTTTTTCTTCTAAATAAGAGATCGTAGTTCCCCTTGGTACCCACAATCCTTCCAACCATAACGTGCATGATCAAGAGTTCTTCCCCAAACAAACCCAACTGGAAAAAATAATTAGATCTACCAAATATCATCCCCAATGAACTCAGAAGACATGTTAAATCTTGACTTCACTGTAGACAAAAGAACATAATTACACATAAAAATATGGCATAGCAATGCTTCAAATAGATAAAGAGATTAGTTGCAATCAGTGTTTAAAGTTAATTGCTCGTCAGTTTTGAACTGCATTAAAACAGTTGTTGGTGAAGAAATTCTCCACACAGACTCCCAGTGTATCATCTTTCCAGCCAATATCCTCTCAGTCTTCTTTTCAAACATTCTTGATCTAGTGCAAAATTATAACACCTTAAAGGAGATAGAAAGCAAGGTCATTCTTAGCCAATACTTGGAGGATGATGCTTTGCTAATAGGAGTGCAACAATATGACTTCAATTCAGGAGATGGCTTCGTGGGAGGTTTGTTTCCTTGGCATTTTCTTCATAATAAGAAAAGGTATGTAGAGGCTTTATAAGGGTTCATTTTGTCAAACATGCATGACTCCTCTTCTTTCCTAAATCAAGCACTCAACAAATATCATTTTGAATTTCATTGGGAGGAAGAAAATAAGTTTAAAAGGAAGTTTCATGCTATCTCTTTCCTTAAATTGCATGAGTGTATTCGAGGGCTGCAAGTTTTAGGTGCTCCATTGATTCGTAGAAGCAATAGATTAGTTCCTCAAGTGCCTGATATTAATGTCACAATTCATACGCAACCAACAACAACAATTCCATTTTCTTTCTCAAGGTGTGCAAGATGAGAACTTAGTTTTTTTCCCAAGAAGGGGTGTAATTAAGTCTGGTTCTTTCTAGAGTTTGGCAATTAGGGGAGTTTTTGTTAGTAGTTTTCAAACATTGTTATATTTGACTCCATGTAATGCTTTAGTTAGTTTTTTGTAAAGGATGAATATGTACAAAGTCAATATAGGGTGATCATATGGGAATGTAATAACAGATATGGGTAGTTAGTTATTTTGTATGGGCATAACTCAAATTCAGTGTAGTTATTTTGAAGGTTGGGTTTACGAGTTTCGACATTGTAAAATGAGCTTGTTAAAGGAACAAAGGGCTTTGTAAACAGGAAATTATAGGTAAAGATAGTCATACTAAGAATATTTTGTATTTATTTGAGCTACAACCAAAGTTTTTCTTTCTAGTTCTTTCTTGCCGGTATGCTCTTTTGAACCAGACTTTGTAATATTTTATTTATATATATATATATTAGTGGCTTGCCACTTTCGCCAAAAAAAAATACCAACAGTCTGTTGTGAAACATTGTGAAACAACTTAATTATAGGCCTGCCCAAGCAACTATAGGTCTTGCATGGAGCATTCTAATAAAGTGTATACCTATTTTTACATATTTCCTCACTTAGCAAGTTAGCATCACCAATAATCTATAGAAGACCATTCTCCATGTTTAAAATGATGGAATCGGTTGGCATAGATATCCCTATAATTTGTCTTTTAATCTTGGATATTTTCCTTCTCAAAAACATGTCTAAGTCATGATAAATTGGAGGTGTTCTAAAACAGGGATTAAACAAGCACTCCATCAATATATTTAGGCAGTGACACATTGCACATTCTGCTTATATGATTTTATGTTGTTAATAGCAACGCCTAATTCTCCAAATTCCACACTTTAGAAAAAAACACTTTTTAGAAGCTTTAAATAAAATCAGGTCCCTTCTTCGTCACTGCAGGTATAGCACAGTGCACCTTAATATCTAGTGCAAACATAGTTTTATAGGTTGCTTCATTTAGCATCACCAGTAATCTCTAAGAGAACATTCCCCTTGTTTGAAATGATGGAACCAAATTGCATCTCTCACAATAATTTGTCTTGCATCAATTGTTGAGATAATCTTGGTTACAGTGGGGCAATCAACACATGCTTGAAGGTTCTTCACTACTCTAATAGTTGTTCCAGGTTGGGTGTTAAATAGGCCAAATGAGATTCCCAACTTCTCACTATTCCCCCCCCCCTCTACATCATTTAATACATGTCTTGAATCTGCAAAATACCCTATTGTCCTCATCTCCAAAGACAATTTCCCTAACGTTGCATCTAGATCTTCTATGTTTGTTGGTGTGATGTCTCCATTTTATTATGCCCTTCAATCCAACTAAAAATATATATGTTTATAATAGTCTTTTTAATCTTTCGTCAATCTACATACCATTTAAACCTCATCCCATTTCCTCTTCTCTGCATATATGTTTGACAGAAGAACATAAGTTGCAGCATTTTTTGGATCTAGCTCAAAAAGAAGATTCATAGTAGATATTCTTAACCCTACATTCTTATGTGTTATACAAACACCAAGAAAACACATCCACACAACTCCAACAAGTTTAATTGGCATTTTGATAATAAGTTTAGAGTTTCCTCCAGCATGGCCAAGAAGTTCAAACATGCACGCATAATGATCAATTGTTGGTGTAATGCAAAAGGAGACACTCATAGAACTCAATTATTTCAACCTCGACCACTACATACTAGAACTCAATTATCACATCCCTCATCCAATAAACTCGTATGGTTGTATTCTAGTGACCAACAAGCTTACATGATCAAGGTGTTCCAGATTACTTCATTAATTAGTAAATCTTGAAAGAATCCTTGCAAAAGCTATTTTTGGAATATTGTGCGATAATAGAATTCCATGATATCATATCTTTGAGGCATTTTATCAACTAGTTGATGTTTTTTTATGCTTCCACATTTTGCATGCATGTCTACAAGAGTACTTGCGACTACAACATTGGACAATAATGTACTTTCAATTATGTTTTGATGGATGTCCATACTCTGTTGCAAAGCTTCTTAATTTGGCACAGGTTGGGAGGATGTTGGAAAAAGGTTGTGGAGTTAGGCCTTACACCTACCAATTGCATTTTCTTAAAGTTTCCAAGACCCTCTCAATAAACCCATTTTGTGAGTATCCATGATCCATCATTCGAGTCTATGAGACAACATCTCTTTGAGGTATTTAGTCAAACAACACAACTGCCTTGTCTATACTTTTTAGATTTTTCATATATGTCTAGGAGGGCACTTGTAACTACATTAGACAACAATACCCTTCTGATTATGCTTCAATGCATGTCCATGCCCTATTCTAAAGTTCCAATTTTAGCACAAGGTAGGAGGATGCTACCAAAGCTTGTGGAGTCTGGCTTTAGTCCTACCAAATGCACTTTGAGGCATTTTTCTCTTTTGAGACATTTTGTTAAACAGTTTATGTTCCTTGTGTATGCTTCCACATTTTGCATCTAGAAGTCTATCACGACATTCACAACTACAACCTTTGAAAAATATTTATCCTTAATTATGCTTTGGTGGATGTTCGTGTCCTATCCTAAATATCTCATTTTGGCACAGGCTGAGAGGATGCTGACAAAGGTTGTTTACTTTGGCTTTACACCTACCATTTGCATTTGCTTAAATTTTTTAAAGGAATTATCAACAAAACCCATTTTGTCCATATCCTGATATCATTTTAGTCCATAAGACCACATTATTATTAGGTGCTTCTTTGAAAATCCTTATAACCTCACCTAAGGACACCATTTTGTGCATATCTTGCAATCATTGCAGTACAGGGAGCTAGATTCTTTTGAGGCATCATGTCAAACAGCCCTCGTTCCTTGTATATAATTCCACATTTTGCATAAATATCTACTAAGGCGTTTGCAACTACAACATTCGAAAAATACCCACTTTCCATTTGATTTGGTGGATGTTCATACCATGTTCAAAATCTCACGTGTTGGCACAGTCTGGGAGTATGCTAGCATAGGTTGTGGAATTTAGCTGTACACCTGTTGCTTGCATTTGCTAAAAAGTTTAAAATATGCATATCCTAAATTTATTTAAAGCTCTTATTTTGGCACAGGTTGGGAGTATGCTCATGAATATGAATTGATCAAGTTGAACTCATATTCGTTACATTTGCAGAAAAAACTTTTTTTCTTTCTGAGGAACCATCGCTGCATTGATCAAAATGGGAGTCTACTCATGCATTTTGCATTGGGTTTGAAAAATCAACAGACGAAACAGGTACAATTGTCTTGCATGGTACGGTAGATGATTCCAACAGTTGATTGCCTAACTTAGTTTGGTCTTCTTTGAATAGGATACGCCTTCGGCATAACAAGGTGGATGTAGACGTTATTAGTAACATTAATTTCCCACTCATGTCTAATAAAAGCCTCCCTTGTAGAGTGTGCTTGCAGGCAATGAGGGATGTCATTCAAACCTACCCAAGCAATAATGCAATCCCCTAAAGATTACTTTGAAATCTAAAGCAGGCCACCATAGTTATTAACTGTAAATAATATAGTTGACAAGTGTAATTTAATATATTTGTTACTATTACATGTTAAAATTCATCATCATTATTATTATTTTATATTGAACAAAGTTGAAATACAAAGAAAAGAATAAGCAATTTAAAAAGAGACTTTACATGAAGAGAATAACAAAACAAACCAGATCACAAACTGCAACACAATCAAGATAGCCAAGGACTAGACTATGAAATCAACATACAACCGTTCTAATAAGAGTAACAATAGTTGTCCAAGTTGGTAAACCAACCACATATATTACAATAACAACAAAACCATAAATAGTTGAAGTTTCAACAAACTGTCTAGAATAGCTCGAATGGCCCAATTGGTTGAACCAACCAAATAAATTAGAAAATGACAGTTGAAACATAAATTATACTCAAAATTTAAACAAACTTTGGAGATGTCTAGAACAATGGATGTCCCCTTCATGAAATTGTAGAAATTGGTATTTGACCTCTTCTAAAAGCTTCTTGTATTTAGCATTCTCTCTCAGCTGATACTACTATTTAATTGTATTATGATATTACTATTAATATGAAGGGTAAAACTAATATTCATCTCATTAATGATAAAAACAATTATAATATTAATGGTGATAGCAATGGTTAATAGTTATATTAATATGATTAATAATATTAGTAGACATGATATTGACATTGATATAGTGTAGAATGTAATGTTCATATTAATAATAATTGTAATGAAAAATGCTAGTATTAATATTATTAATAATTGTAATTATATTATTAATATTAATACTAAGGGAAATACTAATGTTAATATTATTTACAATGTAATATTAATATGACGAGTGAGATAAACATTTGCTTTACGATTGGTAATAACAAATATTAATTCAATAATTATATAAAAACCAACTTAGTATTGATAATAATACTACTAATCATGTTACAAGGTAATACTATTATTAATAATAAAAAATAACATTGAGAGCAATCGGATTAACTATAACAATAATAACCACATTATTTTATTGAATAATTGCAATAATGGTAAAGTTAGTATAACTAATAAAAGAAGTTTCTTCATGTTTGCAATAAATGTTAATGCTCTCAAGGTGTGAATAAGGGTAATGGAAGAAATGAATACAACTATTTAGATTGGATTATCCTTACCTTGTTGCCAACCATCACATTAGTACCCACCCAATACCTAACTCTTGTAACATTAGTATTAAATTTGAGAATGAATGATAATGTCAAAATCATTTAGCTTGTTAATAATTATTGGAATATTAAAGTGAATTGGTGTAAATATCATTATGGGTAAGAGTGATATTAACCTTAACTTGTAACATGAACTTTACAATCGTAATAAGTAATAATATCCCAAACTTAAGGTGGCAACCAACCTTGTCACTCGGGGCTAATATCATTAGCAAATTTGTGTCTAATTTATAATCCTAACATCTTAGCTAAGGATGATAATGTTGGAACCTCGTATAACCTAGTTCTCTTTGTTTAAGGTGTGTGTATGGACTTTGCAAACCTGGCTATTTTACTCCAAGGGTGTGGTCACAATAGTGTGTCTCACTTTTTAGACATGCTATTTTTTTTTCCTGAAAAACACTCTTTTTAGAAAAAACTAATGATTTAAGCCTTGAGAGGCTCCATATAAAGGTTTTTAATTGAATATGGATAGATAATACCCCCTTAGATCAAACCCCTTCGAATATAACCCCTCTAGTATTAAATCATACACACAATGGAGTCTCCTTTGCACTTATCAAAATGTTGGCAAAAAAAACTTTTTCTTTACCTTTTGAGGGATTAAATAATGTCATTTAGAATTATATTTTGCAAGATTTTATCCTTCAAAACGATCTTTCCAACAAGTATAGTTTTGATAAATTTTCATTTTACCATGTATTTAATTTTCATTTTTTGACTAAACATATGTTTTTCTTTGAACATCAAGCTCTTCATTTTACAGAGGTAGAAAAATAGTAAACCATTGTAAAAATAGTTCAAAAAATACCCTTTCCCTAGGTATGATGTCCTTTCACCAAAAAGAAAAATTGGATTTTGATATATACACATGTTAGGTTGGATGACACGCACGCATGTTCAAATTATAGTTACAATGACTTTGAAAATTAATTAAAAAAAATGTAACAAAAAACTATGAAAAAATATCCCTACCCTAGATATTGATGTTGAGAATCTATATTTCAAAAAATAGAATTTTATCCTTTATAGAAATAAATTATGTTGGATGACACAAACGCTACTTTTTGAAAATGTTGCTTTTTGTTTAAAACTAGTTATTAAAGGAGATATTGAAAGATTAATGATTTATTTTGGAAACTTTTTAAAAAATATATATTTAGAATCTACACACAAATTTCTACAAATCACTAGTTCGCATGATCTTCAAATTTTTAACAGTTTAGCTGCTATAGGTCTCAAAAGATGAAGATTCAGTTAAAAATATTGATGTAAATGTTCATCTTGGGAAAAAAGTGAGACATAATATTTTGATTTCACCCCTCACACCCTGCTCTCAAGAGACATGTTGATGGTGATGTTGCACAATTAATTTCACACAATGTATATAGTATGTTAACCATGTTCGTGCATGGTTGGAATACCAATAGAGTTTTACATTAATATTATAAAAAAAATGATGGCTGTGCTTTTCCCTACATGCAAATTTAGGGCATGACAAGTATCAAAAGATCAATATCTTAGAATAAAGAAAAGAGTGGCTATACTTTTCCATATTAGAAGAAATGGATATGATAGAATAAAAAATAGATAACAAGTGGAAGCTTTATAGGCCATTAGGATAGTGTTATGACTCAATTTGATAATGCCAAATTTTGATTGTGTTGCAACTCTCTTGTGTATTAGGCCTCACTTTTCCCATGATTTATAATCGAACTATGAAAACTACAAATAGGTCTCCCAATCAATCAATTTTCTAAAATTTATTCTCACCGTCTCCTATATTCCTATCAGTTGTTGGAATTTATGCAATCCAAAGAAGGTTCTAAGTTTAGGATTTTTTGGGTAATTTTTTGTAATTTTATAAAGTTGTAAATTTTATGTAGACTTCCTAACTTATTCCATTTTTCTAACCTCATATCCTAACCACTAATTGTACTTGAAATTTTAACAAATTTTAATAGATCCCTTCTTCCTTCCATTTTACTTTGTTCCATTAGCTTAAAAAAACTTCATGGACAAATAGACTTATGTATTTTATTTCAATCTCCCTTCTTTCTCTACATCCTTTGAATATTCCATTTCCTCTACTTTATGGACTTGTAGAGATAGTACTCCTTTCATTCCCTTCTTGTCCCAACCTCCCATCCTTCCCTACTCTCAACTCTTGACATTCTTTCTAGCTTTAATCATATATTTTTTTTCCCATTTGGACCTCCAAACTTCATCATTTACACCTCCACTTCTCTTTTGTGGTTTCACATGTTTTTCCTACATTTATTACAATCCATCATGTGGAGTTTTAACATATTTCTTCCATATTCCTTGCACATCCTAACATCCTTTCCCTATTTGTTTTCTTGCATTCTTTCCACCTAGTTATGAAGTATCAAAAAAGTTATAAAATTTCATTTGCATGTCTAATTCTCAACTCCAATCCTACAACAAAACCATACTCATATAATCCTATCTTTTCCTACTTAAATTTTAATCCTTTCCTATGGAATTTTGATATATTTTTTTACTTATATTCTAATGTCCAATTGTGACTTCCAAGTTACCACATCAAATTCCCATAAAATGTTCCCAAATATTTTATCATCCATTCTTCCTATGTGGAGTGCATTTATAAATTTTAAACATATAATTTTCTACCAAACATACTATCCTAACTTCTCATCCTTTATCAAATCCTTGATTTCCCTCATATTTTCTTTGACCACTCTTTGGGTCTTCCCAATGTGACATCAATAACCCAATTTCACTCTTGTAGCTACAATAGGATTTTTCCACCTAAAAATTAATGTTCATCTTAAGGGTACAAATTCATTTGTAGTATCAATAATGGATGATGAGAGTAGTTGTGTTTCCATTAATATAATTATAGATTTATCAACGTATATAATTCTTATGTAATATTCAAGCTACCCGCTATAAAAAATTCATGAGATTTTAGCTTTTCTTGCACACCATATATATCATATCCAATTCTCTATCAAATTTGCACAAGTGAATGGGTGACGTAACAAAGTGTTATACAAGCACTAGTTTATTTCTCATTTAGATGGGGGAAATTTTTATATCTCCACATGACTACAAGTGTTGATAATTTTCTAAGGCTTGAAATCTTGCAAGTCTAATCACTTACAAATAAGCATATTTTGTAAGTCACAAGGAGTTAGTAAATTTATAACTAACATCTCCTTGGCCAATTTTATATTTGTAAGGGAAGTTCTAACCAATGAATTGTGATAATATTCTACCACATGGTTTCATCATGCCACATCTTGGTACGATTTTAATACAGATTTAATAAATATTACAATATTTTAGGTTATTACATGAATTTTTTGTAATGACATCTTCATTGCACATAAATTTCTTGAGCTTAAAAAGGATTATTATGTATGTTTAGTTATTTGTGTCATATTTCTAATGTAATTTCAATGTGTTGTTCCTCTTGTTAAACTGCGACCTTTTACCTAATGAATATAATATTGGTCCTAAAAATTTATGATCCATCATACACCCAATATTAAATATATCTTTCACTAGTAGTGTAGAAGTAGTTTAGTAGTCTATATCATGATTCAATAATTCATCTAGGGATATATCCTTAGAGAGCCATAATATTTTCTATTTTTAGGAATAATATTTTGGATACCTTCATCTTATACCTATGCAATTATATTATCAATTTATTAGAGGTTTTATGTAGAGTATATAGGTTTTTGGTCTAGTGATAACTTTTAGGTTGAAGTATACATTGGATATACTATTAGAACTCTTTCAATTTGGTTCACTTTAGTTGTGATTAATCATATTATGGATACCTCTAGTAACACTCTCCTGGGTCTAGTTGAGCTTGAAGTGAAGGATGAATTACCTAGTCTCAATAATTGGCCTTCAATTACTCACATTATATTGATGAAATAAGAAATCCCCCTTCAAGATAAAATTCTTTTGGCCTTGAAGTGGATTGATTCCTCTAGGATTTTGATTTATAATGTTTAGATATAATAGAGAAATACCAATTTTTTTGGATGAAGATAGGGTGCAAATTAGTTTAAGTACCTATACAAGGTCATAATTATACAAGAATGGTTCTAGGATCCAAGCATCCAATAAAGTTATATAAGGATAGTCACCAATAGTTGACATGATAGAAATATGCATGGATAAATGTAATAGAGGAATACTATGTAATAAATATAAACATAACAGGATATACAATAAGATTATGCATGGTGCAATATAAGGAAAAATGTGTATAAATAAAAAAAACATGATGAATTTACATAACACCTATTGTATCTAATATTACGATAATAATATATATCTTGTTCTATCTTATATGTTCCATGAATGTGTGTATGATTTCTTTTTGTTTATTTGTATCTCAATTTATCTTGTAGAAACCTAAAATTTTCCACCCTTATTTATTCAATTTAATCCCCAAACACACTTTCCTCCAAATAGGAATTATATCTAATTATTTATTTCTTATTTTCCTCTCACTCATTTTTCACTTAGAGCATTGTTATGTTGTCAAAATTCTGTGAGAACACATCCAATTGATTATCTTGGAAAAATCTACTCAATGAGAGGCTCGCTATGTTGGTTTGAGCTTTCTTCTAGCCTAATCTTGAGTTTTTTTTAATAATTTTTTTTTGGTTTCTTATTTTTTAAATCATTCACTTTACACAAATTTAATGCACACATTTTGGAAAAAATTACCACTTTCATTAGGTCAAATCACCCAAGTAATTTGACCAGTTTCCTATCCCCTATATTAATTAAATAATACCCTATTATTTAATTAGTATTCCATTATCTTAACCTTCATCCTAATTCATTTCTCATATTATCCCTATATCCTATCCTAAAGTAAATAATTACCTTAAATTATTTATCCCCATCCTATTCATCCATTAAATTAAATAAATGCCCTTATTTATTTAATTTAATCACCAAACACCCTTTCCTCCAAATAAGAATTAAGTATATAATTATTTAATTCCTATTTTCCTCTCTCCTCATTTTCCATCCTCTAACTCTCCCACTTACCCTATAATCCTAATCTCCCCTTAAGTGGTTGAACACACTTAATCCATGATTAAATGTGTCAACCCTCCCCATCACATCAATCACATGGCCATTTGTACATGTGACATGGACTTGGTACCATGTCACATGGGCCTTGTCCCCTCGAGGGTACAATATCCTTCCCATGTCCTCTCATTGTGGGCCACTTATCACAATCTTATGGCTTGTGAGATTGCCTATCATCTCAACCCTTGATCCCAAGATCAAATCTCAACCCTTCATCCATTTTTCTCCTATTCTACACATTCATAGCTTCACCATTTTATCTAGGGATCTCACTCATTTTTCACTTAGAGCATCATTATGCTGTCAAAATTTCTAGTGAGCACACATCCAATCGAATATCATGGAAAAATTTGCTTGACATGAGGCTTGTAATGTTGGTTTGAGCCTTCTAATCCTTATATTGAGTGTTTATTTGATTTATGATTTGCTTAGTTTTTATTGTTTAAATCATTAAATTGAGTACAAATTTCATGCACACATTTTTTGCACGCTCGATGGGACCCATGTCATGGTTAAACTAACAAAATTTAACCTTTTTTTTAGTTATTTTACATCTACAAGTTCACACAGAGGTGGATACATCCTCAATTGGGTGGATATAATCTATACATGGGTGGATCTGCTCTTACTCAAGCAGTTGCACTTTAACTCTTCATTAACTAGTAGGTTCATAGGTAGAATGGGCAGCTCCACTCTGCAAAAAGGTAGATCCACTTCTATTTGGGGTGATCCTACCCATTCTTGGGTGACAATGTCATACTTAGGTGATCCTTCCTCCACTTGGGCGATCTTTCCTACTTGGGTGATCCTACCTCTACTTGGGCAATCTTGCACCCACTTGGGTGGTCCTACATCCACTTGAGAGATATTGCACCAATTTGGGTGATCCTATACCCAATTGGGCTATCCTACACCCACTTGGGTGATCCTACATAGTCTTGGGCATATACACCACTACTTTGGTGGATTTGTTCTTTTATGTAGCTCCACAAACACTTCGGTGATTCCACTCTTGGGCGATTCCAACTTTCCTTGGGTGATTATGCTCTATTGTTGGGTGATTTCACTCTTAGTCGGATGAATCCATTACATCTCGAGTGAATCCACTCCACTCTTGGGTGATTCCACTCTTTACATCAATGATGACATAAAGGTATAAATAATCTATTTTAGTTGAAATTTTCTTACATCTCTTGATTGGTTAGCTTACTAGAAAAAATCCCCAAGGGCTTCACCCCTGAACTCCTATATGCAAGGGATCACGTCCATCCTCCCACACCCCCTATCATTGGGGTAAGTGTCCCAACACAATTTGGGTTAAAATTTATTTTGTTTTGATCACTTTTGGTATCTAATCATCTTTTTGTGTAGCTTGATCTTATTTGTCAGAGACAAAGATCATAAACTACTAAAATATCTTCTACAACTTTGCAATTTAAGACTATTTTTATCATCATTCTAGGAACACTTTGATTTCTAAAGGGTCAATATATATTGTGTGCTTTTTTTGGGATTATTTTTTTAAATATTCTCTACCCTTGCATCATTTCATGAGCTTAGGGATTATAAATCATAAATCAAACCAATTCTTGTGTTGTGTATCCTTGGAGTGCTAGCCTATGCATATGCTCTCTCCTTACACTTCGTGCGATCTTGGAGCTTGAAAAAACCTAGCATTTCCTAACCTTTAGGAGGCCTGATTAGGGATTGCATTCCCCCAAGGAATGACCTCAACCACATGAATCGACGGGTTATATAATGAGGGAGAACAAAATTTGTACCCTAGTCTAGTCACATTGTATCTAGTGAAACTCTAATACTTGGGTGATATTGAGCTAAGAGTGTAGAGTTTGTCTAAATGACTTAGATCATGTTCGTAACCCATGCTTATGAAGTGATAATGTTCATGGATGTGCCTCATGTACCCTCTTGTTGTTTAGAGGACTTAGTAGATTGCCTATTTTAGCCTAGCATAAGACCTTTTGATCATTGCTTAGTGTGGTATAGGGTATAGTATCATTATTGAGGCTACTCAACATGTATCCCCCTATGTAGAGATATGATCTCTTTAGGTAAGGTCTTAGGACCTCAAAAAAGGGAAAAGGTGAGCCCTTGTGCCACTAGATCCCTATCTATTGAATCTTGAAAGAGAAGTGTCTTGCAATAATCTTGAGATATTAGCCTTTTGGCTAGTGGGCCTATACACTAAGATAACACACCTACTTCATTAATCTAGGCTTATTATTTTTGGCATGTATTCTTGTGCTTACTAGTACATATCTTCATTCAATGCCATCATCATCTATTTTGTGTCTTTGTGATTATAGTCTTTAGTCCTTTCTCCATCTCTATCTTGTCATACTTGGTCAACTTCTCTCTGCACTTGAGTGGATGTACTCTTTATTGGGACAATTCACTATATTCTTGGGCAGATTTGCCTAGGTAGTTACATCCTTAGTCTCTATCAAAATTACCATTGGTTGAATCTAATTTGTACTTGGGTAGATCCACTCCCCCTTGGGAAAGTCCATAATGTTCTTAAGCAAATCGACCGAGGTAATCATATTGAATCATCATAGTCATCCTTGGGTGGATCCGCACTACTCTTAGGTGATTTTGAGTCTTCTTAGGCAATTTTATACTATTTATGGGTGAATCTATTCCCCCAAAAAAATATAGATAACAAATCCTTCCTATCACGGATAACCAATTTTTTCTCAAGTCCAAAACCATAATCCAATCATTTTTCCACTCCATATATATCTCCAAATGATCACTTATGTTTATTCCACCACCATCAACTTATCTAAAACATCACCCCATTTGAATAATGAGTTAGCTAAACTCATCCTATTGACATCCAAATAATCCACAATCCAAAATCCAACCTTAGATACATAATTGAGATCCTAAATCCTAAATCAATCATCTATTGTAATGCTTTCTTGGGAAGCTAGCATATCCCAAGCTAGCAATCCCTTGTTCAAGCTATTTTACCTTGAGCCAAAGGTACATTTTGCATTGATATCTTCTATTGTTTGAGAACTTAGCCTATCTCAAGTAGCAAATCCACCAAATCGAACAATGGCATAGGATCTCGACCACAGTTGGGAGGATACTATCCACCTTTCATCCTACAATCGCCACATTATTCTAACTACATCCTTGAGAATTAGGAGACCCTCCCACCATATCATCACAATTATCCTAATCTTAGGATTTTAATCAAATCCTAATCTTGGCTTAATCTAAATCCTAATTTGAGCTTTAGTAAATCCACATCCAAGATTTTATAGTATCAAAATAAATATTATGATCCCTTCTTCCAAATTATTCTATTACATTCAATTTACCTTATAATCATCTATTCCTATCTCTTTTATCCATGCCCATCTAATCTAATATCATGAATCCTTATCCTCCCTTAGTACAATCACAAATAGTAACCAAGGGAGATTCTAATTACATTGAGGATGATGATGAAAGTATTGTTAATCAAGATAAATACATAATAGTTCTTTTAATGACATCATTTCTAGCAAGCTTCCTCCAAGTATCTTTCATAATCCAATCACTCATCCAAGATATTCCACCATGCCTCCATGCACACCCATTAGTAATCCTTATGCTACCTCTGACAAGGGAAGTTCATTAGCTCCTCCATCCACATATCCATTCTATAACTCATCCCCATCTCCCTCTTATTTATCACCAACATATCCTCTCATGTAATATCCATACCCCAATCTTCTCCCCTAGCCATATCTCAACCTTCATCTTCATAGAACAATACTATCACCTTCATCTCTAGTCCAAATCCACCATCCAATTCCTCCTACCTCAATCCACCATGCACGTCCTCCTATCTCAATCTACCATCCACATTATTCTACCTAAGTCCACTATCCATGTCCTATATAACTCCACCTTTTGATCCCTCATTCCTTAATCCTCCCTCCAATCCATCATACTTCCATCATGCATCTAATCTTGATACTCCCACTAATCCTAATTCTCCATCTTTTCTTAGTCCTCTATTTATTCCCAAAAAAAAATTTCTAATCCTTCTTCTCCCATCCATAATCCTAATCCTCCACCTACTCCTAAGCCTTTATTTACCAAACCCTCTAGCTAAGCCTAAAATATACGAGTATCTCATTTTGAATGTCATCCAAGGACTCCTAGCCAAGAATTCATCACCAAATCCAAATCCCAAAGTTGTGGTCATTTCACCCCACTCCGACATGTATGATCCATAATGATGAGGATCTTCTCCATCCTTCACCTATCATTCCTCTTCCCACTCCTAACACCATCCAAACCATTGAAACCTTCTAACCCATCAAAGCCACCCAAATCCAATCCCCTCCTAATCCTAGCATTGATAAAATCTACTCCCATGAACTCCATGACTCCTCAACTCTTTCATCCACACCATTTGAGGCTTTCATCCAACACTCCCCTATCATCATACCACCCACACAAGTTGAAACATTTCAAGACATTGTTCCAAAGCATGTTGTAGTGTCTCATCATCCAAATCAAGGTCCTATTGTAGCATCGTAAATTGTCACCCCTAATAATTTCACACTACCTTGACACCCTATTTTGGCCTATAGCATTAATTATAATAGTAACTTATTTATTTTAGGGATAGATTAATAAAATATATTTAAATTCTCAATATCTCAACAAGTTTGAGCAAAAAACACTTAGTCAAGGGTGTGGGTGCCCTTGACCTAAAGGAGCCCTATTTTAAATTTGAATTTTGGTGTTGGTCTTTGGAGAGTTAAAAAGATCCTAGGTCAATCTATAATTAAAAATATCAATTGAGATGTATATATAAAAAAAATTTATTTTCATTTGAACATTAGAGAAAAGAGAAGACTATGAAGGAGCTATTATGGCTAAATCATATCTATAGCAATATTTTGGGTTTTGTGAACTAACCTCTTACAAATCTATCAAGAAATCAAGGAATCCATCAATCAACATTTGTGACAACTTGTGGTATGGCATAACTTCATCAAGGATTTTATACCAAAGGTAATCTTTCCAATTATCATTTATCTTTTTAGTCAATTATTATTTTGGCCTTTTCCCAATCTAGGTTATGCCCTCTTGATCATCATCATTTGTTTTACGTGGAGGTGGAAACACCAAAAGAGGATTTGACTTAGGTAAGACCCTATAAAACATAACATTTCCACCTCTTTTCATGTGTACAGGTTAGGTTTGAAGGTTTCTCCAATAGACAACTATAGGAAAACACAATGTTGATCTATACCTTACAACATAAAAGTTTGCAGATCCAAAATATTCCATCTCAATCAAGAGCTCCCATGCCCTTGACCAACAAATTCTACTTCAAATTTTGATGATAGGTGTATAAATATCTACCTTTTTCAGATTTGGGTTTGTTTTGTTAGTTTATATTTTCATTTGTGTGAAATTATATTTACAAGTCTAGGGTTTATGTCAAATAGGCTTGTTAAATATATGTCAAATTTATCTTCTTTACAACACAAGAGAACACAAACCCTAGGAGATTGACTCTCCCTCAAGTGGCAACAAGCCAATCATCAAACCCTAGTTGGTTTGTATTCAAATGTGGAGTCAAAGTGAAAAAAGTCAATCCTAGTTAATGTTGTTGGATCTACATGATCAATTTTCCTACTCTATATTTTGGTGAACTCAACATATCGTATAGTTGCAATTTTTTTATTTTTGTAGAATAAATTTGAAAATTGATTCAAAACCTAAGTTATTTGCAAATCTTGTTGTTGATTTACGAAACTATGCATTTGCATTCTTTATTTATTATATATTAAAGGAAAAATTAAAAAATATTTTGAACCTAATTGTGTAGTTTTATATTTGATTAGGGTTTAAATCTAAGTTATTTCATTTAGAAATTTGATTGCAATCTTAGGTTACTTTTATTTATCAAAAGTGCATGCATATTTTACTGAATAGCATTGAAAAAATAAATAATTGCATAGTTTTTTCATTTCAAAATATCAAAAAGTATTTCTTTCCCACATTTTTGCGAAAAAAATTCAATTGTAATATTTTAAATTATTAAAATTTTCATTTTAACATATTGCATTGCTTTAGAAACATAAAAAATTATGTATGTGTGTTCTCCACATAGACAAATTAGGTTATTGTGCATTTTCAACATTTTGTTTGCTTTCAGACCTGAACTTGTCCAATATTAGACCCTCAAATACTATAGTTGGTTTCCTAATTCTGACCTTAGTAAAAAATATTACCTCTCTAGTCTAGGGTTCCCACACCCCTGTCTAGTTAGTTTGGCATACAACTATTTGTGTGAAACCTTGTTTGTGGTCTCTATTCAGATCTAGTTCTTGGGTATGTGTTGGATCATGATGGGCCAAAAAGTGGTGATATGATGGGTATGTTTAGCGAATGTGGTTGAGAACCTTTTTTTTACCTAAAATTGATGAAACGAAAAGGGTTTTTAAAGGAGATTCTCAGATTTCCACCAATATAAATTATGCTTTACTTTGAATTTAATAAATAATTATTATTCATTTTATATTTGAATTGCGACTAAAGTCCTAATTGATAGGTTGATTCAAAAACATCTACAACTTTCAAACGATGTCACATTCTATGCTTCATATACTATAGGATTAAAAAAAGAAAAAATGAATTTCATGAAGTTTTGACCAAGTTAAGGTGGTCAGACATACAAGTTTTTATATTTTTTAAAAGTTGTAATAAAAAAATCATAATTAATTATTTACTTGGAAAAAAAATTATAAAAGAATATGCATCACATCGAGACACAAATTTTCTATTTATATCTAAAATCTTATAAAAAAGTATTATCATTTTATTGTGGTTAGGGTGGTCAGACAGACACCTACTTATTTTCCCCTTGAAACTAAGTGCTATTGCATTGAAATTTCAAATTTTCACCAAATAGATTTAAAAAAAAAACCTAGTAGTTTAGAAATTAAATTCAATTTTCTACAGATTCTATTCTTAGATTTTTTGAAATAATATAGATAACTTATTCAAATTTTTACAAAAAGTTGGCTAACTCTAATTTTTCTGAATTTTTTGCCACTTAAGGGCCTATTTTTTCCATTATGATCTTGCACATACCCTCTTCTTTTGATAGTTGGTCTTGAAACTTCTAGATTTTGTTGTGCATTGCCAATTTTCCCTAATTTACCTAATTAAATGTATTACTCATAAAAAAGGACACAACAATATATTTTCTTTTAAAAAATCTACTGTTAAAAGGCATACGTTGGCCTTTTGCTGACAAAGAGTTATTTTACCAATAAGAACATTGTGGTTCAAAATAATACAATAATTGGTACATTTATTCACATCACTTTAACTAATATACATTCTTCAATTAATCATGATACTCATGTTTGTCCCTCTCCCAATATCTCTCCTACTTGTGAGGATATCTTGGTGCAAGAGGATGCAATCATTGGTACTCATGTTTGTCCCTCTCCCAATATCTCTCCTACTTGTGAGGATATCTTGGTGCAAGAGGTTGTAATCATTGGTACTCATGTTTGTGCCTCTAAAAATATCTCCCCTAATTGTGAGAATATCTTGGTGCAAGAGGATGCAACCATTGATACTTCACCTAATCATAAAAATCTTTTTCATCTCTCTCCCAATATCTCTCCTACTTGGGAGGATATCTTTACACAAGAGGATGTAATCAATGATAGTAAGGTGACTTGCATAGATGAAGATTCAAAATTGACATTAGATCCATCATCAATAGAATATTATCAATAAGTATTTAACTCGGTTGAAATTGTAAACCCACAATTGATAAGTGGACCTCCTTCATGTCAACCTAAACCTCCTCTCATTATAGGACCTCCTATAAAAAAATCTAAGCATCCTGACCATATTGTAAACTTTGTAAATCAACTTATTCAAAACAATGGTATACACTAAAATGTGTTGCAATAACAAAGTTATCATGTAGTTTCTCACACATATAACAATTGAAGTAACAAGCAACTAGAGAAAATGCCAACCTCCATTCCATTTCCTTAGCCATATCTTCCACCCACACCCCATCCTCTTTAACGTAGTTGCAAAGAGTATGGTCTTGTCGAGAAACTTTGTAATACTCCAACCAATGTCTCTCTTTGGGATTTAATTAAAACTTCACCTACATACCACAGGGTGCTCCAAGAGGCTTTACATAAAATTAATATCTCACCTTCTGTTAAACTAAATGATGTAGCAACCTTGTCTAATTGTATGCAGGAAACAAATTCGGATATCACATTTCCTCAACATGAATTATCTCCATCTCAGGTCCAAAATCAACATGAGGCTCTAATGATATTAGTTGTCATTAATAAAATTTAGGTTAAATGTAGTCTTATTGACAACAAATTGGGTCTTAATGTTTGTAGCATTGATCTTCTAGATATGGTCGGTGTGGATAAGAATCTCATAAAACTTGATAATCTTCCTATTTGTGGCTTTGATACTGTTGGTAGGTAACCATTAGGAACAATAAGGTTACCTATTAAGGTAGGTCCTATGGTTTTATCTACTCTTATCCATGTCATGTCAAATACTCTCTCATACAATCGTCCTTTTAGTAGACCATAAATTCATACCATGAAGGTTCATCCCATCTACTCTTCATTGTGAGATAAAGTATGAATATAATAACAATATATATATATATATATATATATATATATATATATATATATATATATGGTTAAAGTAGATGCAAAAAGTTATAATTTACAAATTGAATTTGAGTTTAACAATTCCAACTCTCTTAATAATTTGACTCTATAGTCAAAAGTGAAACCATTACCTTCTAATTATGATGTAATGAATGAACTCTTGAGTGATGATTGGGGTCCTTATATTTTACACCTCATTTCATTGGGGAGTATAAAATCTCACCATTAACGAAATGTTGTTTCAGTAGCATCAATTTAATATCTAGTATACATAAGGATCAAAGTAATGCTTCATCTTAAAGAGCATGTTTTGGGGATTATTGGGGTTCATTATATTTACACCCTCCTTTGTAGGTGAAGGTAAACTCTCACAATATAAATCTAAGGAGTCTTGTGTTTCATTTTCTCAATCTTCTTCTACATCAACAAATCCAAAAAAAAATTCACATGGTGGTGATGGAGGCTCTTTAGCTTTCATCACTCATGTATTATCTAATCCTAATATTTCAACACCTAAAAAGGATTTTTTATTATTTCAAAACAATCAATTCTTCGCATAATCATTTAGACAAGACTCCTCCATTTGAGTTGGACAAGCATTATGGGCTTCAATTTAAAATTCTTTCTAAAAATGGATATAATGAAAGCATGAAACAAGGAGTCAAGGATCATTTGAAGTCTACACCATACCTTGCTAAAAGGGTTTTAGGTTTCCAATATTCTTCTTTGTCTTCATCTCATCATCCATCACCTACTATATTTATAACATCTTGTGGTAAGTGAGCTAACTTTTCTTCACAAGAGAAAGGATTTTCTCCTACTCCTTATCCTCTATATGAGCAAGGGAATATTTTTCCAAGGCTTCTTGAAGCCCACTTGATTACTCTTTCTCCTCCAACACATAATAAATACTATAAAAACCAAACTTATTGTGTATATCATTAAGTGCATAGTCATACCACTAATGAATGTCAAGCCTTGATTACTAAAATACAATAGCTTATTGATTGAGGTGCTCTTCCATGTGTTAGTGCACCTAATAATTTTAAATAATAATCTCTTCTGCGGTGTTCCTCACTATGTGGAGTTTTTAGCTTTATTTATTTAATCATTGCAACTCATGGTGCTACAATCTTGTGTGCAACCATATTTCTTTTTACATGGTAGCAACACGATAGTCTCTTACATGGTTATATTTTCCTTTATACTTTGGGAAAAATGATAAGTAGTTTTTGGAGGTGTCTATTCATTTCAAGGATCTCGTCTTCACCTTATTTTCCTTAAAAATATCAACATAGCAAGTATATTGACATTTTAAGGGAGGCATATCACCCTATACATTTCATTGAAGTTCTATGAGATTTGAATTATTGACGTACCCCTTATTCCAGTGGTGTTATTGTTGCACTATGTTTTCATTGATGTCAACCTCAATGACAACCTCTAGTGTGGATATGTTGAGAAGGTGTTTGTGGTGTTGAGCGAGCATTGTAGATGCAACAAGGTTACTTAGTTTCCAAGTTATTTAGAGAAAATTTACATAAAGCAAGGTGACTAGGATATTTTCCATATTATGTTTTGTATTTCTTCATGCTTGAATATGTGCTTGTGTGTTTTGAATGTGATGATCAAAAGTCATTGAAGGTGTTATATCAAGAGTTTTAGGTTTTGGATCTTACGACAGTAGAAGATATGTTTGACAATGCGTTGGATTGTCTTTGGCTTGTGATGAGGGATATATGGGAGAAATGGAGTTGCTCCACATTTCTTTGCATTAAAGTGTATTGTCTTGCAGATTTGCGAATGTGCTAATACTAATTGTACCTACCTTCCCTTTTTCTATTTAGTGTTCATCTATTCCACAAGATTGGTTCGTGAGTTGTATCTCCATGGTAGTTTGACTAGTTGCATAGGGTGATAGTATTCTCAATTTCATGTGTTTGCACTAGTGTTTTGAATATTCTTTTAGTATTGGAATACTCCAGAGTTTTGTGTAATGTTTCTACATGGTCCAAATGATATTTTCAGCCTTGGTGAAGTGTGAATTTGGTTGCTTGTTAGTGTTAATTCTAGCTTGGCCAACTAGGCATGTTAAAGTTGTTTACAAATGGGACTTATGGGTTCTAGAAGCCTGATGTAGCATGTCGACATAGATTTGTGTCTTGGTTAACCCTTGGTGTGGTCCACCTTCACTTCTTTCCACCGTGGAGGTGTTTGGTGTTGACCTATTTTGTGATTGCATGTTCGAGGTGCATGGATTTCATTGAAGCTAACTTGGAGAAGGTTATTTGAGGTTGTAGAAGATATATATGCAATGTCATGTTTTTGGAGAAGTGTGTGGTGTGGAATTATGTATATTTTTAATCGTATGTTGAGATCTAAGTGCAAGTAAGAACACCTTAGACTATTGAAAGTAGTGAGTAGGTGTCTACAATTTAGTGTGCTAGAAGTCACTAGAGGCAGTGAGCTGAAGGTTATAGATGGTGAAAAGATATTGTGGTAGTTTCTTCAGTTGCTCTGAGGTAGTGAGCCTCCTTGTAACTATTTCTTTGTAATCCAGAAGAAGTGATCTTCCTTGGCAGTGAGCCATTTTTTCTTTTGGAGAATGAGTCCTTTGGGTAGTGAGTCCTTCAAGTAGTGAGCCTCTTATAATCAGTTTTGGTTTTCATATAGTGAGTTAATCCTCACTGTGGTTTTTACCATATAATCAGTTTGTTCTATAATCAGTTTATGACCATATAATCTGTTTTACCATATGATATGCCTCTTATAATCAGTTTTACCATATATAAGAGAGGCATATCATATGGTAAAACTGATTATAAGAGGCATATCATATGGTCAGCATATAATAAAACCAAAACCATATATTTGTAGTAGATGGTGTCCCTCCATATTCGCTTGTGCTTAATGGTGTCCCTTCGTATTCACTTGCGGTAGAGGGTGTGTCTCCAACTACAGTATCTGCATATCCCCTAGCACGACTCTTTCACATTCGTTCCCTTTGTGCTGCCAATTTCTTTTCTCTTTTTGACACTTGAGGTTCCTCTTCAACTGGCTTGTTTTCATCAATCGTTCTCAATTTATGCTTTTCACAATATTACCTCATTCATTTTTTCTCTTTATCTCTGATGGCTTGGAGCTGATCATCTGTTAGTTTTTTCCTTTTAACAGTTCGTTTCTTCGGCATGACGAATAATTCTACTTGTGCAAAAAGTGCTAAGTTGTCAAATTAACTAATTGAAAGCTTTGGAAGAATAACTCAATGAAAGCTTTGGAAGCATACACAAAGAAAGTCAATGAAAGTTTGTTTGTATAACTGTTTGACAAAATAACTCAATGATAGCTTTGGAAGCATACATAAAGAAAGTCAATTGTTAAATTTAACAAAATGCCTCAAAGAGATGTGGTTTAAAAATATAATAGGAAAGTGTATCTAGTTGTGTGATTTAAAATGTCCATTGACAATATATGGTTGTAACATGACAAACTGGTGTAGGAGCACCTAGGTCATGAAATTCCTTCAAAAGGCTAATTTGTTCAATTTGTAATGTTCAAGTAAATGTGATGAGTGAAGGTCATTAAATGATGAATTTCAATGTATTTGCACCATGAAATAGGTCACTAGGTGGTGTTATTGAAAAGTTGCTTTTTATAACAAAATTTGTCAATTATTGTAAAAATGTAAAATTGCACAAAAGCAGGAAGGTGAAGAGTCTTTTTTGTGGAAGGGAAAGGATGGGTTGATGAAGATAAAGAGGCAGTTATTTCAACTGATTTAGACACCTTTAAAAAGAATTGTAAGCTTGAGAAAGGAAGATCTTGTATCCCAAAAATCCATAAAAATTAATAAAAAAACCTCTACTCAGTTATTTTGGAAAGCTTTTCTATTCTTGTTTTCAGGTTGCATAGTGATTCAAGAATTCTAAGATTTGATTCTTGTCAGGGAAAGAGACTTCTTTCATTCTTGATATTTGTAGGAACTGTAATTCAAATAATCAATCTAATTTGAACTTAGTTTCCTAAGTCTCGATCTATGGTTTCCTTAGAATTGTTTAGAGAGTCTAAAAAGTGATTCTTAGCCATTCCACCGATGTAGGGCTAGTAGGTCAGTGGAATGGATCATATTTAGTGTCTTTTCAATGTGAAGATGTGTGTGGCAGGGGTAAATAGAGATAAGAAGTCGAGATACTGTTGCATGAACAAAATTCTGAATTTTCCCATTCAAAAAAATGGTGTTTTCAAGTAGGGTTTGAGGAAACAACTTGTAGAGGAGCTTTGAAATGATTTCAAAATAATTTTCAAACATAATGAAGCATGTTTCAATTTTTGGGTGGAGTAGTAGAGGTTTTGCAAATGTTTCATTAAAGAAACCCTCATGGTTGGTGTGTTTTCACCCTATAATCAAATGTTTACTGATTTTGTGTATTGATGGGAATTTCCCATCTTGAAACTTGTTTATTTTTGAGTTTCTACACATGGCCTAAGACTGTTTGTAGGTTTGGTGGATTAGTGAGTAGTTCTATGATGACTTACTTTGATAAATTGACCTATTTAAGGGCTTTTACCAGTAGAAAACATGTTGGTTCTACTCTGTTTTGTGAAATAAGTGTATAAAATTTTATAGTATGTTGAAAAGGATTAAAATAGTCCTGAGAATTTGTATTGGGATTGTGTAAATGCATTATGATAGAAAATGAATCACCCGATTAGATGGAATGTTGGCTTCCTAGAGATATTTGGCATTGTTTGCTAAAAATAGAGAATATGTAGAAACAACGAAAGGAATGTTGTTAAGTGCTTGGGAGCAGTCTCATTTGTGATGCCACAGTTGTGTCTATGCTTGGTAATGTTTTGAAGGTAGATTGTGAAAGATTTGATGATTTGGGCATGTGTTTCCAATATATGGCAATGGTTTCTTTGAATGCAAAGTAGTCAGAGTGTGTCTATACCGATATATTGGAATATTACAATCAAAACATGATGAAATTGGTCTCAAAGGTCTAGTGACAAGTGTTAAACTAATGCTGCTTGTTGTTGTTACAAATGGTGTTTAAGTGAAGATAGGATGATGGATGTGTTGATTTGAGCAAAGAGATTAAATGGCTGGGATGATGTTTGATTGCAGGTCTAAGGAACATAGGTGTTTGATTGTTTTTTCCTTGAAGGGGTAAGTTGAGTTGATGAGTGATTGTTGTATTGTTTATGACAAGAACAAAGTTGAAAGTTGATTATGAAAATGGTTTGCTATATGGAGATGGTGAATTGGCTACTAATAGCCTTATAACTTGAAATGAAATAAATGGATTTTGGTTGAATGAAAAGTAGTTTTGGATGAATTTGACAAAGTTTGTATAAATTGATCTTTTACTCTTTATTGATTTGGGAAGGAAGTTCCTAAAGAAATGATGTTGTTGAGTGGCTTGCCAATTGATATTGCATCACAAACAAACAATTTGATCAACATGGAATAAGCTAAACAACAAAAATGAAAGCGAGCCATAATAGAATGAAAGAAAATGTACAAAGATTTCACATACCTAAAAAAGAAAAGTTTCAAATAGAGGAGTTCTACCCAATTATGCAGCCTTTGCTTCTTCCTTCCTCAAACTCCTCAAAAATTTGACTTCTTCAAAAGCTTGTTCCCCTCCAAATTTCAACTGTATATCAATTCACTATAATTCAAACTTGAATTTATATTATATGCCTCTCAACGTGAAAACTCTGCTATTTCATGCAAAGGTGATGGAATCTCAAAATCATGCATGCACACATCACTCAATCACAAAAAAGTTACTTTTTGTCAGAGCACACACAAAACCAGGAGAATATGCAGAATGTGGGCCAACATCATGGGTATATTGTGATTTTTTACCATTTTTAGTGATAATGTGAGCACGTTATTTAATTCTAAATGAACATATCTCTACTGGTTAATAACGCACTCGCGTTATGATAAATTTGGTTTTTTTAAGCTTTAGATGGTACATTTATAGGGTAGAGGATTAAGGGTACTAGGGAGAGAGCTAGAGGGAGTGAGAGAGAGATACCTGAGAGAGGGAGATACTTGAGATAGAGAGAGAGAGAGAGAGGAAGGGAGTGAGAGAGATAAAGGAGGGAAGGGCTAAGGGTAGATGGTAGAGGATTTAAGGGTAGAGGGGAGAGAGACAGAGGGAGTGACTGAGAGGGAGAGACCTAAGAGAGGGAGAGGGGGTAGGAGGGAGAGGGTTGAGAGAGGGAGAGAGAGAGACCTAACAGAGGGAGAGGGG
>VDFB02193867.1:682598466-682627945 GCA_007258455.2 Sequoia sempervirens
AGTAGAGAGCGAGAGGCAGGTGGCCGAGTCAGAGGCACAGTCGCTATGCAGGGAGAGAGATACAGCGACAGCACAGGCATCTAGCTTGCGTCGAGAGCAAGATTCGGCTGAGTTGAGATTGCAGGTCCTGCAGAGGGAGAGAGATGTAGTGGTGGCATGAGGACAGGCTGTACAGAGGGAGAGGGATGTTGTAGAGTCACGGATGCAGACCTTACAGGGCGAGAGGGATGCAGCACAGGCTCAGTTACCGGGGGTGCTGGTTGAGGGGGGAGGTGCAGGGACAAATGTACAGGAGCTGCACACATAGTTACATGAGATGCAGGCTGAGAGGGATAGAGGCTCTAAGTAGATACGACAGTTGATACTAGCTTAGGAGGCCTGGGCACGGGAGCGGCAGGCTATCAGTGCAGATCGAGATCAATATAGGCATGAGAGGAATGCCGCGAGACTGATAGCAGGACAGCGGGATGAGTTTATGCAGCAGGCCAGCTACTGGAGGGGGGTATATGAGCAGGTTGTTCCAGATCCAGTGCAGCGCACAGCGCGCTACGTTAGTCAGGCTCCATTGCCACCAGGGCTATCCCAATCACTAGGGACACACACCAGGGGTTTTAGCGATTACCGGCGGACTCCGTCTCCATACGGCGGTTATCAGGGGGCACCTACCCGCGAGTACCAGGGGACACCCACCCGCAAGTACCAGGGGACACCAGCACATAGAGGGTCAGCACCTGATTCTCCGCAGAGGTCAGATGTGGGCAGCTCACAGTAGAGCAGAGAGATGCAGGACATTGGTTATTTTTGGCAGATACAGGATGGGTGGTTTGTTCATGTCGCCAGAGAGCAGAGGTGATCCACATCTCTGGATTTTGTACCTTATTATGCGATATATGATGGAGATGTATTGGATCATGACATTGTATTATTTTGATTATGTGATGGCCTGTATTGATATTATGTAGGATGTTTCCTTGATGCAGCTATATGAGATGATTCATGATGTGATTCCGCATGCATATATATATACACATGTTTATATGGATGATTTATGTTTTATGCTTTATGTTTTTATAGATGGATGATTTATGATTGATGCAAACATGTTTATGATTTATGATGTATGGATGCACATGTTTATATGATTTATGATGTATGATTGATGAATAGATGATTTACACATGTTTATATGATTTATGATGCACATGTGGATGGATGATTTATGCATGTTTATATGATGTATGATGTATGATTTATGGATGCACATGTGGATGGATGATTTATGCATGTTTATATGATGTATGATGTATGATTTATGGATGGACATTTGGATGGATGATTTATGCATGTTTATATGATTTATGATGCAATTACATGTCAATAACGACCATTATGAGGATGCGGGTATGCGCTAGGCGGATGGAAGATTGCATTTGCCAAAAAAAACAACCATTAATATCCTGAGAGGAAGAGGGCCGACAAGAGGAAAAAAGAACGGGAGTACTTGCACAACCAAAATCATTAGCGGTGGTTATGATGGAACTGAAGGGTGCATGCAAAGTGGTGGAAATGCAGTGAAAATGAGATTTTTCCATCTTTGGAGCATTGATTTTTACTATAGCGTAGGGTACCAAGCACCTTGATATAGAAGACCAAGGCAAGCGAGTACTCTACGCATGAAACAAACACAACAAACAATAAGGTTATCACAACACCTCGAGGTCACGATGACCTTGGTCGGGCCTGGTGCTGTAATAACCACGAACACACAAAGTTGTCCCAGCGTAACACAAGACCTAGAGATCTCGGTGGGTCTTACGAGGGAAAAATTGAGAAGACAACAGACAAACAAAATACTAAGGTATGCCCCCATTTCAATAGGTCAAAGCACACCATGGTATAGTGGACTAGGGCGACCTTGACAAGTGATAGGAAGGAACCCAAAATGATAAACAAAATCCAAAAGCATCAAAAGATCAAAATCAAGACAATAGGTCCTTTGCCATAGGATCACGGTGATGGATGTGATTGATGAGGTCTGTTAGGAAGGGTTCATCCTATTGAGACCAAAGGTGGATGCGAAATAAGGTGACCCAGTTGGCGCGGGATATTACCGGGGGACAAGATCTTGTAATACAAAGGAATTTTGTTTGTTAAGAACCGATAGATGTGGGTACAACTTGATAATAAAGCTCAAAAGACTGACATAACCTACAGACCTAGGGGCTCGGGGGCTGATCATAGATTAGCCTTGCCTACGTGAAAGTGCAGAGCCCTCGTAGTTCCAGAAAAGACCATGGAAAAAATGGAAAGAAGACAAATGGTGACCGATGATGATGGACAAATGCCTTGGGGGTGAATCAAATGATCAACCTTGCCTACGTGACAACGCAGGGGCAACGTAGTTTGATGAACGGACTCGATAAGATGGGACCTAGGTGAAGACCAACACGATGGATGATTCTACCCGATGACACAAGCGTGAATGACGTAAGCTCAGAGTGGGATACCTAAAAAAAGGTCAAGAATGGGGGATAGACTCGATGGGTCGTCCAATGCTCAAGCAGTCCGGGATGAGATGGGTGAAGAAAATAGTGCGGATGACGGCATAAAATAACTAGGATGTCAGGTAGATAATGATTAAGCCCTCTATGGATGACACCTGTTGCCAGGTTTTCACCATCCATACTTATCCAAGGCACCACCAAGAGGTGGTTTTCACCATAGGACAAATTTATTTCTCTTGACTATTTTTGGATTTTTGACTTTTTTGATTTTTGATTTTTGATTTATTTTTGACCAGGTGGGGTAACCGAGCAGACTTAGGAGTAGAACTTTTTCAAATACATGACATTGATAGGCTCGTCAAGGGGGTCTCCTTCAAGAGTAGTCAACCTGTATGCCCCTGATCCATATTTAGCAGCTATGATATAGGGCCCCAACCAATTTACCTCAAATTTTCCTTTCTTGTCTCGGTCTTGCTGAGTACGTTGGTTCTCTTTAAGAACAAGCTCGCCCACCTGGAATTGGCGAGGATGAACCTTCTTGTTGTAACTACGCTTGAGGCGATTCTGATATGCTTGCAGATGATCATAGGCCTTTATTCTGTGTTCGTCCAGTAACTCTAGCTGTGCAAGCCGTGCAACACGAGCATCCTCTTCGCTGATGAGGTTCTTAAGAGAGATTCTCAATGATGGGATTTCAACCTCGATTGGCAAGACAGCTTCGGCACCAAACACCAGAGAGTAGGGGGTGGCGCCTGTTGGGGTGCGGATGGATGTGCGATATGCCCAGAGGGCAGGATGAATGTGGAGGTGCCAATCTCGTCCAGTGTGATTGATAACCTTTTTGAGAATACGAATGAGGGTTTTGTTGGTCGCTTCCGCCTGACCATTACCCTGGGGGTAATAAGGTGTTGACCAACGGTGCTGGATATCGAAGGTTTCACATAGGTGTTTCATGGCTTGGTTCTTGAATGGTTTGCCGTTGTCAGAAATGATGGTGGATGGGATACCATATCTGCATAGAATATGGTAAAGGATGAATTTGGAGATCTGAATGCCGGTGATTTGTGAGAGGGGCATTGCCTCTACCCACTTGGTAAAATACTCAGTGGCGGTGATTATGAAGGTATGGCCGTCGGATGATGGTGGATGAATCTTGCCAATCAAGTCGAAACCCCATTGAGAAAATGGCCATGGTGCCAGGAGGGGCTGAAGATCTTGTGCTGGAGCATGGATTAAATCTGCGTGTTGCTGGCATGGAAGACACTTTTTCACAAACTCACAAGCATCATGTTCCAACGTAGGCCAATAATATCCAGCCCGTAGGATCCTTTTGGCTAAAGCCATACCATTTGAATGGGCTCCACAAACACCGCCATGTACCTCCGTTAATGTAGTATGGGCTTCGGTCTCATTTAGACATCTAAGGAGGATTCCATCATACCCACGACGATAAAGCGTATCTCCGACGATGACGTATCGAGAAGAGCGATGGATGAAGGATTTGCGTTGGTTACGGGTAAGGTCCGGGGGTATAGTGTTATCACGGAGGTAGGTATAGATGTCTTGGTACCATGGGGAGGTGGGACCCACAATTTTGCACACCATTTCAGTCTCAGGGATATCGTATGCTGGGATTAATAGTTGTTCTATAAGAAACTCACACTCTGTTCGATCCTTGGGCATGTCTAGGAGGGAGCTGATAGTGGCCATCGCATCAGCTGCTTTGTTTCGTACCCTAGGAATCTGTTCAAATTGTATGGAGGTGAAGTATTTCTTGAAATCATCCACCATGCGCTTGTAAGGTAACAACTTATCATCCTTGGTCAGAAACTCATCATTAACTTGCCTAATGACTAGCAAGGAATCACCAAAAACTTTCAACTAAGTTATGTGCCACTATTTGGCAATTTTGAGGCCGGTGAGGAGAGCTTCGTATTCGGCCATGTTGTTGGTACATGGGAACGCTATCCTGAATGACTTGGGAATGTAGTCACCTTGAGGGGTAACTAATAAAATTCCTGCCCCCGATCCATTATGTGTATATGATCCATCAAAATATAGTGTCCACATGGGGGTTTCCTCAACTGAAAAGTCTTCCTCATCAGGGAATTCTGTGATCAATAGGTGAGTGTCAACTAGAGGAGCTTCCACCAACTGATCTGCAATTATCTGTCCTTTGATAGCCTTGTGATCCACGTATTCTATGTCGAATTCACTGAGGAGCATGACCCACTTAGCCATGTGGCCAGTCAGAGTGGTTCTAGATAACAGGTACTTCAATGGGTCGATCTTGGCGATTAACTTGACTGGGTGACTGAGCATGTAATGGCAGAGCTTCTGTGTACTGAAGACTAGTGCGAGGCATGCTTTTTCCATGGGAGAGTAGTTTAGCTCATAGCCAACCAGTGTCTGACTGATGTAGTAGACTGCCCTTTCTTTTGACGACTCATCATGCTGCGCCAACAATGCCCCCAGTGCGACTGAGGTGGCGGAGATGTAGAGCAAGAGAGGCTTGCCGGGAATAGGTGGCATCAATATTGGTGGATGGGCCAAATATTCCTTAATCTTGTCGAATCCCATCTGACACTACGGGTTCCATCAGAAGGTGGAATCTTTTTTTAGAAGATGAGTGAATGGTTGACACTTGACTACTAGCTGGGCAATGAAGCGACGGATGGACTGCATTTTTCCCTGAAGGCTTCTTAACCGTTTGAGATTGCGTGGAGGGGGCATGTCTAGGATAGCCTTTACCTTAGGGGGATTAACCTCAATGCCCTTGCGAGAGACTATGAAACCCAGCAACTTTCCAGAAGTGACCCCAAAGACACATTTTTTTGGATTCAGCCGCAACTTATAATGCTCTAACCGCTCAAATATCTTCTTCAGGATGGCAGGATGTTCTGCTCGTGTTCTGGATTTCCCTAATAGGTCATCAACATAGTCTTCCATGATGATATGTATAAGGTAATGGAAGATGACCTTCATTGCCCTTTGATAAGTCGTCCCTACATTTTTGAGACCAAAGGGCATAACATTGTAGCAGAAAGTGCCCCAAGGAGTGGTGAAGGCAGTTTTGTGTTGGTCTTCAGGTGCAATTCGAATCTGGTTGTACCCGGAGAAGCCATCCATAAGGGACAACATCTCATGTCCTGCTGTTAGGTCGACCAACATGTCAATATTGGGTAGGGGGAAGTCGTCTTTGGGGCAAGCTTTGTTGAGATCCCAGAAGTCCGTACATATCCAAATGTCACCATTTGGTTTAGCTACTGGAACTATGTTGGAGATCCATTCAGAGTAGTCAATTGGTCTGATAAATCCTGCCTCCAGTAACTTCTCTAATTCCTTCTTGACTAACAACGCGACTTGCGGATGCATCTTGTGGAGTTTTTGCTAGACAAGTTTAGTGTTTGGGCGGATGTCCAGGTGATGAACCACCAAGGCGGGATCTAAGCCTAGCATGTCTGAGTATGACCAAGCAAAGTTAACAACTCCCTCTTGGAGTAGCTGTGCAAAGATCAGAAACTCTTGTTCGGAGAGTGACTTGGCTACATAGGTGATCTTGGGATTTTCAGCGGTTCCCAAATTAATCTGTTGCGTTTCTTCAATTAGAACAGATGATCTGGCAGATAGCTGAGTTCCTATAAGGGGAAGATGAACATCTCCATCTTCTAGTGCCTCTTCGAGGTTTTCGCCATCAGATGTGTCCTTTATTTTTACTTTTTCAAGGTCACGAAGTGCCTCAGGGAGGTTTTCACTAGATGACCATTTGTTATTTTTCTTATTCTTTCTTTTGCGACTCGAGTGTTCATCCTCCCCCAATCCCATGAGGTTAACATAGGTATCCGCAGACATACTGACAGGTGTGCTAGTTCGTAGGTCCCAATCAATGAGCTCAGGATGGTGAAGGGATAGGCTAATAGTGCAGACAGATAGGCATTCGAACATGGAGGATAGGTCGGCGTGATCGACATCATCATATGCACGTATGATGGATTCTTCCTCGGGTATGTCTTCTAATGATCCATTGTCCACAGCTACACTATTGGAAGCATTAGATGATGTTTCGGGGCCCTTCTGCTTTCTGTCATACCCAATACCCACATTTCTTGGTAGTAGAGAAGTATCAAAGGGTTGTAACTACCCTTGTTCTTGCTTTCCTAGGCCTCTGCCTTGATAGTTATGCTTTTCCACAAACTTTGTCGGCCAGGGGTACTTTTCTTGGAAGTATTCCTTGAGAGGAGTTTCTGGCTGAGGCTCTTCTCGGTAAACCCATTGGCTTATGTCTTCTTCGGGTGCATCTATCTTGATACTTGGGGATACAAAAGTGGTAGTAGGGATGTTTTTTCCACTGAAGGTGACAGTCTTGTCCTCTTTTGGGGTAGCATGGGAAGGTTGACCATACTCATGTGGCGATGGTGGCATGGTCGCTACATTAAGAGCAGTATGCATTTCATACTCGCCACACCCTTTGTCAATGATCTAGACTTTTGTGACGGTAGGATCAGTGGAGGATGGCGTGGTTTTTACGGTGGATGGTGGATTGATAGGTGATGAATGAGATGCCCCCATTTCGACCCCAGGACAATAATGTAAATGGGGAAATGATGCCTCTAGAGCGCGACAATATTCGAATGGTTGGGGGTCGGCATAGATGGTGACCTCTTGTCCGTTGACGGGGAATTTGAGGCATTGATGGAAGGTGGAGGGCACGGCTTGCATAGCATGGATCCATGGATGGCCGAGGAGGAGATTATATGGTAAGTCCAAATCAAGGACATGGCAGGTGATGTACTGAACTACCGGTCCCACTTGGACAGGAAGATTGATGATCCTTTCTGAATTTCTTTCTGCATTGTCATAAGCCTTGATTGTGATAATCTGATTGCTTAAGTCCGCTTGGGTATACCCCACCTGCTTTATGAATTTTAAAGTGCACAAGTTGAGGGCAGAGCCATTATCTACCAAGACCCTTTTTATTTTATGCCGAGCGACCACGACTTCAATATGTAAGGGGCGATTGTGATTAGCATCAATGTTGGGCATATCATCGTGGCTGAAGTGTAGTTGGTGAGATGAAGCTAGGTGTCCTACCAAGGCTTGGAACTGTGTAGGATCCATATTATTAGGCACATGGGTTTCCTGTAGGGCTCTATTAAGGATTTCTTGATACACGAGGGAAGACTTGAGTAAATCCAAGATGGAGATATGTGTAGGGGTCTTTCCCAAGTGATCAAGGATATTGTACTGGGAAGTTACAGGAGTCGGTTGGGCAGGTGCAGAGGCTACAAGAACGGTGATGCGGGCTCGTCGTGTGGTAACAGTACATTGAGAGTCTTTAGCTTTGACATGTATCATGGATACACGAGGTTCTACCTGCTCAATGTAATGAATAATACCCTCATAATTGAGGGGTACATTCTTGTAACTCACGTTATTTGTGCTATTGTTTTGAGGATTACTGTTGGAAGTGCTCGGGCCTTGGTTATGGTTTGGGAAGGCGTTTTGATAGATCTACAACTGAGCATTGGATGACGGAGCTTGATTAGGATCAACTTTGATGTCACCTCGATCTATGAGATCCTGGACGTAGTTTTTTAGACCTTGACACTTATTCAAAGAGTGTCCTTTGATTTTGTGGAACTCACAATATTCATTTTCCCTAAACCATGTGGGCTTAGGTTTGGATTCATCAAGTGGCTTGGTGATAGGGTACGTGATCGGATAACTGATCTGCAATAGTTTGTTGAAGACGACACTCAAGGGTTCTCCTAGTTGAGCATACTGGCGTTTAGTGTTCCCTTGGTTATTTTGATTGGACTGTTGGGGAGGACGGGGCGTCCCTTGCGGTACATAGATGGCATTAGGCATGGATTGCTGTTGTTTTTGAGATGTGTTGGCCACGTGGACATGTTTAGTGTCAGTGACACCATCATTTACTGCATTTTTGTTCTTGTTCCAAAAATGTGGCTTGTCGTTGAATGTCCTTTCCCTATCTTGGTTATATATTTTGATGTGCCCCTTGGCAACAAGGGCACGCTCAAGGATGGGTCCTTTCTCCACTACTTCTGCGAAAGTGGTGACACAATGTAATCGGAAGTTGTGAGCCATGTCAGGATGGGAGTTCTCCACGAAGAGGGTGACCATGTCCTTTTCTTTCAAAGGATTTTTCATTCGGCTTGCTAGGGCACACCACCTTTGGAGGTAGCTAGTAAAAGTTTCCCCTTCACATTGTTTCTCCTTGAGAAGATCTAGGGTATCAGTATCTTTCTCCAAGTTAAAGGAGAAGTAGGAGACAAACCTTTCTGACAAGTCCACAAAATACTTTATAGATCCCTTGTCGAGGGTCATGAACCACCCTAGCGTGTCGCTCCCAAGACTTCAGGGGAATAGACGCAAGAGATAGTTGTCATTGTGGATCACTTCTTGACACTGGGAGTAAAACTCCCGTAGGTGGGCCTTAGGATCTTTGTTCCCCTTATATTTGTCAAATTTTGGCATCTCAAAATGTTTGGGGAAGGGAATCAATGAGATAGAGGGATCATACGGATAGGGGCATATATCTTCGAACTTGAACGATTGCTTGCTAGTCCCTACCTGGAGATCCTTCAGTGCGGCTTTGATTTCAAGTATGTCTGCATTGGCCGATGTGTTAGATGGATATTGATGATAGGATGATTGTGGATTCTGAGAGGATGTTTGGGGATGGGTGTATGGATAATGAGGAGGTGGTACCTCCTGCTGATATGCCAAGGGACCTTGTTGATAAAAAGGTTGCTGTTGTGAGGTGGGATATTGATTGGTTGGGTAGTTGTGGGTGGCGTACTATTGGGAAGTACGGAGAAAATGTTGCTGATTAGCTTGCGGATATTGGGGGTATTGATATGACTGTTGTGATGCCCCATAGGAGGGTTGTTGTTGATGTTGTTGCTGGTTGTAATAGTTGTAGTGATGAGGTGGTTGTTGATATTGTTGTTGATGCATAGGTGGCAGCTATGATGGGCGAGATGGGACACTATGTTGTAGTTGCACTTGTGGGCATAAAATGGATGCAAGGAACGAAGATATGGTCAGGGCTGAAGGCCGAGGTTGATTTCCTTGCGGTTGATGTTGTGATGGTTGTGTTGGAAATAGGGGATTGACCAATGATTGTTGTTGAGGTGGCAGTGCGATTGAGATATTGTGTGAGGGAGGTTGTTGAGCACTAGTGGGAGCGTAGGATTGGGGAGGTTGTTGGGATATGAATGATGATGGTGGAGGGATGTTAGATTGGGGCGGTTGTGGAGGATGTTGAGGTATGAACGATGATGGTGGAGGAATATTGGATTGGGATGATGGTGGAGGATTGAATGACGATGGAGGAGGGATGTTGGATTGGGACGATGGTGGAGGGTTGAATGACGATGGAGGAGGGATGTTGGATTGGGACGATGGTGGAGGGTTGAATGACGATGGAGGAGGGATGTTGGATTGGGGTGGCTATTGAGATAGGAATGATGATGGTGGAGGATTTGTAGCCCCAAGAGGTGGGGGTAAGGTAGTGAAAGGGTTGCCCCCAGTGTTGACAGGAGGCGGGTTCGAGGGGGGCGGTGCCGATAGCATTAATGGTTGTGGTTGCAGGATGTTTTGCGGCATGCCATAGGCATAGGGATCATTGGGATCAATGGTTTGAGGTGCTCCCATGACCGAGATGGTGGGATGTGTGGGATTGCCAACATGATACAGGACGGCATTGCTGAATTCAGGTTGATGCCAACCTTCTATGGAAGGAACGTTGGGGACATACAAGCTACTAGGGATGTCATGTGAACCTTGGGGTACGTTAGATGTTGAGGTGCCATACTTGGATAAGTTGACACCTGATGGTAGCTTGACACCCTTTTCAATCAAGTGAGCCAAGATTTTTTCCCCATGTCTTTCAAGGAGGCGTTCGGTCATTTGTGCATTGACAGGGTTGCTATAGTGTTCTTCGAACGTGAGCTCAGGTTGATCGGCCATGTTTTCTTCCCCAGGGGGTGATGTGTTTTGACCATCAACATTGGATTGCGATGAGGTGCCATTGTGGGGGTCATGAGGGATATTAGCACTGTAGTTCGGATCTGACGTGATGTTGACTATGTTGGTGGGATTCTGAGGGTTGTTCGATTGGGCATTCAGGGCTTGTTGGTCGGCCATTTTCTTTGCTTGTGATCGAGTCTGAACAGGCATGCAAGATGAATTAGATCAAGATATTAGAAACACCTTGATGATGAGAGATTGATTTGATTTTGATGAAAGATTAGTTGATGATGATTGATTAGGTTGACGTGGATTGGCTTGATGGAATTGGATTGGATCGATTGGTAGATGTTGGATTAACCTAGATTCCGGGTTTTGATCCGAATAGGTTTGATGATGCGAGGATTAGATCGATATGATGATTAGGATTAATGTGATGATAGATACGATGAAGACTGAGGTCCACAACTGAGTTTAAGAAGGATCCTTGGTAACACTAGGTATTGATTAAAAGGTGGATGTATGATAACGACACCGAATCCAACTTGAGATAGAAGCGGATTGATTGGGTCGAAAAGGATAACTGACCTAGGATGGATAGCGATCCTAAGCTAGCTATGATGATTGTGATTAGGGATGAATACCTAGGTCAACTTGGATGACGACTCCAATGGGGTTTATATGGAATAACGGAGATCAGAGATGAAAGCATGTTTAGGACGGATGGGGAGTGTCTCAAGATAGATGAATGGCTCTCGAAACAAGCAAAAGACTATTCAGGAAAAATGACCCTTAGAACGAAGGGATGGGGGCTCGGAACGGACGTTCAGATGTTTGTTTTTGGACGCTAAATGATTATTTCGGTGTTCAAAATAGAGGGACAATGAATGCCAAATGATGGTATAGGATGGTCAGAGGGACAGGTCTGCCACTGCAAAAGGACAAGTCCACCACTGTATTTGGACAGATCCGCCACTGCACATGGACAGGTCCGCCACTGAACTGGGACAAATCCGCCACTGAACTGGGATAGATCCTCCACTGCACTAGGACAGATCTGCCACTACACTAGGACAAATCCACCACTGCACTAGGATAGATCCGCCACTGCACTAGGACAGATCTGCCACTGAACTAGGACAAATCCGCCACTACTCTAGGATAGATCTGCCACTTCATGAGGACAGATCCGCCATAGCACAAGGATAGGTTTGCAAAAAGATAAGGTTAAGTCCGCCAAAGGATAAGCTTAAGCTTGGTTTTTTGATGGATGGCAAAGGCAAAGGACCCAAATTGTAGCAATCATAAAAAAACTTGGCCAAATCGATAATCACTGGTTTTTGCACAAGAAAGACACTTCAAGCAGCACAACCCTAGAATTAGTAGAAACGGGTATGGTCAACAAAAGTCTTCTACTCTAGGATGCACATGGTTTCTAAGGAGTCCTTGATATACACCTGGTACATGAGGCCCAAACCATGAACACCAACCCGTTACAAGCGTGAGTCGGGAACCTTAGCGAGATACTAGAGGCTCAGACCAACTCTTCATGTCATCCCGATGCTTCGTCAATTACAACGTGGTTGGATTGGGGTACAACTTTCGCTCTCCCCCCTTTATATACCCCGCCGGTACGCGTGGTTGGAATCGTCCCTTGGGGTGATGAAATCCCCAAGCAAGTCCCACTAAGAAAGTGAAAAAGGGTGACTCAAAAGGACTTGGAAAGCTATGATTTCTCATCACCCAGGATTTCCAAATGGCACAAGGGGATTGGATACATCAAATAGCCTTCCCAAACATGCCAAGCAAGGTTTATTGACACCCCTTTAATTAAACTATGTTCCTATTTTACCAAAAGACAATTTGGGAAAATTGAAAATTTAAACCTTCTGGAGGACAGGTCCACCACTCTGTAAGGACAGATCCGCCACTCTGTCAGGACAGATCCGCCACTCTGTCAGGACCAGTCTGCCACTCTGTCAGGACCAGTCCACCACTGCAGGATAGGTCCGCCACTCTGTTAGGCCTAGTCCGCCACCTCTGGACAGATCCGCCACTCTGTTGGGCCCAGTCCACCACCACTGGACAGATCTGCCACTCTATTAGGCCCAGTCCGCCACCCTGCAACCTGGACCTTGAAAAATGCAAAAAAAAGAAAACGTGAAGAAAATAGACCCATTTGTGGGTCCCACCGGGCGTGCCAGAAATGTGATAGGTCGAAATAGAGCATTAGAAATCAAGCAACAACTAAAAAAGTGCAAACAAACAACTTAAAACAACCTACACTTCAAGATTAGCCTAAGTTGGAAACAAAACAAGACAAAGCCACAAAATGGAACTTTATACCTTGCGTTGAGTCGATCCTTTGGTTGGCCCTTCGATCTTTGACGTGTATGCTCCTTGGATGGCACAAGATGTGAGATGTGAGATGCAAATGATGCTTGGAAACATGAAAATAGCTAAGTGTTGGTTGAGAAACAAAACTGCAAGAGTTTGGCTAGCACAAATGATCTCCCAAAATGAGAGAAAAGAGGGGGTATTTATAGGTTTTGGGAAATCCTAGGAGAAATGGATGGTTGAGATTGATCCACCAAATATCAAGATGTAGGGCTAAGGTGAGTTGAGAACTCACAAGCCCTCACATCTTGACATGTGGCATGTGAGATAGCCCTAAAAGGTGAAGTGGACATGAGGTGGAAGGAGAAGGACATGACATGGAGAGGGGTACAAAGTACCTTGGGATTGGACAAGATCTCCTCATAAAGGAGGTCCTTGTCCCCATGTGGGTGAGAGGACATGTGAGGAATTAAAAATTCCTCAAATATTCTCATGGGGATGAGAGAAAGAATAAAGAATTAATAGAGGACATGTGGGGAGAAGTGAAGGAATTAAAAATTCCTTTTAGGTGCCTTGGGGGATTAAAAGGTGAATTAAAAATTCACATGGGGAAGGGGGATGCCTTGTCCAAAAGGAGAAAGCCTTTAATAAGGTTGACTCAAGGACATGTGCCATAAATAGGATGAGGATTAGGTTAGGCTAATCAAATGATTAAGGTTGTGCAAGTACTCAGTTAGATGGACTAATGACTGATTAGAGGCAAGTGGGAAATTATGGAGGATGTGACCTTAATGATGATTAAGGGTGTGCACATGCTAACCCTGGTTAATTAGAAGAAGATGAAGTAATTAAAATGGATTGAGGACCAACTTGCGAAAGTTGGAGGATGTGACCATGAGAGAGAAAAGATGAATTAAAAATGAATTTTAATTTAAAAGGGGAATATGACTAAATTAAATAAAAGGGCATATTTATTTAATTTAGAGGAGGAAGAGGGGAAAAGTATTAAATTGAATACTTTAGGACCTTTGCGCAAGATGCAAGGTATTAATTAAACACCTGGTTTAATTAATATTGACAAAGGGGATGAGCAACCGGATGAATAGGGAGACGTGTTTGATCATGTGGAAGTGATCAAAATTGGACGTCTACAGATGTAATGTCAAGACAGGTGTTGTATGAGGATATTTTTGGGCATCTACAAGTGTCACACTGATTGTTGATGTAATCCTTCTTTGCTTGCTGATCGTAGTCTTTGATTTGATCTAAGTCAAATATGCATTCAAGTTGAGCCATACCCCTAGGAATTGTGTTGGTTTTGAGGTTAATGACTCCTTCTACATCCAATTCAACTTCTTCTGGTTTGACCTCATCAATTATTTGGGTTTCAAACAAATCAAAGCTCATGATGGAATCCAAGATGCCCTTATCATCATTAAATACCTAAAAATTGGTAACATTGTCTGGCATTGACAGAGTGGAAGCAATTTCAACAGTGAATTTCTTTAGGCCGGATAAAGAAAGGGGTTGCAGCATGCTAGATACTTGAGCTAAAGCATTAGTTGTATGGTTTTGGGTGTGAGGGATCAGTTGAATCTTAAATGCATCTAAGTTTTCTAAAAGATCCTGAACCCTATGTTTGTAGTTTGCTAGCCTTTTATCATGGTAGGAATACAACTTCCTAACCTGCTTTACAACTAAATCTGAGACACCAAAGACTTGCAACATTTTGACCTTTTTCCTTAGAGCCATCAGAAGATCATGGACTAGTGCTTCATACTCCACTATAGTATTCGTATAATAAAATTGAAGCCTATGAGCAACAATGTAAGTATTACCTATGGGGTTGGTGAGATCAAACACAGCTCCCACTCCTTGTTTAGACTTAGATCCATCAAAGTGCAATGTCCAAAAATTTGGGGATTCTTTAACTCCAAAGCTGGTCAAACATTCATTCTTCTTTATCTACACATTTACATCTACAATTTATGGGGAAGGCATGGATTCAACATTGCTATGATCGAGAATTTTTGTTCACGAGTCTTCCTTAGGTGAAACTTATCCACTGATATGAGCAACTACTGCTTGACAAAGGAAGCATTCAAATTTTAAGTGGGAAGCATTGTGGACCCTACACCAACTAGGCAATATGAGCTCTTGGAAATCCATCCTCACTCTTAAGTTGAGCTAATCTTGCACACATTTTTCAATAAACTCTTGGAATCCATCCAATAATCCCAAATTATGATCATGGGATTCCTCATCATCCGACTCAACCAACATTTCTTTACTTTAAGGCATGTAAGTTAAATCAGTAGGGGGGTGAACAACACCAAGAGGAATTCTTTAGTCATCTCTTTTTCTTGGGGCTCTGATTCTTCCTGGTACGCCATGGGAGAATAATTACCCAATTTTTTCTTAGCAAATAACAGTTCATTGGTGTTGTTGTACTCCATAATCATAAACTTCATGCATGGTTCCCAATCTATGTGGATCTAGTTTGGCAACCCTTTCCATGGTAGCCATAAGTAAGAAAAGTCAATTGGAACATACCCATTCAATGCTCTAGTGAAATCCCATCCCAGTATTATGTCGTATGTGTTAGGGATATCTGCCACTTGAATCTCAATGACTTGTTGCACTCTTGGGTCTGCAATAATTTGCATAGGAATCCGATTAATTTTTCCAACTATATTCACCTAATTTTTTTCCAATTGCGTCACCTTTCTTTTGGAAGGAGTGGGGACTATTCCTAGAGCCTTGCATATGGCCAACAACATAACATTGGTCGATGCTCCTAAATCTAGAAAAAAATTATGTAGGTTCTTCCCAAATATTCTTATAGTAGTGAGGAAGAGAGGTGTTTCCAACTTCCCTTGGAACAAGCCCATGGGTGTATTTTCCTGAGCTACTTGATTCTTATCTTTCTCATTGGTCTTTTCCTTGGCTAGCAAGTGGTTTTGTTGTCTGGAATATTGCTTTCATGTTTCTTGATTTCAAGGTGCATCTATTTTCCTGCCTAAGATTGCTTGGATTATAGGCTCATTTGGTGGTTCATAAAAGGAGACATGCTTGGCAAGTATTTATTGTGTTGACTTAGAAGAAGTAGTTCCATTAATAAATCTAAAGAAATAATTGCTAACTATGGGAGCTTTGGGAAACTCGAAGGAAGAAAAGCTTATTTTAGCCTTCTTGAATTCATCAACTACATAATTTCCCATTTTCTCAGTTTCAGCCTCGAAGGACTTGCCTTGGCAGGAGTTAGCAATCTGATTTTGCATTTGATTTAGTTGTTTATTCTTTTTAAAGTATTCAGTGGGCACATGGGGGTAACCTAGGTTGTTTCTAGCATTTGGATTAGGAGGAGTGGTAAAGTTATTAGGTGGGATAGAAGTTGTGAACGATCCTCTTGCTTGCCTATTTCTTAGATTATACAGGGTTACTCTTTGGTGAAACATTTGAACTTCATCCTCACATGGATCCTCTTCATCTATTGGACCATTATCTATCAAAGTGAAGAGATGAGATAGAGTTTCATCATTACTTAACTCTTTTGCTTCCTCACCTTTCGGGGCAATGGTATCCTTTTCAGGCGTGTTGCTTTTACTCCTCGAAAATGGGACTTGGTTAACCACAAGCACTAAAGAATCATATGGTTTTGATGGGGCTATGTCTCAGAAACCAAAACTATCCACAAAATTCTGAACCTCCACATGAAATATCTTTGTAGTTGTTTGGAACTTAGGGCAATCCAATTCAGAGTGCCTATTTGTTTTATGGATCTAGCACCATCCGAACAACATAGCCTTAGCTAAATATACTTCAATGGTTGTCTTCTATGCACTAAAAGACTAATCAAGAGAAGTAGGAACACCTCCATTGTTTGGTCTTGTATTCCATGTTTAGTTTTTCCACTGTGAAGGCCTCCTTTCAAATTTTTAGTTGGAATTTTTCCCTCTTTCATAATTCTACCCAAATGAAGCACTTGCATCATGACTATCTCTATTATCCCTATTGAGGTTCGCTTGAATGCTACATTGGGAAGCTTGCAACTAGTTGTTCTAATTTCTCAAGTGCATATTTGTAGACATTTTCTTGATCATCTATGTCAATTTGTCTATTCGATCCTTTTCTATATTCTTCGACTATGATGCTTGGTTTTGGAGAAAAACTATTTGTACTACTGGCTAGTTTTGCTAGATAACCAAGAACTCAAGCCCTTATAGATATGTAGGAACTTGGGCCGCCTAAGGATAAATATGTTGCTATTGTGGTTGCAAGTAGTGATGCACTAGGGGCACTTGGTTCATTGGTGGTTCTAGATGAGGAACCATGGGTAGTTGGGGAACTTGATTCAAAATTGGTGTCTAATGCATCAAGGCCTGGGTAAGTCCCTAAACTTGCATCAGATAAGCGACTAGTCCCAAAGAAGAAAGCGAGCTAGAAATATTCTACCCCAAATCAGTTCTTGCTATGACCACCTTAGTGTAGGAATCTACCAATCTAGTTGGTGGTGGGATCATTCTTTTCACCAATGTAGTGGTGAATTTATGTAGGGTAGCATAATAAATCAACAAGGGTGAAGCGTCATCAACCACGTATAAATATTTTATCCTTGTATATGCATGATGAAAGTGATCATTAAAGGATCTAATTGGATCATTTAATTCTCTTAGAATGGACATGAATTTTCAATATAACTCCAAAGGGTTGATTGAGATCTTATATTTCTACAAGAAAGATTTCTTCAATAGGTTCCAGGAGGTGACATATCTAGTAGTCAAGTTGATACACCAATAAAATGCCTCTTCCCTCAAGGAATAAGGAAAGAGTAGGAAAGCCACATCCTCATGATCTATCTGCATGTCCTTCAATGTTGTTTGGAAGATCTTGATATGTTCCTTCACCATCCTTTGTAGATCACATGGATTAAATTTGCATGCGAAAGCTCTTTGGATTCTTTGGTATGTTGTGATAAACTTGGGAGGACAACAAAGAAGGATTATTTCCCAACCAAGCCATAATGAGAGGTGGAGGTTGTGCTTGTTGTGTGACCATAACTTGGGGCTATGTATAGGTAGTAGTAGTTGGGTCTACACCTTGGAAATGAAAGGCTAGGGCAGAGGCAACACCCTAGCAGTGGGAAGTGAGCAGCTGAGAGGTATGATGGGACAACTAAGAAGAGGAAATGGATGTTGACAAGGAAGGATGAGTGTGGTGCAAAGGGATGGAAGGGAGGGGTGAGGATGGGGGTGAAGTGGAGGGAGAAAATGAGGATGATGAAGTTTCTTCCCCTCTTTTATCTCTCTTAGCCTTTGTAGGGGGTTGTAGTTCTTGAAATTCCCCTTTATTTAGTGTGGATCTTAAAGCTCTGTGGAATCTTTTAGGGGAGATTGAACCAATTTGATCTAGCTTAACACAATGAATGCCCTCCTTCTAGTTTCAATTATGTTGATAGGTGTTGTAGCAATTCTCAACATAGGTAATGTATAAACGCATCACCTCTCTTGAAAGGAAATTTTGTACAAGAAAATTACAAAAAACTATCCCAAGGTCTCTCAGATGTTAGGCCATGACTTGCTTGGAATATCTCAATTGGTTCATGTGATTTGCTGGTAATCACAAGGTAGCCTTATGTATGTTAAGTTGGAGGGAGATTAGTTCCTTAAATGGAGTTCCTAAGATTTTTTAAGATGACGTACAATTGTTGTAAGTTCATAATAGCAATCTAAAACTCCACTTCTATCATCAAACTTGGCTTTACAATGATGCCAAATATTTTCCTAAGTTACTATTCAAAGAAAGGTTAAAAAGGAAGGGAAAGGAGGAAGTTCCTAGACCTACCACTATCGATGAACAATGATAATGGAGGATGTTGTTGGAAAAACAAGGATAGACAACTAAGAGGGGGGGTGAATTAGTTATCATAGAATATTTAAACTTTTGAAACTTAACTTAACTTAATCTCAGATCTGATGAATGAATAATAAACCACAGAATATCAACACATCATAAACACAGAGAACACCAATATTTTTATGTGGAAACCCTATTAGGGGAAAACCCATAGTGGATGTTAGTCCACAATATTATACATTGTTAAAAGTATAATGAAGAATAATGGGTATGTACATGCTTTCAGGTACACTGCCTAGAGATCACTACTCAAATACAAGAGGGCTCACTTCCCAAAGAAGACACATTGTCTTACAACAATTTAGATTAGATCCACAGGGTATGAACTAAGATAATAGCTTCTACAAAATCCTGATTATAGTTCTAGTTAAGCACATAAACACTCCTTCACACTTTGCTCAAACTTCTTCAATTTGTTGTGCAATCAAATGATTAGATCACTATTTCCACACTCACTCTTTCTCTAGCACTTATTTGCTACATGAATTCACACAAACAACTAATCTTATATATCTATAACATGGAATTACATCAACAACTTTGTCAGCAAAAATAAAATATAAAACATATACACAATGTTGGCCAAAATTTCCAAGTAAATTTTCAATGCGAATCAAACACTGTCGACCAAAAAATAATGAAGACTTAAAAAAATATCTTTGAGCATTCCAAACATTCAAATTTTAATCTCCAAGGATTCACAACATGTTACAACCACCATGTCGGCCAAGAACATAAAAAATAAAACACAAGAGAAATATCACCGACCATGAGCACACCGATCAACGCAGATGTGCAACAAAGGTAGAGAATGATCTAGAAACATCCACAAGCATAAACAATCATCATAGAAGCATCCACAACAATTGAAATTACTAGAATCACATCAAATTCAATTAGGAACATTAACTAAAGCCATAGAAAAACTGTCAAAACACAATTGTTCATAACATGATTAAATCTTCACGCAGACCTCTAAAGATTTCAATGGATAAACTATATATAATCATTAATAAACCCTTTAGTCCACAATTATTGATCATCAACGTACTGAGCAAGACACCTTCATGATCTTCGCTTTTCCACTATCAACCTACAACTCTTTCTTTGACAATTTTCTTAGTATCCTGACATATAGAACCTACAATACATCAATGCTACTAGTGTTGACATCAATGAAAACCACATATTGTCAATATGAACACAACATACAACAATCTCCCCCTTTGGAATTGATGGCTACACATGACATGGAAAACACCATCAATGCAACTCTTAATCGTCGCTTACTCCCCCTTAGATTTTGACTCTTCTCCTCATATTTTTTTTCACATTGCTCTTCTCCCCCTTTGAAATCAATGGCAAAGATAAGCATTATATTTCCACATACAAGCTCTAAATGACATATCTGTGGATCCGACTACTCCCCCTAAGTAGTAGCCACAAAAAAATCAATTTGGATCAGAATATAGCTATGAAGCACACAAATTGATGCAAGAAAATGCATCTCTAGTTCTTATCAGGAAGGGTAATCACCCCTAGCATCCCTTTGAGATACTCAAAAATTATCCTTTGGAAATAGTTTGGTGAAAATTCCTACAATCTATTCTTTAGTAGGCACATACTCTAGTCTAACTTCTTTCTCACTCACTTTCTCCCTCAGGAAGTCAAAATTGATTGATAGATGCTTGGTCTTAGAGTGTAGCACCGGATTCTTTGATATGTTTATTGCACTTGAGTTGTCACAATATATGGCAATAGGCTCATCTTATACTACTCTGATATCTTTTAGCATCTATTTCATCCACAAAACTTGAGTACAATTATTTGCAATAGCAATATAATTTTCCTCAACAGTAGATAGGAATATGAAATTATACATTTTACTCATCCAAGACACCAACTTCTTCCCTAGGAAGAAGGAACCACCACTAGTGCTTTTCCTATCATCTACATCTCCTGCCCAATCTGCATCAATATAGGCACTCAAGGTAATATCATCATCTTTAGGATAGCAAAGCCCAAAATCAATTGTTCCTTTTAGGTATTTGAAAATTCTCTTTACATTAGTCACATGAGATTCTTCTAGATCAACTTGATATCTAGAAACTATACACACAACATTCATGATGTTTGGTTTAGCTTGAGTTAAGTAGAACAATCTACCAATCATTGACCTATATCTTGTTTGATTTTCCTTAGGAGAATCATCATTCTGTGTTAACTTGCATCCAGTTACCATGGGTGTACCAACAGGATTTGAGTCTTCCATTCCAAACTTCTTGAACAACTCTCTCACATTTTTGGATTGAGATATGAAAAACCCATTGTCTAATTGAGTGACATGCAATCCCAAAAGGAACTTTATCTCCCCAATCATACTCATTTCAAATTCACTTTTCATTTCATCAAAAAACTTCATACATAAATCATCATCACCTCCAAAAATAATGTCATTAACCAAGACTTCAATAATCAACTCTTTATCATGATCCAACTTAAAATATAAGTTAGTGTCAGTAGTACCTTTATTGAATCCAAGGTTTAGTAAGTATTTATCGAGTCTAGCATACCAGGCTCTAGGGGCTTGAGTCCATACAAAGCTTTCTTCAATTGGAAAACCATTTCTAACTCACCATTCATAAATGTTGACTTCACATCCATTTGATAGAATTTGTAGTTCTTATATGCAACATAAGCAAGAAATAATCTTATAGCTTTAATTCTGGCAACAAGGGAAAAGGTTTCCTCAAAATCAATACCTTCCATTTGTGAATACTATTTACATACCAGTGTTGCTTTATTCCAAAACACTTCATCTTGTTCATTCAACTCATTACAAAAGACCCAATTAGAACCAATCACATTTTTATCTTTAGGTCTAGGAACAATAATCCACACATCATTCTTTTTAATCTGCATAAGTTCTTCCTTCATAGCTTCCATCTAGTGTTCATCATTAAAAGCTTCAATGTCATTGTTAGGCCCAGCCTTGGAAATCAGACAATACTCTTCTGCAATCCTTCTTCTAGTCTGAACACCTTTATTCTTATCTCCTATAATTTGATCTTTAGAATGATTTAGCTTTACATGCCTTATAATTTTAGGATTCTCTCACACTTTTGGTTCTTATGTTATTTCTTCTATACTTCCACTTGTCTCTCCTTCTTAACTTTATTGATTTACCAGAACAATTTGAACTTGATTCTATGTCTAAGCATTCTTCCTTTTTTCTATACTATCTTTCTCATCATCTGAATCATATCCATAGTATCTGGATGATCTAGCAGAGTCCTCATCAACTCTTACATTTTCACTTTCAACCATTTTTCTCAATCTTCTATTATAGCACCTGTAACACTTGATTTTAGTAGAGTAACCTAGAAAGATTCCTTCATCCCACCTTTCATCAAACTTTCCTATGCCATCATCTCTCTTAATATAAAACTTGCTTCCAAATATCTTGAAATATTTAATAGTAGGCTTATAACCAAACCACAACTCAAAAGGAGTCTTACAGGAAACACCATTGACATTTACTTGGTTTATAGTGTACACAATAGTGCTTACAACTTCTCTCCAATAGATGTGAGGCACATTTCCTTCCAACATCATTGTTCTAGTAGCATCCAAAATTGTTCTATTCTTTCTCTCTACAACTCCATTCTATTGAGGGTTTTAGGGAGAAGATATCTGTCTTTTTATTCCATGCTCTTCATAGAAAGATTTGAACTCCCAAGAGGTGAACTCACCACCTTTGTCTGACCTTAGGAATTTTATCTTCAAACCTGTCTCATTCTCTACCATAGCTTTGAAACTTTTGAACTTCTCTAATGCTTCACATTTTTCTCTTATGAAAGCAACCCATATCATCCTAGAGTAATCATCAATAAGCAACATAAAGTACCTTTCTCCTTGTAGACTTTTGATTCTAGAGGGACCGCATAGATTAGTATGCACTCACTCCAATGCTCTATTAGAGTGATGTTGTTTTCTTCGAAAAGAAACTCTAGTATATTTTCCCATCAGATATTCCTTGCATATTGTCTTAGTAGCCTTCACTAGCTTAGGCAGATCTCTTACTGTTTGAGTGGATCTTAGCTTAGCAATTTTATTAAAATTCACATGACATAACCTCCTATGCCATAACCAGCTTTCATCTACTTGAGAAATTAAACAACTTTCATTAGCAACACTCAAGTGAAAAATATTACCTCTTATCTGTGTACCTAAAGCAATTACATTTCTAGAGCTTCCAAGTATCCTGCATCTTCCATATTTGAACTAAAGATTGTAACCATTGTCCACCATCTATCCAACACTCAACTGTTTATGATTCAAGCCTTCAACATAAAGGACATCATCAGTGTTATGTTTACCACCAAGACAAATAGATCCTTTGCCATGAATCAGACTAGCATTGTTATTTCTAAATCTTATAACCCCACCATCATATTTCTCTAGACTTAAAAATTACTTTTGTCACCAGTCATATGATGTGAGCATCTGCTATCAATAACCCACTCATCTCTTTCTTCAATTTAGGCTACAAGAGCTTTCTCAACTTTAGCAGATTTAGTAGCCACTAGGCTATTTTCCTTGATAGCAATGAAAACCCATTCATCTTCATTTCCACTTTCTTTATTAGATTCTTCATCAATCACACCTTCTTCAACATAATAACATTCCTTTTGAAATCTAGGTTTGTTAGGCTTAGACCTACGAACTCTTTTAGGACACCTTGAATCAAAATCACCTATTTTACTACAAGAGAATCGTTTAATAGGAAACTTTCATTTATACTTACCTTGTCCTCAACCTTCTTTCTTCACAATCAGTGCTTCTGACTCTTCTACCTCTCTTTCTTCATCTTCAAGTTGTTTCATCTCTTCCTCATACTTGAATTTCTTTCTAGAACTCTTTCCTAGATCATATCTTTGCTTGTTTCTTCTAAATACAAAGGCCTTAAATGTAGATTTAGTCTTGGGGGAAAAATAACCAAATTCACTCAACTCAAAGGCAACAAGTTTACCAATCAACATATCACTTGTCACATTTGTTACTGTTATGAGCTCTTCAATAGAATGAGCCTTTAATTTGTAAGAGGGAGGAAGTGATATGATCACTTTAGCTACAATTTCTTGTGCATCCAGGTACCATTGACATATCTAATACCCATCACAAGTTCATTTACTCTTTGCATAAAAGAATAAATATTTTCATCTTCACCCATCTTCAAAGTTTCATACTTGCCTTTCAAACTTTGTAGCTTAGTGACCTTCACAAGTGCATCTCCTTAATAAAAATTCTCCAACTTCTTCTAGATCTCATGAGCTATCTTTAGAACCAGTACATTTGTCATTTCAGAATCTATCAAAGCACTCATCAAAGCTTCAATAGCCCTGATGCTAATCTCAACCTCTTTAATCTCATCAGGAGTAGAAGGACCATTATGAGGAATAACATATCTATTCTTTGTAATCTTCCAAAAGGGTTCACCAATACATCTCAAATGACACTCCATTCTAGATTTCCATAGAGAGTAGTTTGTTCCATCGAATCTAGGATTATCCTTGTATTATGCCATCTCAGATCACCTCAAGCTTTGAAAATTCTTTAGAGAAACCTGCTCTTATACCAATTGTTGGTAAAAAAAGGACAACCAACTAAGAGGGGGGGGGATCAGTTGTCACAAAAAATTTAAAATTTCCAAACATAACTTATTCTTAGATCTGATGAATGAAAAATAAACCATAGACAATTAGCACATTAGAAACACAGAGAACACAAATATTTTATGTGGAAACCCTTTTAGGGGAAAAACCACGATGGATGTCAATCCACAATATTATACCCTATTGAAAGTATAATGGAGAATAATAGGAATACACATCCATTTAGACACACTACCTAGAGCTCACTACTCAAATACAAGAGTGCTCATTTCTCAAAGAAGACACACTATCTTACACTAATTCAGATTAGATCCATATGCTATGAACTAAGAAAATAGCTTCTAAAAAACCTTGATTACAGTTCTGGTTAAGCACAGAAATACTCCTTCACACTTCGATCAAACTTCTTCACACTCTGCTTTGCAATCAAATGATTAGATTACTATTCACACACTTGCTCTTTCTCTGGCACTTCTTCACTACGTAACTTCACACAAGTAAATTCTTTTATATATCTATAACATGGAATTAAATCAACAACTTTGTTAGCCAAAATCAAATATAAAACATACACACAATGTCATCCCAAATTTACAAGTAAATTTTTAATGTGAATCTAACACCTTTACCCACAACATAATGAAGAATTAAAAAAATATCTTCAAGCATGCTAAAAATTCAAATTTTAATCTCTAAGGATCCACAACACGTTACAACTACCATGTCATCCAAAAACATAAAAACTTGAACACACAAGAAAAAAATTACTGACCACGAGCACATCGATCAACAAAAACATGCAACAAAGATATAGAATGATCTAGAAACATCCACAAGCATCATGAATCATCAAAGAAGTATCCACAACAATTGAAATTACTACAATCACATCAACTTCAATCAAGAACACTAACTAAAGCCACATAAAAACTAACAGAACACAACTGCTCATAACATGATTAAATCCTCACATGGACCTCTAAGACTTTCGGTGGATAAATTGGATATAATCAACAATAAACCCTTTAGTTCACAATGATTGATCATCAATGTACTGAGCAAGACACCTTCATGACCTTCCTTGTTCCACTATCAACCTACAACTCTTTCTTCAACAATTTTCTCAATATCCTTGACATATAAAACCTACAATACATCAATGCTAATAGTGTTGATATCAATGACAACCACATATCAACACAACCATAGCATCCAATAGATGCTACAGTGGACAACCTTCATAAAACTAAGTTCCACTTAACCAAATCAGCTAACAGTATCATGAAACTAGTGCTATCTTCAAAGGTCTATAGATTTTCAACTATTCATTCACTATAAAGCATAAATGAAAGATGAATTTTAAGTGAAACAATGAATTTATGTTCATACTAGCTTTACATTGCTATTTATCATCAACAAATATTAAAAATCATGAACAAGGAAGGACATCAACATAGCAGTATTCTTCAACATCAATGAACAACATTCACTAAACTATTATAAGGATGAAAAATAAATAGAACAACAAATTAAATCTACTCAAATCTATCAACTATGAGTAGATGAATCATGAAACATGAAGGAAACTCAAGAATCCAACAAAATCAATTAATTTCTATTAGAATTTCAACAACATGTCTTTTCTCTATTTTGTCCTCTAGTGCCTTTTCATTGTAGCACTTTTTCCTATAGTTATTTTCCCCTTTGGCTATAGCTACACAATGAGGAACTGATCATCTATAATAGGATTTCCTTGATTTTTTTTTGATAGTTGTGTATTCCATGAATTTTCCCATTAGCACGTGAATTTTATTCCACTCTATTATATCTTATTGGAGCACTTGAAGGATAGTTTCTTTAATCTACTAGTGATCAACTCCCAATTCTTCATACACTTCAACATGTTCTCTATTACTTGCTTTGATTGGGTGAAGGCTCAAGTAGAAAAATCCATAATGTCCAACATTAATGAAAATGTAGCCCAATTCTCCATTTTCTTATGAAAATATGGCCTAATCTTTTCGAGGTCTAGCTCAACAATTGGCATGTCATAATCCATCATGAGCTTTAGATATTCTTCACAATCTGCCCTATGTTCTTTGACCCACTCTAGGTTAAGCTCCACTTCATAGAGTTCCCTCTCCAAGACTTCTCTTCTGTGGTCTAGACCCATTTTCCATGTCTCAACCAGCCAATGATCATCTTTCACTATGGCCAATTCCTTGCCCCACGTTCTCTTGGGAATATTGAGGATAGCCTCAAGTTTAGGATATGTAATCTTGTATAGTTCGAGGAAGTTATTAAAAATTATCTCAGTTCCTTCAATTTGTTTTTGTATTTCCCAAAATCTTTTGGTCATTTGGATGGCATGGCCAATGCCTATATCACCATTGTAGATCACTCATCAGAACCAATCTTCAGTAGCCTTGGTCCAGTTCTTTCTCTTTTCTAGGTTGCTCAATTGATCTTTGGCAAGAAGGAAGGGTGTGATCAACAATGTCATTGGTAGCTCCTTAGTAGAAGACCATTGTTGTATGTGGGCGATAAGATCTACCACCTATACCTTCAACTCCTCCTTGGAGGATTGGTCCTTGCTCATGTGATGGAGAATTGTGGCAACTGACCCCTAGACCTAATCAATATTTTTCTCCCTTGTAGTGGTGCCCAAGTCAATGGTAGAGATGTTATAACTCACCCCTTCCCCTTTATCCACTATTGGATTGGAAATTCACACTATCCTTGATCTTGATACATCCATCATAATGTGGGATCAGACTCTTGGCTTATTTTCATTCTTTGTGCATATTTCACCTCACACAAAAATAGCCTCTAATCTTTCCTTGGGGTCCATGAGAGGGTGGTCTTCTTCTATAGCTTCTTTTCTAACCATTTAGGTATTCAAGATCCCTCTATTGGTGATTCATGATCACCTTATTCTCTTTGAGCACGTTGGATCTCCCTTTCCTCTTGGTCTGAGGCTTCTTGTTCTACCTTCTCTTCTTCTTCTACATCTAAGTCCTAGATGAATATGGTATTTTCTTCAAGAAACCCTATAGTAGCTAAATTTTCCTTCGGGTTGTCTTCCCCTTTAGGTGCTCTTTCTTCTTCTTGCCTGAGCTCTTTTTCATTTTAGCCTCCTCTTTAGGCTTATCTTATTCTTTAGCTTCAAGTTCTTTCTCTCCTTCTCCTCCTCAGGAGGTGCTTCTTCTTCTTGATTAATTTCTTCATCTTGTCCCTTTTATTGGAGGATTTGTGAATACTTCCATTTCATCAGCAATTTCCTCCTTTTCTTAAGAATATTTCCTCAACTTCCTTTCTGACATCTTTGAGTTGTTTGGACAACTCCTCTTCAATCTCTTGATCTAAGGACTCTACTATGTACTTGGCGTTGGGGTCCTCAACATCTTCTTCTGAGGATTTGACCCTTCTTCTTCATATACCACCTCATCAATGGTCATTTTTTGATGTTCTGGTTGCTCATGATAGTCATCCTTAAAGGGCTCTTTAGATTTCTTAGCTATCCCCTTAGCATCCTTTCTCTGTTGTCTCTCCATTTCCTCTGAGATCTATATGGTTTCTTCCATCTTTGGTGGTTCCATTAGAGGAGGGACACGAAGACCAGTGATAACCTAAGACATAACAACCTATAGCATAGGGTTCATTAGTACCCTGGAGAGTTCCATGGGTATATTTTTCATGTGTTGGGAGAAGGCCTCTAGTAGAGTAAGAGTGGGCATGGTAATCATGGCTGCTGAATGGATGATAGTTAAGGGAGACATTGGGGAGGATGATAGTAGAGAAGTTGTTGTGGATGAGGATTCTCACACTATTATTGGAGTAGTTGGTGAGGTGGAGGCAAGGAAAACTAATATGCTCACCACTGGTGGAGAGGAAGTGGAAAATTCCTAAGATGTTGGAGTAGTAGCAGCAGTAGTGGCAGTGATGGAAGGAGTAAAGACAGTAGGTGGTGACTTTGGTTGCTCAACCTCTTCTTCCTCTCCCTTATATAGGGGATCTTCTTGGATTGTGGGAATTTTAGAGAATCCACCTGACTTCTTAGCCTTTTTTGAGGTCTCACCCTTTGAATCCTTCCTTGAATACACCTTATGTTTTGGTTGGTACCCAGTAACCTCCTATCTCTTTCTTGACCTTGTGGCAGGAGAAGACTTGGGAGCCTCCACAGTTGTGGCAATAGTGTTTCCACTACCTATTTTACTCTCTAGCTCATCTTCGAGCTCGTTGTATTTCTGAGTGGCTCCTTGGAGCTTCAACTAAGCTATATGTGCATCGGTCTATTGTCTTGTTCTATGATCCATAGGCTTTGTCAAAATGTCAAGGTCGTTGACCTCTTCCTCATTCTAGTCTATTAGGGGTAATGGCAGGTTGGCGATAACATTGAACCAGATCTATGATAGCTTTTTGATCTTCTACGATCTAATCTAGTACCAATAAAAATTTGACTATCTTGACAAAGTAGGTGGTCATAGACATATAATGCCTCATGAATAGCTCCTTATCGTCCCTGCAATTAGCCCAAAAATATTCAATGTTGTGCAAGTGGGAGTACTCCCTTCCAAAAAACTTCTTTAAATTTTTGTATGGATCCATCCTTGGCTGAGCAGTGTGGAGCCCTAGATTATATTCAATGATTTCCTTTTTGAATATTCAACGTATTGGGCAGTTGCAAGAGCATACATTCCCTATCTAAACATGAGGGGATACGATATTGTTAGGTGATGTTTTCCACTAAGGAGAGTGTGTGCATTTTGAAACTTCCTAGAGAATTCTAGCAATATTAGTTGGTCATTTGGGGGTAGGTGCCAGAAGTTGGGTCCACAAAATGTTCAAAAAGTGGAAGTGTTTTCCCTAATTTTTAGAGATTTTCATAGTTGGAATTAAAATTTGAAGCACTTACACATTGAATCTTTAAAAAATGTCGTAATATGAAATTTAGTATTTTGAGTCTAGTTTTCAAATATGTAATCTATTCTAATACCCAGATGATAGAAAATAATTTTTAATATGCATGTATAAAAACCACTTTTTAAAAGT
>VDFB02193867.1:682628045-682640417 GCA_007258455.2 Sequoia sempervirens
GAGTTTGATAATAATATTCATCTATTTGCAACAAATGATAATGTACATAGCCATAACAGAAAAAAGTTACATTCATTAAGAAGACCAGTAGCCCGTAGCATTGCAACCAAAGAAGGTAGCGCTAATCCAGTAGAAGGTCAGAATGATGAATTGGATGTTGAATTATTAGTTTCAAAGGATGCAAGGGTCATGTTAACATCTAATTTATGGATAGAAGCTGGTCTTGTGAATGGAGCTTTAGGATACATCAAAAATATCATATACAAACCTGGATGTGGCCCACCAGATCCACCTACATATGTTATGGTTGAATTTGATAATTACTCTGGAATTCCTTTTGAAGATGCATCTCCAAATTTAATTCCAATTTCACCAATACAAAGGGGCTGCACACGTCAATTGCCCCTACGATTGGCTTGGGCACTAACGATCCATAAATCACAAGGATTAACTCTTTCCAAGGCAACAATTGATATAGGACCAAGAGAAAGGGCACGATTAACATTTGTTGCTATATCACGTGTTAAGTCTTTGGATGGAATTAGAATCTCACCACCATTTACATATGATCGTTATGAAAAAATGAAGACAGGAAAGCAACTCACCAAAAGAAAAGCAGAGGAAGAAAGACTAAAATCTTTGGAAACATAACATGTTTATGTGATGTATATATTTTTCAAGTGAATTCATCTATTAATATTGATATTAAATTTTTGGTATAAAATATGAACTGTCTCATTCATTATGAATTTCTATTGTACACATCTCTTTGTGCATTTGAATAAATATGATATGAATCACAATTTGTAAAGTATTATAATTCTTTATTTAAAATAAAATATGTGATAAATTATTATTTTACATTGCACGTTGTGGATGCTACTAGCTTATCTATCTTAATATATTAATCTATATATTATACGCTGAGAGATATTATTTTTGAGGCGTATTTTTTTTTCATTTTTTCTTTTTTGAATTTAAAAAATATGCCTCGAAGATGACATCTCTTGGCGTATAATATATAGATTAATATATTAAGATAGATAAGCTAGTGATAATATCCATAGAAGCTTGTTCATTTTCATGTTGGAGTGAGGGTGAAGAGACATCATTCCTTGTAGGAGATGAGTTTAGATTTAGATTTTCTATGTTGCTCTTTTATTCTTTAGTTTGTAACATATGAGCAATAGCATGACGTTTATGCCTATGCTCTCTAGCATTTCAATTTTGTTTCAATCTATTGTGAATTTTTGATTGTTTAGGAGTGGATTTTTCAACCATAGGTTTCTTTTCTTCCCTTATGGAAGGAATAGAAGGAACCATAGGAGGTTTCTCAACCAATTTCTCTTTAGCTTTATAAACTTTTTTGATTTTAGGAGGCACATTGGGATTGTTTTGATTATCTCATGATTTATTATATGAAATGGTAGGCTGCTTTTGGATTTTTGGAAGGGATTTTGGTTCAATCATTGGCTTATCAACGATAGGTGGCTCAACCATGGGTTGTGGCATATTTCTCATGGATAATTTTTTTATGCTCTTTTCCTTAAACTTTTTATATGCTTTGAAAAATTAGTCCTCATGACATCTAATATGTTCAATAGGCTTGGGAAAAAGGAAATCCAATGAAAATTTCCCTCGAGAAGACACAAGATTAAAGCAACTATGATGCACAATAACTATTTCATTTCCAAAGGGAAACTTTAAATATTTATGCACAACTGATGGGACAAAATTCATGGAGCGAAGGCATGGATAGCCTAGCTTAGCATGAATTTTTTCTAATTATGGGATGATGGTGAATGAGAAACTTAACATTTTTGGTTTGAATTTTAAAGGAAGATTTACCGAGCCAATTGTAAGACAAGTAAAACCATTATGTGTTTTGATCCATGATTTTAGTTTGTTATATGTATCTTGATAGAGCTCATGCACAAATTGGAATTCTTCAGTACACAAAAGAGATCAATTAATATCCCATTAGTAGGCTTATCATTGATTCTTCCAAATATGTAAAAATGACCATTAGGTGCATGTTTTATTATGTCATTTTGTGAGAAAGCAATATAAAGGGGAATTTTAGTTTATCCCTTATGAGGTTTAGCTTCAATAAATGCCACTACTTCAACTGCTTCATCCATATTTTTATCTTTTGTAGTTGCATCATCTATGCTAATGTTCATCATATCATTTTTTTTGTCACTAGCTTTGACAAATAAAATAGTATGTTTCAGCATGGGGTTTCTAAAGAATTACAAATTTTGGTAAACCAAAATGAAAAAAAATAAAAAAATCTAAGGTTTATCAAAATAGAAATATGAATTACCTATTTTCATAATTTCATTCAATATGCAAGCTATAATATGAAAATGATGAACAAAAAATAAATATAACCCAACTAACAGTCAAAAGGCATATTTGGAAAGAGTCAAATGGTGTGTACCTTTCATCAAAAGTGATATTTCAGTCCTCACTAAGGACTCATTTTCCTTATGGAAAATGGGTCTTGGCTAGGGCTCTGAAAAATTAGTTTTTGGGTTCTATTCTTCTATGTCTGCACTCCCAAATTCTAGTTGGGAACTATTAGAAAGTTGGAAATAAAACTTGTAGCTTAGTTTCCATGATTTGATAACTTTTCTTTCATCTTTGACAACTTTTCAACTTTCTCCAATTTTTCTCTCCAATTGATCTTCAACTTAAAACCTACAATCACACATCAATCATTGATGAGGTACCAATCCATAGATCCCTTGTGTGTTTGGAATTTTCCTTGGGGAAACCTCTTCATACGATATGGGATTCATCAGAAAACATATGACCCGTGCATAGGATTTTCAGTTGGATCTCAGCTCTTGTTTTTATTTTCATCTCTTGTCAGCCCTGCAGAGTTCGTCACGTTCGCAAAATTCAATTCCTTTGAAGTGCATACATTGGCATTATTTATTTCTAAAGTATTTTTTTTCTTTTTCCTTTGGTTCTTAGTTCTGTTACTCCTTTACAATGCATTTTTTTTTTCTTTTATGATGACATTAGTAATACGCCTCACAAATGCAGACCTTATCTTTAGCATATTGCATTCCTCTTAGTGGCCTGATGTAGACACAAATGCATCCTAAGTTGTGAATATTCTATTATTTGATTGGATCTCTCTTGGAGACATTAGACACAATGTTAACTAAGTGATAGACCTCACATGAACTAAACAAGACTCCTTTGAACATCATTTGCATTCTACATTTTTATATATATATGGCCACCTTTCATAACATAACTTGCATGCCTATGGTGCCATCCTAATTGTTCATGATTTCTAAGCATATGATGCTTTGCTTGTCTCATGAAGCACAAACTGAAAATTTCCTTTGTGGCACTTTATTAAAGTTATCAGAAGGTATAACTTTGATATGGTTGAGTGGGAATCCCATTCCGAGGCACAATTTTCACCATAGCCACCTGTGTTTTTGTGAGTACATACCATCCAAGCGTATGTTTCTCACCTTTTGGGCCTTCTCACCTGGTGAATAACCATGATTTCCATCACCCCAGAGTGAGTATGCATTCTTCTTTTTTGACAAACAACCTAGATATGATCCACAATTAGTTGGACAAATGATTGAAGCTTGATCCTAATTTTTCCTCTTTCTTCTTTCTTTCTATATGTGTTCCTTTGTTCTATGTAGTTTCACTACATGGTATATTCATCCTTTGGGGCTTGATCATCCCTCTTGACTTCATTAGTTGTCTCTATCCCTAGATGTATTAAATTGATACCTCCTTAATATATTAGTTACTCAGTGGAGTTTGAAGCAAGTTCATCCTCTCACCAGAAGTGGAGAGCCAATGTACCATAGAAAAAGGATTTTGGAATCATGTCATTTGTATTTTTCAGATAATTTCATTTATTCTTAGTTTTTTATAGGGATTTATCAAGTTGTAATGCAACCTTATACATCTCACAATAGTCTTGAATATTTAAAATTAAGACTTTAAGAAAGACGTCTTATAAAAAGGTGTCAAAGTGTTGTAAACACATTTCTACAATTTTCATTTCTAGACTCTTCTTATTATAATTCATCTAAATATTCCCTTTTCATCCCTTACCATGTCTTATTTTAAAGTGTTGTAAATTCTTGTAACAAACTTTCACACTTTTCTAGACTTGTCACTACTAATTACACCTTTCTTATGCTTTTTTTGGCCACTTTATGCACTTATTGGTCATAATTAAGTGTATTTTTTAATTTAAACCTAACAAATATCATTAAATGCAACTTAATTCCCAATGCCTATTTAGTTGCCTTGAGTGGGACCCATTCACCATGGGTGGTGAATGAGTCCCTCTTAGCACAAAATTCAAAATAACTTCAAATTTCTTTTAGGTTTATCTTCATTAAGACCTAAGGTTGGCTTGTGATGTATTTTCTAGAAATTAGGGCATAAGTGTGTATAAATAAGTGCTTTTCTATCCATCTTAACCCCCATTCATTCAATATCCTGATTCATCCATTCATTCAAACGTTCATTCTTGCAAACAATCTCATTTGAGCATCATAGCATCATTCAATCAAGCAATTATCAAGCATCTTGGAATAGCCATTAATATATCTTCAAACTTCAACAATCAATGTTTTGTGGGTTTATGAAACTTGCATGTTATTTTTTCATCATTCCTTTCTTATTTCATTTAATTATACAAGATTTGATTACCAAATTGGGGTTTGACCAAGGCAAACCCCTATACTCTGACCCTTAACCATTTTTCCCCTCTTTACATGTGTGTTTGCAAGTTTTGTAGGAATATTTTTCAAAGAGATAGGTATTGAAAAGTGTTCAACAGGTCATCAAATATATAGAAGTCAACAAAGACCTATTTCAAGCTTGGAGACATCATTCAACCCATTTTCTATAGGTTTGAATATATCAACCCGATAAGCAAACAAGTACAAACTTGGATCCATAGAGTTGACTTTAGAATTTAAATTTTTTTTTGGGTGGAATAATTCACCATACGTGGTGAATCAATCCCACTACCAGGCTAGAGAAAGTGTTTTATGAAGTTTTGAATTCCAAACATCCCTAAACCTATTTCAACAGAATTTATGAGTAGGAGTAATTCATCATTTGTGGAAAATAAGTCCCAATGGTCATCAAAGGTAATTTCTTAAACATTCTAGAACCTTCTAGCATATTAATTCTATCTCTAGGTGCACTCCATTCAATCTCATTAAGTTATGCTTTCATTTGTTTATGTTTCTAGTTCATTTCTTCATATCACATCGTGTTTTCAAACACTTCATATTTCTTAGGTTTTGCATAAATATTCAATCCATTTTATCAAAAAAAAATTTATTTAGGTCATTGTATTTGGGAATAATTTGATTTTAATTGCATTATTTTGAGTGAACCACCTAGATTTTGTTTGGGGTCTATCTCTCTCCTTTAGGTGAAAAACTCTAACTAAGCAAGAGAGTCATAGCACCCTACAACCCAAAATATATGGTTCAATAAGACTTACACATTCTTCAAATATGGTTCAATAAGATATTTCATGCTAGTCTCTAGATTTACACATTCTGAAAAACCTTATTTGAAACCTTAGATAAATCTAGAAACTAGCATGAAATAGCCTCAATGAATGTAGATCTTGATCATGAAAAATTTCTTGAAATAGTTCATTTGATATGCTTGATTTATCTTAAATGCTACATCAACACATTAGCTCAAAGAAGATGCATGATCCAATAAAACTTTGACATGACAATGGAATCTTGATTGCTACAATAATTTTCAATAATTCTACCCTTGAATGGCTTAAAAATCCTCTTGTGAAAGTACTCTTGATTACTTATTAATATGTAGGATGCACTATTGAAAATATAGGATAAACTTAATGAAATAATGATGCAGGAGCATCCAATGGTGTAAAGGCAATCTTGCATCACCCAAAAATAGTTAAATTTCAAGTTTTTCAGTTTTTAGATATTTTTACATTTCTAGATACCCTTTTCGTCATAATGAAATTCCCAATTTATGGTTTTTATTTTCTATCCATGGGTTGAGAGATATTGTAGTTTTAGTTTCCCATATTTGCACCTGAAAATATTTTGAGTTGGATTTGAGGCACTTAGAGTTCTTATAACGGCCCCAAAACTTTCCAAAATTGGTGTAGATGATTTCAAGCACGTTATTGACTTTGAGACCTTTCCAGCGGTTCAAACGGTTCGTGAATCAGAGTCCCGGATCAAAAGTTATGGCCCTGGGAAGTTGGCGCACTTTCTAGAAGATACAATTGCAAATGTTCTTTTGAAATTCGAACTTCAAGTTGTAATTTTCGGCGCCAAACCGCCTAACTCAAATTTGAATTTTTTTTTGGCTCCAAACTAAAGAGGAGCTCTATTTATGGGTGGGTTTCTAATTTTTGGGTAGCTTTTCGGGGACAAGATCGCATATTGCGAAAGGGTTATTCTATAGCTTTCTGTAACTTGCATGTGTTGTAGAACTTGGGGATTTGAGATCATCTGCATGTAAGAAGCTCCATTTTATAAATAATAAAATTATTCTCTTATTTTTGGGTTATTTTCTAAGTCTTGGGCTATGCCCTCATCAAGTTGTATTAGAGCGGGTTTTCTTGAGCGTGTGGATAGATCGCCGATCGTGAGGAAATTCACACCAGAACCGTGGTTGTGAGTCAAGGTCATGAAAGATGCCTCCAAGAGTGATGCCTGGTAGGCGTGGTGGTGCCAGAGGTGGTTGAGGCATCAGAAATGCTGGTGGAAGAGATGCACTGGCAGCCCTCCAGAGATAGATTGATGCATTACAAGAGCAGTTGAGAAGAGGGTTAAACCTGAGGGAGCAAGGATAGGATGAAGGAGAGGAAGAAGGTTCAAATGTAGAAGAGGAAGAAGAAGAAATTGATCAAGACCAAATGCAGCTAATAAGGGCCATTTTGAAGATCGGGAAAAGACCCAAAGTAGAAGTCCCCAGTTATTCCAGAAGTCTGAACCTGGAAGAGTTGATCAACTAGATCAAAGAGCTAGAAGAATATTTTGAGTATGAGAAAATAGAGGACCCAGATCGGGTTAAGTTTGTGAAAATGAAGTTGAAGGGCCATGCCAGTATTTGGTGGAAAGAGGTCCAGTTGGACAGAAATCAAAGAGGAAAAAGGCAAGATCACCAGATGGGATCGCATGGTAGAGAAATTCGAAGAAGTAGTTCATACCAAAGGGACTACGAAAGGATCTATTGAAGAATTTGCAAGGGTTGAAGTAAGGAAGCAGATCTGTGAAAGAATATACTGAATATTTTCACAAGATAATCATCAGAATGGGTCACACAGAGGCCAATAAGGAGAAGGTAGCTAGATATCTTAATGGGTTATGACTGAGCATTTAGGAGGAGTTAAGCCTAGTCGGAATGACCACCACTGATGATGTGTATCAGTTTGCTTTGAAGGTGGAAGAGAAGCTAAACAAAAGATTTGATGGCAAGCAAAAAGGACAAGGAGGTCAAAGCAGAAGGGGTAGTGGAAGACCTTTAGGAAGCCGAAATGATGATGAAAAGAAAAGTGAAGATGTGGGTACCAACCAAAGCCAAATGAATAACAACTTCTACCACCCTCATGATCAAAACAGTGGTGATCAAAGAGGTAGAGAACATAGGAGATATGGACAAGGATCTAGAAGAGGTGGTTTTAGAGGAATGTGTTTCCAGTGTGGTGAAGAAGGGCATCAAGCCTATGAATGTCCACAACACCAAGGAAGGGTAGACAAAAGGCCAGAAGGTCATGGAAGGGTTGCACATGCAGATGAGGAGGCCCAATATGAACATTCAGATGATGCTAAAAGGGGAGAAGCTCTAGTGATTAGGAGAACCCTTGTCATTGAGGAAAAGGAACCAGAACAGAGGAAGAATCTGTTTCGCACAAGGTGCAAGTGTGAAGGAAAATGTTGTGATGTCATTATTGATGGTGGGAGCGCCGATAATTTGGTGTCAGAGGAGATGGTCACAAAGTTGAAGTTGAAGAGGGAAAGGCACCTGCATCCATATCGGATTGCCTAGTTGCAGAAAGACAACAAAGTTTTGGTCAATGAGTAGTGCCTAGTAAAGTTCAAGATTGAGAGCTACCATGATGAGGTACTCTATGATATCATCCCCATGGATGCATGTCACATGTTTTTGGGGAGGCCATGGCAGTTCGATAGGCGAGCTATACATGATGGTCGTACAAACACTTATTCCTTGACAAAGGATGGGGTTCGTCACAAGTTGAAACCCCTGAAGGAGACCGAAGAAAAGGTATGCAATAGTGCTAGAATTTGTTATGTAGATGGAAGAAATTTTTTAGAAGGTCTAAAGCATGAGCGTGTGTGTTATGCATTGATTCCTAGAGTGAGTAAGGAGGATAGTGAGAAGGTTCCAGAAGAAGTTTCTGGGATGTTGGATGAGTTTCAGGATATTTTTTCTGATAATACACCTGAAGGTTTATCACCAATAAGGAAGATTAGTCATTAGATTGACTTGATTCCTGGAGTGAGTTTTCCAAATAAGGCAGCTCATAGAATGACTCCAGCAGAAAATGAGGAGTTGCACAGACAAGTTCAAGAGTTATTGAGAAAGGGTTTGATACGGGAGAGTTTGAGTCCATGTGTCGTACCTACAGTACTAGCACCAAAGAAGGAAGGGGAATTGGAGGATGTGTATAGATTCCTGAGCCATAAACAAGATAACAATCAAGTATAGATTTCCCCTGCCAAGGATGGATGACCTGATGGACTATTTGAGTGGAGCTCAGTACTTCACAAAAATTGATCTGAAGAGTGGATATCACTAGATCTAGATTCAAGAGGGAGATGAATGGAAGAATACCTTCAAGACCAAAGAGGTCCTGTATGAGTGGTTAGTCATGCCTTTTGGGCTAACCAATGCACTGAGCACATTCATGCGGCTCATGAATGAGGTACTAAAATAATTTCTGGGAAGTTTTATTATTGTGTATTTAGATGCTATTTTGATTTTTAGTAAGACATTGGATGAGCATCTGATGCATATTCGGAGAGCCTTTGAGAAGTTAAGAGAAGAGAAACTATTGATTAATCTAAAGAAGTGCAGTTTTGTGAAGAGGGAGTTAGTGTACTTGGGGTTTGTTGTCTTAGTAGAAGGTCTCAAGTTGGACCCAGAGAAGGTGAAGGCTATTCTGGAATGGCCTACTCCAAGAACTGCTACCGAGGTGAGATCTTTCCATGGTTTGGCTAGTTTTATAGAAAGTTCATTAGAAACTTCAGTAGTATTTGCGGACCCCTGACTGAAACAATGAGAGGGGATAGAAAAGAATTCAAGTGGAGCACTGAGTGAAACAACCCGCTGAAGCATAAGACAGAGCAACCCCGTTTAGCCCTCCTCCCAGATTTCAACAAGGTGTTTCATGTGGATTGTGATGCCAGTGGTAGTGCCATTGGAGAAGTGTTGAGCCAAGAAGTTGAGCCAAGAAGGTAAGCCCATTGCCTATTTCAGTGAAAAGTTAAATGATGCCAAGAGAAAGTATTCTGTATATGATTAGGAATTTTAAGCAATAGTTCAAGCATTAAAGAAATGGAGACATTATTTGTTGCCGAAGGAATTTGTTCTATATACTGATCATCAGGCCTTACAGTACCTAAATAGTTAGGGAAAATTAAATTAGAAGCATATGAAATGGGTAGAGTTTTGCAGAGTTATACCTTTGTTTTGAAACATAGGAGTGGGAAGTCAAATAGGCGAGAGGGACAAGGTGGCTAGATTTCATAATCCGTGATGTCATGTTATTTGGCTGAAGCCAATTATGTATCCCAAGGAGTTCCATGAGGGAGAACCTCGAGCAAAGGAGAAGCATAGTGGAGGAATGGTAGACATTTTGGCTCCGATAAGCAATCATTTCCATATCGCGAGCATTATTATTGGCCTGTCATAGGATGAAGAAGTTGGTACAAAGCTGCAGGGTATGTCAGATGGCTAAAGGAGTGAGCTAGAATACAGGCTTATCTCAGCCCTTACCTGTACTAGAGAGGCCATGGGAGGATATAAGTATGGACTTTGTTCTTGGTTTTCCAAGGACAAAATGAGGGAATGATTCAGTCTTTGTGGTGGTTGATAGGTTTTTGAATATGGCACATTTCATTCCATGTCAGAAGACCCATGATGTAGTCCACATTGTTGACTTTTCTTCAAAGAGGTGGTGAGGCTACATGGTCTGCCAAAGAGTATTGTTTTAGATCGTGACACCAAATTTATGGGGTACTTTTGGAGGACCTTGTGGAAGAAGCTAAAGACAGAGCTAAAGTTTAGTTCTGCACACCATCCACAAACAAATGGGTAGATAGAAGTTGTTAACATGAGTCTGGGTAACCTACTGAGATGTTTGGTAGGAGATAAACCCAAGGGATGGAACTTGATCTTACCCTAGGTAGAATTTTCTTACAACAATTCTATCAACAGAAGCACTGGTAGATCACCGTTCTAGATTGTGTATGGAGGTAGCCCCAGAACAACTCCAGAATTGAGGAAGATGCACCAAGAGAAGAAAATAAGTGCTAAAGCCAAATATTTTGCAGAGCACATCAAGAATATACATGAGAAGGTACAAGAACACATTAATAAGATGAATATGCAATATAAGGCTAAGGTAGATCAGAAAAGGAGGAATAAGGAGTTTCAGACTGGCAATGAAGTAATGGTCCACTTGAGGAAAGAAAGGTTTCCCACGGGAACCTATAACAAATTGAAGATGAAGAAATTTGGTCCCTGTAAGATTTTGAAGAAGCATGATTCAGGGAATGCATATGAGGTAGAGTTGCCTGATGGAATCAACATTTCCCTTGTGTTCAACATTTCAGATTTGATAGAGTATCATGAAGGTGGAACAAAGGAAGCACCAGTAATAGGGTAGTATGGCATTCTAGAACCTACTTCAGAAAGGGAGGAGATTGAAGCAATCCTGGATAGCTGTGTGGGAAGGAGTACCAGAAACAGGCAGTATGAAGAATATCTATGAAATGGGAGAGGAAGGCCTCGCCAAGACCATCCCGTTATCTAAGGCAACAGCTGGATCCGGGTTGGGTTTTCCTCCACTATCTAAGACATGATAGGGTCACTTCTCAAATTACCCTGGGTGTCTGATGCAGGAGCATCCAGTGGTGTAAGGGCAATCTTGCATCACCCAAAAATAGTTAAATTTCAAGTTTCTTAGTTTTTAGATGTTTTCACATTTTTGGATACCCCTTTTTTCATAATGAAATTCCCACCTCTATGGTTTTTTATTTTCTATTCCCCCGGTTGAGATATTGCAGTTTTAGTTTCCCACATTTACACCTGAAAATCTTCTGAGTTGGATTTTAGGCACTTAGAGTTCTTGCAACAGCCCCAAAACTTGCTAAAATTGGCATAGTGAATTTTGAGTGCATTATTGAATTCGAAACCTTTCCAACGGTTCAAACGGTTCGCGAATCTGAGTCCCAAATCAAAAGTTATGGCCCTGGGAAGTTGGCGCACTTTCTAGGAGATACCATTGCAAATGCTCTTTTGAAATTTGAACTTCATGTTGTAAATTTTCGGCGCCAAATTGCCTAAACTAAATTTGAATTTCTTTTTTTGCTCGTAAACCAAGGAGGAGCTCTATTTATGGGCTTAATTTCTAATTTTAGGTAGCTGTGGACAAGCCTCGCCATGTTAAGTAAAAGGTTATTCTATAGCTTTCTGTAACTTGCATGTGTTGTAGAGCTTGGGGATTTGAGAACCTCTACATGTAAGAAGCTCCATTTTCTAAATAATAAAATTATTTTTTTGTTTGTGGGTTATTTTCTAAGTCTCGGGCTGTGCCCTCATCAAATAACCTTGCATTTATATGCAACTTAAGATTAATTCCTGAAATTCAAATATTATAACCCAACATTGAAATATGGATTTAAAATAATTAAAATACCACCAAAAACATATTTTAAAGAGGGGTCCTAGGTCTAAGTGAGTACCCATACACCATGTCGCAAATGGGTCTTAGGCCACTTAGGACACACATCAGACAAGGTGAAATAACATGTAAAAATAGGATCCTAGAATTGAGGACCCATTCACCCTATGGAAAATGGTTCTTAGGTCACCTACTTAGGACACACATCTTCCAAAGTTAATTCTTGTGAAGTGGAATTTATGAATGTTAGGTTTTATCTCTCAAAATTTCCATTTAATTAGGCCTGGATTTGAATTAAAGGGGCCAATTAAGGAAAATTAACCTCAATCAATTAATAAATCCCTAGATTAGTGTGAAAGTGTAAGGGTACACTTTACAACATCCTAAATAATTCATAGTTAAGTCCATTTAGTTTGAAAGGGCCCTAAACTTAG
>VDFB02193867.1:682640517-682806602 GCA_007258455.2 Sequoia sempervirens
AAAATTGCATTGAAATATCTCCCAAAAAGAGCTTTCTTCTCTTTTACTTTTGGTAAGATTGGAAATATGGCATCCCAAATGATCATTTTTCCAACTATTGATGTGGGTGCATAAACATTAAATAGCCAAAAACATAGATCAAAGGAAGTTACTTTCATGAGCATCTAGTGTTGCATTGAAAGGATTAGTTCAACTTGGTTATATATGTCATTCCATACCACAATTAATCATCCTAAGGCACCTTATGCTAGAGAGTGTAATAATTTCCATTTCTTCCATTTTTTTAGGACTTATTATGCGTAATTATAAGTAAATTTTGTTTCTTGAAGAATAATGATGTTTTCTTCACTAGAGTATATTTTATTCTTTATCAATTGTCTTTTTTAGAGTCATTTAGTCCCCTAACATTCCAAGATAGGACTCTCATTTCCCTCGAGAAGAGTAGTAGGCTCTCCTTACTCTAATATTTTTTCTAATGCAGATTAGATACTAGTAGCTATTTCATCCCAAGTTTTCTTACTTTTGGGGGGAATACCCAAAGTTCAAGGTGTTGTAGTTAGTTTCTAAGAAAATATTCAATTTGATTATGCAATTGGGAGGTTTTGGGAGAAATCATATTCCATATTCTTGTTTAGTGCTTCCTCTACTAGTTGATCAAAAATTTTGATCCTTCTTGTAGAACAATATGGTTTACCAGTTTTATCATTTTTTCTTCTATCATTATCCCTTGGGCTTCTTGGAAGATTATAATATTTTCCTTTGGAAGGTCTTTGTAGTGGTTTATATCAACTAATATGGTCATTTGGAGCTAAGAATGGGGCTTAGATATGCCTTCCTCTATTGAGGGAACTTGAAAATCCTTTAATTAATGAGAAGGGGACTTAGAAAGGGATTTCTCTACTGGAGACAATTGGGAATCATTTAAATCGACTACCCCTATGAAAAATTCAACATCAGCTCAATCACACCCTTAGTTGAATTGCTAAGGTTTTGTGTGTTGTTACTACAACTTTTTGAAGATCTCCCTCAATAAACTACAAATCTTGCACACCTTATGTGGATTTTTTTAGGGTAGTGTTAAATGTTGTTGATTTACTAAGAAAATAATATTGATTAATGGGGCATTAACCAATGTTGTGTATATTTTTTTGTTTCCCTACTTTGTTGGCATGGATTCCCATGGAGAGGCTTGCTTAAAATTTATTGGTTTAGCTATATAAGCTTTCAATACATTGTTTGAGTACATGAATGTGAAAGTTTTAGATTTTTATTGTTTCCTCTTTGTTGGAACCAAATCGAGGTCTAAATAGAAACCTATGATGTGGAAGGGAAAAAGTTCCATGCATGTACTCAAGTTACCTTTTTTTTTGTTAGTCTTATCAAGGGGTGAAACTACCACTAACATCCCAAAAACATTTTTGCTAGGGGGGTGATAAATATTAGGTGTTTGGGAGTTTTAAAAATAAGATGTTGGTGTGGGGTTTTATTTTTTCTTTTCGATAGAGAAAAGGTTTTCAATATTGAATTTTTTGGAAGATGACCACAATTGCATGGCTTAATTCTAGACCCCCAAAAACTAAGATATTACTGGGGCAATGTGAAGTTGGATGGTCTAGGAAATGACATGAGGAATAAAACTAGCAATATTTCCATGCTAAATCTATTGTTTCTATATTTTGTACTTGGATTGGATGGCCAAGACATTTTAGAGGGATTTTTTAGCATTTAAAAGGACATAAATTCTAGTCGGTTTGCAAGTGTATTGGCTAAACTCTAAATCAAAACTCTAGAAGATGCCAATGGATTTTCCTAGGGATTCATGGATTTTGGGTTCCATGTGTTCAAGGGGTAAATTTTTTAGCTAGATCCAAAATGGTATATATTTAATCAATTCAAAACTAGGGTTGAAGTGGTAGATCCATGGTTGGAGGTATAAACCTTTCCCATTAAAAAGCTAGGACTTTTTTTAAGGGCTTTATCATGTTCTACTCTAAAGTTAAAAATGACAAAAAAATAGCTAGTTTCCTCATGGGTGTAGAAAAATTCTGAGGCCCCCAACCATTGATCATAAACCTATTTCTCCAGAGAATTAATGGATTTGAAATAGTTAAAACTCTTACTTATGACTGCATGATTTTGAGGATAGATATAGAGGGAAGCAACATGTCTTCATAGATGTGCATTTGGTATTCCATTTAGGAAGACACGTACAGTAGTGTAGACTGTGCAAGGCTCTTCGGGAGCTATGAATCTTTAGAGATCCCATTTTTTTATTATTAAGGCACAAATTTAGATATATACTAAGGTATTTTGTTTTATCATTTTCATAGACCTTGGATGAGGGATTTTATTCCCAATGGAAGAATGTTGAGGAAAGTTGTGATAGTGTTTTTCCATCGATGTTGAGAGAACTATGGAGTAACAAAAAGTTATCGAAGAAGGGAAGTGTGTTGGAAACTTGGGGGAGGCCAACCAATCCATGGGAAAACTATAGACCAGCCCTAAGCAATGTTCATATTTTCCCCCTCTTGAGGATTGTTGAAAACCATGCCCACATCTGCCTCCTTGGAAAAGCCACTAGTCACCTTTTTCCCTTGACTTTTGAGTTCCTTTCTGAGGGTTCACAACCCATGAACTACCCTGAAACCTTTGGAAGGAGGGCTTCTATTCATTTCCAAGGTGAAATTTTGAAAAATGCATGTTGGGTGCCCTCTCCTTCTCCCACTTATGCTCACGGTCATGCTCCATACCTATAAAAATAAAATCATTTGAAGTGAGTATAATTACACATGATAGATCTAAATTATATTTTATTAAATGTTATTTTTTATTTTATTTTTTATTAATATCATGAATTCATCTTATTATTAATTTTTATTTAATTATGAAAATATTTTAATCATAAAATAACTATGATGCATACATTAATTTTGTAGTGTTAGAAAAAGTATCCCTTTTTCCACACATAATTTGGGAATAATTAATAAATAAATGATCTTAATTATGCCTTAATTTAGTGTTGTAATATGTTTTTCATATTTATACTAAGTTTAGGGCCCTTTCAAACTAAATGGACTTAATTGTGAATTATTTAGGATGTTGTAAAGTGTACCCTTACACTTTCACACTAATCTAGGGCTTTATTAATTGATTGAGGTTAATTTTCCTTAATTGGCCCCTTTAATTCAAATCCAGGCCTAATTAAATGAAAATTTTGAGAGATAAAACCCGACATTCATAAATTCCACTTCACAAGAATTAACTTTGGAAGATGTGTGTCCTAGGTAGGTGACCTAAGAACCATTTTCCATAGGGTGAATGGGTCCTCAATTCTAGGATCCTATTTTTACATGTTATTTCACCTTGTCTGATGTGTGTCCTAAGTGGCCTAAGACCCATTTGCGACATGGTGTATGGGTACTCACTTAGACCTAGGACCCCTCTTTAAAATATGTTTTTGGTGGTATTTTAATTATTTTAAATCCATATTTCAATGTCGGGTTATAATATTTGAATTTCAGGAATTAATCTTAAGTTGCATATAAATGCAAGGTTATTTGATGAGGGCACAGCCTGAGACTTAGAAAATAACCCATAAACAACAAAATAATTTTATTATTTAGAAAATGGAGCTTCTTGCATGTAGAGGTTCTCAAATCCCCAAGCTCTACAACACATGCAAGTTACAGAAAGCTATAGAATAACCCTTTCACAATATGTGAGCTTGTCCCCAAAAAGCTACCCAAAAATTAGAAACTCGCCCATAAATAGAGCTCCTCCTTAGTTTCGAGCCAAAAAGAAATTCAAATTTGAGTTTAGGCGGTTTGGTGCCAAAAATTACAACTTGAAGTTTGAATTTCAAAAGAACATTTGCAATTGTATCTTCTAGAAAGTGCGCCAACTTCCCGGGGCCATAACTTTTGATCTGAGACTCCGATTCGCGAACCGTTTGCACCGTTGGAAAGGTTTTGAATTCAATAATGCACTCAAAATTCACTATGCCAATTTTAGCAAGTTTTGGGGCTGTTTCAAGAAATCTAAGTGCCTAAAATCCAACTCAGAAGATTTTCAGGTGCAAATCTGGGAAACTAAAACTGCAATATCTCTCAACCCAGGAATAGAAAATAAAAACCATAAATTCGGAATTTCATTATGAAAAAAAGGGTATCCAAAAATGTAAAACATCTAAAAAGTGAGAAACTTAATTTAACTATTTTTGGGTGATGCAAGATTGCCCTTACACCCTTTGGATGCTCCTACATTGGTACAGGTGATTTGAGAAGTGACCTGTCGTGTGTCTCGGATGGTTGAGAAAACCCAACCAGTCAACTGTACCTTAGATAAGCGAGGATGGAATCTTCCACGGGCCTTCCTCTCCATTTCACTAGATATTCTTCATCTTGCCTATTTAAAGTTACTCCTTCCCACCTGGCTATCAAGATTGGCTAATCTCCTCCTTTGAGTAGGTCTTTGGAATGCCATACTACCCTATTCTTGGTGCTTCCTCCGTTCCACCTTCATGATACTCCGTCAAATCTAAAATTTTGAATACAGGGGAAATGTTGATTCCATCAGGCAACTCTACCTCATATGCATTCCCTGAATCATGCTTCTTCAAAATCTTACAGGGACCGAATTTCTTCATCTTCAATTTGTTATAGGTTCCCACATGAAACCTTTCTTTCTTCAAGTGGACCATTACTTCATTGCCAGTCTGAAACTCCTTATTACTCCTTTTCTGATATGCCTTGGCCTTATATTGCATATTCATCTTATTAATGTGTTCTTGTACCTTCTCATGCATATTCTTGATGTGCTCTACAAAATATTTGATTTCAACACTTATTTTCTTCTCTTGGTCCATCTTCCTCCAATTAGGTTGTTAGGGGCTACCTCCATACACAATGGAATAGTGATCTACAGTGCTTCTATTGAGTAGAATTGTTGTAGAAAAATTTTCTGAGGTAAGATCAAGTCCATCCCTTGGGTTTATCTCCTACCAAACATCTCGATTAGGTTACCCGGACTCATGTTAACAACCTCTATCTACCCATTTGTTTTGTGGATGGTGTGCGAGGAACTAAACTTGACTTGTCTTAGCTTCTTCCATAAGGTCCTCCAAAGAGTACCCACAAGTTGTTGGTGTCACGATCTAAAACAATACTCTTTGGCCCGGACCATGTAGCCTCACCACCTCTTTGAAGAACAAGTCAACAATGTGGACTACATCATGGGTCTTCGACCTTGGATGAAATGTGCCATCTTCAAAACCTATCGCCACCACAAAGTGAATCATTCCCTCATTTGTCCTTGGCAAACCAAGAACAAAGTCCATACTTATATCCTCCCACGACATCTCTGGTATAGGTAAGGGCTAATATAAGCCTGTATTCTGACTCACTCCTTTAGCCATCTGACATACCCTGCAGCTTTGTACAAACTTTTTCACATCCTGTGATAACTGAGGCCAATAATAATGCTCACTGATAATGGAAATGGTCTTATCCTGACCAAAATGTCCTACCATTCCTCCACTATGCTTCTCCTTTATCAGGTTCTCCCTCATGGAACTCCTTGGGATACACAATTGACTTCCTTAAATAACATGTCATCCTAGATTATGAAATCTAGCCACCTTGTCCTGTAACCCTATTTGACTTCCCACTCCTATGTTTCAAAACAAAGGTATAACTCTGCAAAAACTCTACCCATTTCATATGCCTCTGATTTAATTTTCCTTGACTATTTAGGTATTGCAAGGCCTAATGATCAGTATATAGAACAAATTCCTTTGGCAACAAATAATGTCTCCATTTCTTTAATGCTTGAACTATTGCTTAAAATTCCTGATCATATACAGAATACTTTCTCTTGGTATCATTTAATTTTTCACTAAAATAAGAAATGGGCTTACCTTCTTGGCTCAACACTTCTCCAATGGCACAACCACTAGCATCACAATCCACCTGAAACACCTTGTTGAAATTTGGGAGGGGTAGAACAAGTTGCTCTATCACCTTCTGCTTCAACAGTTCAAAATTTTTTTCCACTCCAGTGCTCCACTTGAATTCTTTTCTATCCCCTCTCATTGTTTCAATTAGGGGTCCACAAATACTACTGAAGTTTCTAATGAACTTTCTATAAAAACTAGCCAAACCATGGAAAGATCTCACCTCGGTAGCAGTTCTTAGATTAGGCCATTCCATAATAGCCTTCACCTTCTCTGGGTCCAACTTGAGACCTTCTACTAAGACAACAAACCCCAAGTACACTAACTCCCTCTTCACAAAACTGCACTTCTTTAGATTAATCAATAGTTTCTCTTCTCTTAACTTCTCAAAGGCTCTTCGAATATGCATCAGATGCTCATCCAATGTCTTACTGAAAATCAGAATACCATCTAAATACACAATAATAAAACTTCCCAGAAATTATTTTAGTACCTCGTTCATGAGCCGCATGAATGTGCTCAGTGCATTGGTTAGCCCAAAAGGCATGACTAACCACTCATACAGGACCTCTTTGGTGTTGAAGGTAGTCTTCCATTCATCTCCCTCTTGAATCTAGATCTGGTGATATCCACTCTTCAGATCAATCTTTGTGAAGTATTGAGCTCCACTCAAATAGTCCATCAGGTCATCCATCCTTGGTAGGGGAAATCTGTACTTGATTGTTATCTTGTTTATGGCTCAGGAATCTATACACATCCTCCAATTCCCCTGTAATGCCTCTCGTGTTATTGAACTCCCATGATACCTTTATGTGCATGTGGTTGTTGCTGTTCGAATATTGCTTATGTTTGATGTATACTCATGATTACGTTGGTGATTGTTTCATCTATTTGACTTATATGTTTTGCTTGGATGCAAATGATACTGTTTTATGATGTTAATGATATAATGATTCATGGTGTTTGTCTTTAACTAATTATGCTATATTGTGTGGTTATGCAAATTGTTTAATACTCGCTTCATGATGTTTATGATGATGTTCTATTGTTTGAGATTTGGGTGAGGGGGACGGTGTTGCATCACTCATCTGTGAGTGCCCTACCACACTGCAATTCTCTCTCACGGTGTGTAGTACATTGAATATATATATGTTGTTTCGACACTTGGTTTTATGTAGGTTTGCAGGTACTAGGCACCGACTCCACCCGCACTGTCGAGTCAGAGCGTGCCCAACATACCCAATGGATATGATGTGGTTTAAGGATTTGGCAAGAAAGTATCCCCGTCCATGTCCGTTGTCCCATCGTTGTTGGATGATGTCATCCGTCAGTTCCCACTCTGTTTGGTATCATCTTGTTTTACGTCGTTTCTTTTTGGGTGGAAATTTTAATGTGTTAATTGTTTGATTTAGATGGTATCGTTACTGTTAATTAGTTAAATTAATACAATTATGGTTAGTATTATGATTGAAATTAAACATTAAATGTAATTACTAATGTGTGTTGTGAAGATTTAATTAAATGCTAAATTAGTTTGAAAATTTAAAATAATGTTTTTAAAATTAAAAGAATAATATCTTAATTGGAGCATTATGAATTTTCAATTGGCAATTAAATAATAATTTTTATTTAATTAAATAATAATGTTTATTTAATTAAATAATAATGTTTATTTAATTAAATAATAATGTTTAGTTAGTTAAATAATATTGTTTATTTAATTAAATAATATTGTCCATTTAATTAAATAATACTATTTATTTATTTGTTATTACTTGGATTTATTCAAAAATAAATAATTTTGTTAATAATTGTATTTTGTAAATTTTTATACTAAAAGAGTTCTCCGTTAAATTTATAATGGGATAATATGTTTACCGCGTAAAATATTAAATGGTGGAAGGGTTGTGCTTAATATAATATAATATAATATAATATAATATAATATAATATAATATAATGGTATCCAAATAATGGTTTTCCTCCTCGTGCCTTGTAAACCCTTTTCACTTTTGCATGATTCTTTCAATGTGGAAGGAGCGAGAGTAGCTTGGAAATTTTCTTTACACCTGTCATTTACATGTTTTTGGAGGGGTACATTTGTTTGAAGAGGGTAAAAGCCCATGGATTTTTCTTTCGAGTGTGGACATTTTTTGGAGGAAGGGGAAAGAACTCAGGAAAGAAGGCACAAAAATCACTACGAGAAGGGGGAAGCGGTGGTTTTTGAGAAAGGAGGAATTACGAAGGAGTTGGAGAAAACATGGGAAGGGTGAAGGTAAGTCCATTTATTTTTATGTTTCGTATGCTATTTTTCTGAGAGTTATGGGTAAAGAACCAGCATTAAAAGATTAAATACATATTTACTATTTTTTTTAATAATAATAATAACACATAGCAATAGGCATCGCAAGTTAAATCCCATGCATAGCTGATGCACAGAGGTATAAATACAGTAATTTCTTTTGGAAGACTGTAACGCTGTATCACATGTATATAGAGATTTTTGGAAAAATTTAAATATTTTGAAGTATTGAATTTGTAAATATAGTTAGTGTATGATGTTTTTCTTCCTCAATCATGGTATTCTTAGTGCCGAATTTGATTAGTTAATTTAATGAAGTAAAATTGCTTGCCCTACCTTTCTGTAGCACTTATTATTTGGTGCATGAACTGAATCCCACCTAGTCAGCCATTGCTACTTCTGTTTAGCACCCTCAAAATAAAAATAAAACTTATGCACAACTTCTCCTTTGAAATTAGTTACAGCTTCTTTCTACTTTCAGCATTCATTATCTGTCACCAAATTTGTATTTTATGCAATTGTTACTCTTGTTTTCAGTCAACCCTAAATAGGTTTTTAGCATAAAGATTTTTGCATAAGAATCGTTAGATGATATTTACCCTCCACTTCTTTTACCTCTCCTTAAAATTACACATGATTGGTATGGCATACTTAGTTCATGCCTACATTCCATTTAGATACGTGAGAAATGAAGCTTTAAGTTAAAATAGTACATGTTAATTCTAATAAAGAAAATGAGGTTAGATGCTACTATACCTTTAAGATTGATTTTCTCTTTTTAAAATACTCCTTTTAATTGAATAGTTGTAGGTTTAAATATTTTTGTGAAGATAGCTCTTTTATTTATAATATTTAGAACCTATGTGAGTATTTAAATAAATAAACATATTTTTTTAAAATTAGATTTATTTAAAACTTGTTTTTTATTAGATATGGGTAATTTCTTTACCCTGTAAGTTATGGAATGGTAATTCATCTTTGTAGTATATTTAAAATTTGATTTATTTAAAATTAGATTTATTTAAAAACTTGTTTTTATTAGATATGGGTAATTTCTTTACCCTGTAAGTTACTAGAATGGTAATTTATCATTGTAGTATATTTAAAATTTGATTTATTTAAAATTAGATTTATCTAAAACTTGTTTTTTATTAGATATGGGTAATTTCATTACCCTGTAAGTTACTGTAATAGTAATTTATCTTTGTAGTATATTTAAAATTTGATTTATTTAAAATTAGATTTATTTAAAACTTGTTTTTATTAGATATGGGTAATTTCATTACTCTTGAGTTACTTACTGTAATGGTAATTTATCTTTGTAGTATATTTAAAATTTGATTTATTTAAAATTAGATTTATTTAAAACTTATTTTATTAGATATGGGTAATTTCATTACCCTGTAAGTCACTGTAATGGTAATTTATCTTTGTAGTATATTTAAAATTTGATTTATTTAAAATTTGATTTATTTAAAACTAAATTTATTTAAAACTTGTTTTAATCATATATGGGTAATTTCATTACCCTTAATTACTTACTGTAATGGTAATTTATCTTTACATAGTATATTTAAAATTTCATTTATTTAAGACTTGATTTATTAGATATGGGTAATTTCATTACCCTGTAAGTTACTGGAATGGTAATTCATCTTTGTAGTATATTTAAAACTCAACTCGTTTCAAGTGCATTTAAAATTAGATTTAATTACAAGCTTATTTAAAATTAAATTGATTTTCAAACATCTTTACTTTTAGATTTGTGACTCTGCATAAACTGTATATGGTAGATTTTAAATTAAAATTTATTTATTTTGAAGTCAACAAAGGTAAATGTCATACTTTTAATTAAATTTAATTTGCAGTAAAAATCAGGTTACATTTGAATTAAATTTATTAGTTTAAAATAACAATATATAGGTTAAGTTTTAATCAATTTGAAGTAAACAAAAGTACAGGCTATGAATTTTAAATCAAAAGAAAACTGATGTTTTGAATACTATAGGTTTTCCCAAGTGCTTATCTGTTTAAAATATATTATAAAGGAAATGCTTTTAATCATAGTGGATTATTTAATTATTTATTACATTATCTTTAATAAGTTTGGATTATGTTCACGTTCAAATAAGTGGGTATGTATAGTCCTTTTGAACATGTTTGGATATTTATTTTGGTTATACTTTGAGTGCTCGTTGGAATTGATTTCTTATGCATACTAGTGGTTCCATGTTGATCATACTTTCCTCTTGCTTTATTTCGCTTTTGAGGTAATCTTTATGTATAGACATGTTTTGGATAAGTTGGGAACTCGTAAATGCTTAAGCCACTCCCCTTTGATAAGATATGGGTGGTAGATTGTTAGGCTTCCAAAGGCGATGGGAAACCTATTTCGTGTGGAATCTTCCCATGATCAGACCTTTGTGTTCCATTGATCGTATTTCTATTTTGAGTTCGTGGGTGTACCATGTTCCATGATTTTCCTTGCCTTTGGTTATGATTATGAGCGAGATGGTTCATGCCTCACACGTGTATTTGTTTGGTGGCTTTTATGCATTGGTACACCCTTGTTGTTGTGAGTCTTGTTTCAAAACTATTCGAAAGAGTCTCCTAATCAAGCAATGTTGTACTCATTGCATGTTGTTTTATGTCAGTGTTATAGTGTTATGTGTATGAAGAAAGTCGAGTCATTCATTGGAAACTAATGGTTATATCCCATGTGGGTGAGTTGGAGCAACTCAAGTTGTCGAACTACGGTGCCTCTGCGAATTATATACGTAGGCAAGGCCATCAAGTGATGAGCCCCCGAGGCATTAGGTCGGGCCCCTAGGACTATCCTTCTAAGTCTTGTTTGAGACTTGTCGTTTATTCCCGATAATGTAAAAAACTACCATTGATTTATATAGCTTCTCTTAGTAATCATGTGCTAATTATCTTTGATCTTATGTGTGTGCCAAGTCATGTAGACCTTGTAGGTATAGGAATTGGGAGCAAGGACTTGTTGATAAATAGAATGTAAGAGGTATGTTAAGCTGACCTAAGTAAGTAGACTCTATTGCCAAAGTTAGTAAATCACTTCTATCTTTCTGGTAACTTGTGTAATCATTGAATATAGCTAAGTAGTTAATTGTGTTGTTGTCTTATAAGTAAACAAAAATTAAAATAAAACAAAATAAAATAAAAATTATTGCAAAATTAGGAAAGATGTTACAGTTTTGCTTGGTTGTTTAGTGTGTAAAATGTGGGCATGAGATTGGTCACTTTGTACCTTATTTTTCATTAATTTCTCATTCTTGTACTCAATGTACTTTTCCCATTGATATTAAGGAAAAATTATGTGATAAACTAATGTATCTTTGATATGTTGTATCTGTGGAAATATTCTCTACAGTTGTATTATGGAACTGTGATTTGAATTGCAATGAAATGATGTATCATTTTTCCATGCTTGTGATCATTAATAGTATTGTATCATCACTTTGTGTTCTTGGTTGTTTAGTCTCTTCCATTTGATAAAATTTTATGATTCGTAATTACCGTTTCGTGTACCCCAGAGGACGTGAAAGATTTAGTGAATGCATAATTGCTTTTCGTGTAATGTGTGCACACATCCATCATATGCAATGTTCCGCAATGTTTCACTTTCAAAAAAAAAATAAAAAAATTGTACAGTGTTTGTTGTCCTTTGGGGTTCACACAGTGGGGCATTACACATTGGTATCAGAGCACTAGGTTCATATACTGGGCACTCTGGTTTCATATGAGCCCATTATGTTGTCCTAGTGAATTTGTTAAGTGAAGTTCTTAAGTGATCACAATGATCATGTTGGATTGTGGAAAGGAGGTAAACATTTGAACCACGTAGTTGTTGGAAAATAAGTATACTTGTGGAATTATGTATGTAATTGTACTTCCCTTGTAAATGTGAGAAACCAGTAACTGTGCATTGGTTGAGTGTTGTGAATACCCCGTACTTGCTTTGTGGGCTCATAACCCACAGGTCTTAGGATGGAGATACGGTGTACCCATCCATAGATAATATGTTGTTTTTGGTGTGGGATTAACCATACCATTATGTGTGTTTGTATGTTTGTTACCTGATTGAGGGCCAACCCACGTGTGGTTGAAAATCTATACATATATGAGTAGCCAAAAGATAGTTTCATAGATTCTTTTCTTTTGGTTCTCAGCCCCTCAATCCGTGAAGGGGTAGTAGAAGTCACAAGGTTTTCTTGGGCGGAGTGTGCAGCGTACGCACATTGCGACGCAGAGCTGTCTTAGCTCAACCGATCCCAAGGAAACATACTCACTACTTTCCCTTACAATGGATCAAGGTACTTGATCCATATGTGCTAGCCTAAACCCCACAGTTTTGAGTATAGCAGCATTGGATTGTTAGTTTATGCCTGGCCGTCCATAGGGACATTGAGCTGGCATTAGCGAGTCAACCTCGTCTGTATGAGAGGTGAAGCTCGATTAGCCCCATATTGATATGCTCATATATGTATTGCATACACCGTATCTGCACATGTTCCGACATGATGCAATGGATATGATGCCACACCCCACTGATGTTCCGACACAGTGCTGGTGATGATGCCGTGTTGCTGATGGTAGCGAGCTGGGCTCGAGGACATGATGCCACATGCATAGGCACGTGAAGGCGCACTATGAGATTGTGTTATGATAGCCTACTTGTGTGATGAGCATAATGGGGCCTCACACACTTGTAGAGGGATACTCATGTTTGCTTTCAACAGTGTTTGGGTCGGTTAGCATATGGGTATGTCCTGGCCATGTATACCTCTGGTGACGGCGAGTACCTGCGTGTGCCTTCTCCACGAGGTATCGCTATGCGGGGTGTGTCTGCGCGTGCCTACTTCTGCAGAGCCACAGACACACTGCCATGTGGCATACGTCAGTGCGTGCCTTCTCCGGCTGGTGTATGACCATGTCACGTGACGACGCGAGGCAGGGTGTAGCCGAGGAGCACACTCTGGGTCATGTGGATGGCGTGCTCACTCCGCACCACATGAGGGCTATTGTTATAGCTGGACGATGTTCCCTCCTTCCTCGTTTGGTGGCTAGTATCTAGTCACACAGTGTTGTATTGTGCAATTTTGAAGATTGAGGACTTCCTATATGATTGTTTATGATTTTCAATTGACCTTGAAGGCTGACATTTTGTTTATGTTTGATTGTAATGGTTTAGCCACACTTTGTGACTTATTCTCTCATAGCCCTCATGGTTACTTTTGATTTAGTGTTGAAATTGTGCGCATTTCTTGCTTTACTGTTGAAATTGAATCTTATTTGATGTTTATTTTATGACTTTGGTGGCTAAACTAGTTTATCCTTGTTGTTTTCGAGGTCAGCCATGTGTCGTATTGTGATTCCTCTCCAAGGACGTATGAGGCGGACTTGGTGAGTGTATACGAGGAAGCAGACGCAGGGAACCTTGAGGATGGGGGTATGTGAAGCTATTTTACAGCTAGGACCCACTACCCACCTATGTGTGATGACTATCTCTTGGAGGCTAACCACCTTATACAACAAGAGATAGATCATTGTGGCTTTGATTGGATGGTCTCACTATGTGTGTGTGGCCTAACTCCATCAAGCCATTGAGTGTGAGGTATGGTTTATGTGAGATGGATTTTAGCTCTTGGCTCATGGATTATGTATTGTGGATTAGTATGTTGCTTTTCGGCATCCAGATGGACCCTTGTGTAGCCTCGTTATGTGATTCCCGGTGATGTGAGTTCGTGTGTATGTGAATAATGCATGAATATAGTACTTAGATTCTTGAGATTTTGTTTACTTCCCTTCTATTGTTCTCATCTAATATTTGGGACTTGTTCTTCGGTGGTGTTGTAGGAAAATGCCTAGACGTCACAATCTTGATAGGAATGGTCTTCAGAGCATTCATTTTCTGAATGTCCATGAGGGTGGTCATGAGGAACATCTAAGCCCTCAATTACGCCCCTTGCTTGAGGAAATTCTTAACTGGCTTGGCCCAAGACAGGAGAGCAATCGACAAATGGCAAGGGAAAGAGAAAGGTTCCCTAGGAGAAGAGGTGTTTCAGCTATAGTAAGACTTATAATGGACCTCTTAAGGGAACATTCCCCTACCTTCCATAGTCATAATGGTGGTCTGGAGGATGAGACTTGGATGATTGGTGTCCAGATTGGTGGGCGTCTTTTGTCTAGGAGAATCCGAAGTTGGTTGTGAGCCCAACTTTATCAGCTTGACCAGTCAACTCAGAGCACTCAGACTATAGCTAGGAGGGGCTGACTTCGGCAGGATGGTGCACCTCCTCGAGGTAGAGGAAATGGCAGAAATGCAGTATGTTTCTCTTGTGGCCAGCACGACCACATAGCTAGGCAATGTCCTCAGAGGAGCACACCTGAATTTCATCAGAGACCGATAGTCACAGAGCCAATAGGGGATGATGCGGGTAGGATCCACAGAGAAATTGAAGTAGTTGATGACCGCCAGGTAGAGCATCAGAGCACAGATGTGGAGACTACAGGTAGCAGACAGGTAGTTCATTCGGGAGCCTATGAGAATTTTGCCGTATAGGAGACTGATGTAGTGTGTCTTGTGTTGCTTCTATTGCACTAATACTTGTTATAATATATTATGTACCTTGAGACCTTATCGGTTCTTCTTTTACCATTTTGGATTGGTTTGGATGACAACTTATATGACTATGACGATTATGACATTTTCGGTTGATGGTTATTTTATGATGGATCAACACTCACGTTGGGAGGATCTGCCTTGCATTTGAGAAACCTTTCCCTTTTTTTGTATTTTGGCTTCCAGGAGTAAGCCTAGTTCTAGGGGAGGAGGATGTAATGCCTCTCGTGTTATTGAACTCCCATGATACCTTTATGTGCATGTGGTTGTTGCTATTTGAATATTGCTTATGTTTGATGTATACTCATGATTACGTTGGTGATTGTTTCATCTATTTGACTTATATGTTTTGCTTGGATGCAAATGATACTGTTTTATGATGTTAATGATATAATGATTCATGGTGTTTGTCTTTAACTAATTATGCTATATTGTGTGGTTATGCAAATTGTTTAATACTCGCTTCATGATGTTTATGATGATGTTCTATTGTTTGAGATTTGGGTGAGGGGGACGGTGTTGCATCGCTCATCTGTGAGCACCCTGCCACACTTCAATTCTCTCTCACGGTGTGTAGTACATTGAATATATATATGTTGTTTCGACACTTGGTTTTATGTAGGTTTGCAGGTACTAGGCACCGACTCCACCTGCACTGTCGGGTCAGAGCGTGCCCAACATACCCAATGGATATGATGTGGTTTAAGGATTTGGCAAGAAAGTATCCCCGTCCATGTCCGTTGTCCCATCATTGTTTGATGATGTCATCTGTCAGTTCCCACTCTGTTTGGTATCATCTTGTTTTACGTCGTTTCTTTTTGGGTGGAAATTTTAATGTGTTAATTGTTTGATTTAGATGGTATCGTTACTGTTAATTAGTTAAATTAATACAATTATGGTTAGTATTATGATTGAAATTAAACATTAAATGTAATTATTAATGTGTGTTGTGAAGATTTAATTAAATGCTAAATTAGTTTGAAAATTTAAAATAATGTTTTTAAAATTAAAAGAATAATATCTTAATTGGAGCATTATGAATTTTCAATTGGAAATTAAATAATATTGTTTATTTAATTAAATAATAATGTTTATTTAATTAAATAATAATGTTTATTTAATTAAATAATAATGTTTAGTTAGTTAAATAATATTGTTTATTTAATTAAATAATATTGTTTATTTTATTAAATAATATTGTCCATTTAATTAAATAATACTATTTATTTATTTGTTATTACTTGGATTTATTCAAAAATAAATAATTTTGTTAATAATTGTATTTTGTAAATTTTTATACTAAAAGAGTTCTCCGTTAAATTTATAATGGGATAATATGTTTACCGCGTAAAATATTAAATGGTGGAAGGGTTGTGCTTAATATAATATAATATAATATAATATAATATAATGGTATCCAAATAATGGTTTTCCTCCTCGTGCCTTGTAAACCCTTTTCACTTTTGCATGATTCTTTCAACGTGGAAGGAGTGAGTTTTCACTTTCTGCATGATTCTTTCAACGTGGAAGGAGCGAGAGTAGCTTGGAAATTTTCTTTACACCTGTCATTTACATGTTTTTGGAGGGGTACATTTGTTTGAAGAGGGTAAAAGCCCGGGGATTTTTCTTTCTACGGTGGACATTTTTTGGAGGAAGGGGAAAGAACTCAGGAAAAAAGGCACAAAAATCACTACGAGAAGGGGGAAGCGGTGGTTTTTGAGAAAGGAGGAATTACGAAGGAGCTGGAGAAAACACGGGAAGGGTGAAGGTAAGTCCATTTATTTTTATGTTTCGTATGCTATTTTCTGAGAGTTATGGGTAAAGAACCAGCATTAAAAGATTAAATACATATTTACTATTTGTTTTAATAATAATAATAATAACACATAGCAATAGGCATCGCAAGTTAAATCCCATGCATAGCTGATGCACAGAGGTATAAATACAGTAATTTCTTTTGGAAGATTGTAACGCTGTATCACATGTATATAGAGATTTTTGGAAAAATTTAAATATTTTGAAGTATTGAATTTGTAAATATAGTTAGTGTATGATGTTTTTCTTCCTCAATCATGGTATTCTTAGCACCCAATTTGATTAGTTAATTTAATGAAGTAAAATTGCTTGCCCTACCTTTCTGTAGCACTTATTATTTGGTGCACGAACTGAATCCCACCCAGTCAGCCATTGCTACTTCTGTTTAGCACCCTCAAAATAAAAATAAAACTTATGCACAACTTCTCCTTTGAAATTAGTTACAGCTTCTTTCTACTTTCAGCATTCATTATCTGTCACCAAATTTGTATTTTATGCAATTGTTACTCTTGTTTTCAGTCAACCCTAAATAGGTTTTTAGCATAAAGATTTTTGCATAAGAATCGTTAGATGATATTTACCCTCCACTTCTTTTACCTCTCCTTAAAATTAGGCATGATATTTACCCTCCACTTCTTTTACCTCTCCTTAAAATTACGCATGATTGGTATGGCATACTTAGTTCATGCCTACATTCCATTTAGATACGTGAGAAATGAAGCTTTAAGTTAAAATAGTACATGTTAATTCTAATAAAGAAAATGAGGTTAGATGCTACTATACCTTTAAGATTGATTTTCTCTTTTTAAAATACTCCTTTTAATTGAATAGTTGTAGGTTTAAATATTTTTGTGAAGATAGCTCTTTTATTTATAATATTTAGAACCTATGTGAGTATTTAAATAAATAAACATATTTTTTTAAATTAGATTTATTTAAAACTTGTTTTTTATTAGATATGGGTAATTTCTTTACCCTGTAAGTTACTGGAATGGTAATTCATCTTTGTAGTATATTTAAAATTTGATTTATTTAAAAACTTGTTTTTATTAGATATGGGTAATTTCTTTACCCTATAAGTTACTGGAATGGTAATTCATCTTTGTAGTATATTTAAAATTTGATTTATTTAAAAACTTGTTTTTATTAGATATGGGTAATTTCTTTACCCTGTAAGTTACTGGAATGGTAATTTATCGTTGTAGTATATTTAAAATTTGATTTATTTAAAATTAGATTTATTTAAAACTTGTTTTTATTAGATATGGGTAATTTCATTACTCTTGAGTTACTTACTGTAATGGTAATTTATCTTTGTAGTATATTTAAAATTTGATTTATTTAAAATTAGATTTATTTAAAACTTATTTTATTAGATATGGGTAATTTCATTACCCTGTAAGTCACTGTAATGGTAATTTATCTTTGTAGTATATTTAAAATTTGATTTATTTAAAATTTGATTTATTTAAAACTAGATTTATTTAAAACTTGTTTTAATCATATATGGGTAATTTCATTACCCTTAATTACTTACTGTAATGGTAATTTATCTTTACATAGTATATTTAAAATTTGATTTATTTAAGACTTGATTTATTAGATATGGGTAATTTCATTACCCTGTAAGTTACTGGAATGGTAATTCTTCTTTGTAGTATATTTAAAACTCGACTCGTTTCAAGTGCATTTAAAATTAGATTTAATTACAAGCTTATTTAAAATTAAATTGATTTTCAAACATCTTTACTTTTAGATTTGTGACTCTGCATAAACTGTATATGGTAGATTTTAAATTAAAATTTATTTATTTTGAAGTCAACACAGGTAAATGTCATACTTTTAATTAAATTTAATTTGCAGTAAAAATCAGGTTACATTTGAATTAAATTTATTAGTTTAAAATAACAAATATATAGGTTAAGTTTTAATCAATTTGAAGTAAACAAAAGTACAGGCTATGAATTTTAAATCAAAAGAAAACTGATGTTTTGAATACTATAGGTTTTCCCAAGTGCTTATCTGTTTAAAATATATTATAAAGGAAATGCTTTTAATCATAGTGGATTATTTAATTATTTATTACATTATCTTTAATAAGTTTGGATTATGTTCACGTTCAAATAAGTGGGTATGTATAGTCCTTTTGAACATGTTTGGATATTTATTTTGGTTATACTTTGAGTGCTCGTTGGAATTGATTTCTTATGCATACTAGTGGTTCCATGTTGATCATACTTTCCTCTTGCTTTATTTTGCTTTTGAGGTAATCTTTATGTATAGACATGTTTTGGATAAGTTGGGAGCTCATAAATGCTTAAGCCACTCCCCTTTTGATAAGATATGGGTGGTAGATTGTTAGGCTTCCAAAGGCGATGGGAAACCTATTTCGTGTGGAATCTTCCCATGATCAGACCTTTGTGTTCCATTGATTGTATTTCTATTTTGAGTTCGTGGGTGTACCATGTTCCATGATTTTCCTTGCCTTTGGTTATGATTATGAGCGAGATGGTTCATGCCTCACACGTGTATTTGTTTGGTGGCTTTTATGCATTGGTACACCCTTGTTGTTGTGAGTCTTGTTTCAAAACTATTCGAAAGAGTCTCCTAATCAAGCAATGTTGTACTCATTGCATGTTGTTTTATGTCAGTGTTATAGTGTTATGTGTATGAAGAAAGTCGAGTCGTTCATTGGAAACTAATGGTTATATCCCATGTGGGTGAGTTGGAGCAACTCAAGTTGTCGAACTACAGTGCCTCTGCGAATTATATATGTAGGCAAGGCCATCAAGTGATGAGCCCCCGAGGCATTAGGTCGGGCCCCTAGGACTGTCCTTCTAAGTCTTGTTTGAGACTTGTCGTTTATTCCCGATAATGTAAAAAACTACCATTGATTTATATAGCTTCTCTTAGTAATCATGTGCTAACTATCTTTGATCTTATGTGTGTGCCAAGTCATGTAGACCTTGTAGGTATAGGAATTGGGAGCAAGGACTTGTTGATAAATAGAATGTAAGAGGTATGTTAAGCTGACCTAAGTAAGTAGACTCTATTGCCAAAGTTAGTAAATCACTTCTATCTTTTTGGTAACTTGTGTAATCATTGAATATAGCTAAGTAGTGAATTGTGTTGTTGTTGTATTATAAGTAAACAAAAATTAAAATAAAACAAAATAAAATAAAAATTATTGCAAAATTAGGAAAGATGTTACAGTTTTGCCTGGTTGTTTAGTGTGTAAAATGTGGGCATGAGATTGGTCACTTTGTACCTTATTTTTCATTAATTTCTCATTATTGTACTCAATGTACTTTTCCCATTAATATTAAGGAAAAATTATGTGATAAACTAATGTATCTTTGATATGTTGTATCTGTGGAAATATGCTCTGCAGTTGTATTATGGAACTGTGATTTGAATAGCAATGAAATTATGTATCGTTTTTCCATGCTTGTGATCATTAATAGCATTGTATCATCACTTTGTGTTCTTGGTTGTTTAGTCTCTTCCATTTGATAAAAGTTTATGATTCGTAATTACCGTTTCGTGTACCCCAGAGGACGTGAAAGATTTAGTGAATGCATAATTTCTTTTCGTGTAATGTGTGCACACATCCATCATATGCAATGTTCCGCAATGTTTCACTTTCAAAAAAAAATAAAAAAAATGTACAGTGTTTGTTGTCCTTTGGGGTTCACACAGCGGGGCATTACATCCCCTTCCTTCTTTGGTGCTAGTACTGTAGGTATGGCACATGGACTCAAACTCTCCCGTATCAAACCCTTTCTCAACAACTCTTGAACTTGTCTGTGCAACTCCTCATTTTCTGCTGGAGTCATTCTATGAGCTGCCTTATTTGGCAAACTGGCTCCAAGAATCAAGTCAATCTAATGACTAATCTTCCTTATTGGTGATAAACCCTCAAGTGCATTATCAGAAACAATATTCTGAAACTCATCCAACATCCTAGAAACTTCTTCTGGAACCTTCTCACTATCCTCCTTACTCACTCTAGGAATCAATGCATAACAGACACGCTCATGCTTTAGACCTTCTAAAAAATTTCTTCCATCTACATAACAAATTCTAGCACTATTGCATACCTTTTCTTCGGTCTCCTTCAAGGGTTTCAACTTGTGACGAACCCCATCCTTTGTCAAGGAATAAGTGTTTGTACGACCATCATGTATAGCTCACCTATCGAATTGCCATGGCCTCCCCAAAAACATGTGACATGCATCCATGGGGATGATATCATAGAGTACCTCATCATGGTAGCTCTTGATCTTGAACTTTACTAGGCACTGCTCATTGACCAAAACTTTGTTGTCTTTCTGCAACTAGGCAATCCGATATGGATGCGGGTGCCTTTCCCTCTTCAGCTTCAACTTTGTGACCATCTCCTCTGACACCAAATTATCGGCGCTCCCACCATCAATAATGACATCACAACATTTTCCTTCACACTTGCACCTTGTGCAAACAGATTATTCCTCTGTTCTGGTTCCTTTTCCTCAATCACAAGGGTTCTCCTAATCACTAGAGCTTCTCCCCTTTTAGCATCATCTGAATGTGCAACCCTTCCATGACTTTCTGGCCTTTTGTCTACCCTTCCTTGGTGTTGTGGACATTCATAGGCTTGATGCCCTTCTCCACCACACTGGAAACACATTCCTCTAAAACCACCTCTTCTAGATCCTTGTCCATATCTCCCTCGTCCTCTACCTCTTTGATCACCACTGTTTTGATCATGAGGGTGGTAGAAGTTGTTATTCCTTTGGCTTCGGTTGGTACCCACATCTTCACTTTTCTTTTCATCATCATTTCGGCTTCCTGAAGGTCTTCCACTACCCCTTCTGCTTTGACCTCCTCGTCCTTTTTGCTTGCCATCAAATCTTTTGTTTAGCTTCTCTTCCACCTTCAAAGCAAATTGATACACATCCTCAGTGGTGGCCATTCTGACTAGGCTTAACTCCTCCTAAATGCTCAGTCATAACCCATTAAGATATCTAGCTACCTTCTCCTTATTGGGCTCTGTGTGACCCATTCTGATGATTATCTTGTGAAAATCTTCAGTATATTCTTTCACAGATCTGCTTCCTTACTTCAACCCTTGCAAATTCTTCAATAGATCTAACTCGTAGTCCACTGTATGAGCTTCTTCAGTTTCTCTACCATGCGATCCCATCTGGTGATCTTGCCTTTTCCTCTTTGATTTCTGTCCAACTGGACCTCTTTCCACCAAATACTGGCATGGCCCTTCAACTTCATTTTCGCAAACTTAACCCAATCTGGGTCCTCTATTTTCTCATACTCAAAATATTCTTCTAGCTCATTGATCTAGTTGATCAACTCTTCCAGGTTCAGACTTCTGGAATAACTGGGGACTTCTACTTTGGGTCTTTTCCCGATCTTCAAAATGGCCCTTATTAGCTGCATTTGGTCTTGATCAATTTCTTCTTCTTCCTCTTCTACATTTGAACCTTCTTCCTCTCCTTCATCCTCACCTTCCTCCCTCAGGTTTAACCCTCTTCTCAACTGCTCTTGTAACGCATCAATCTGTCTTTGGAGGGCTGCCAGTGCATCTCTTCCACCAGTATTTTTGCCGCCTCAACCACCTCTGGCACCACCACGCCTACCAGGAATCACTCTTGGAGGCATCTTTCGTGACCTCGACTCACAACCACGGTTCTGGTGTGAATTTCCTCATGATCGGCGATCTATCCACACGCTCAAGAAAACCCGCTCTAATACCACTTGATGAGGGCATAGCCCAAGACTTAGAAAATAACCCAAAAACAAGAGAATAATTTTATTATTTATAAAATGGAGCTTCTTACATGCAAATGATCTCAAATCCCCAAGTTCTACAATACATGCAAGTTACAGAAAGCTACAGAATAACCCTTTCGCAATATGCGATCTTGTCCCCGAAAAGCTACCCAAAAATTAGAAACCCACCCATAAATAGAGCTCCTCTTTAGTTTGGAGCCAAAAAAAATTCAAATTTGAGTTTAGGCGGTTTGGCGCCGAAAATTACAACTTGAAGTTCGAATTTCAAAAGAACATTTGCAATTGTATCTTCTAGAAAGTGCGCCAACTTCCCAGGGCCATAACTTTTGATCCGGGACTCTGATTCGCGAACCGTTTGAACCGCTGGAAAGGTCTCAAGTCAATAACACGCTTGAAATCATCTACACCAATTTTGGAAAGTTTTGGGGCCGTTATGAGAACTCTAAGTGCCTCAAATCCAACTCAGAAGATTTTCAGGTGCAAATCTGGGAAACTAAAACTACAATATCTCTCAACCCATGGATAGAAAATAAAAACCATAAATTGGGAATTTCATTATGACGAAAAGGGTATCCAAAAATGTAAAAATATCTAAAAACTTGAGAAACTTGAAATTTAACTATTTTTGGTGATGCAAGATTTGCTTTACACCACTGGATGCTCCTGAATCATTATTTCATTAAGTTTATCCTATATTTTCAATAGTGCATCCTACATCTTAATAAGCAATCAAGAGTACTTTCATAAGAGGATTTTTAAGCCATTCAAGGGTAGAATTATTGAAAATTATTGTAGCAATCAAGATTCCATTGTCATGTCAAAGTTTTATTGCATCATGCATCTTCTTTGAGCTAATGTGTTGATGTAGCATTTAAGATAAATCAAGCATATCAAATGAACTATTTCAAGACAATTTTCATGATCAAGATCTACATTCATTGAGGCTATTTCATGCTAGTTTCTAGATTTATCTAAGGTTTCAAATAAGGTTTTTCAGAATGTGTAAATCTAGAGACTAGCATGAAATATCTTATTGAACCATATTTGAAGAATGTGTAAGTCTTATTGAACCATAGATTTTGGGTTGTAGGGTGCTATGACTCTCTTGCTTAGTTAGAGTTTTTCACCTAAAGGAGAGAGATAGACCCCAAACAAAATCTAGGTGGTTCACTCAAAATAATGCAATTAAAATCAAATTATTCCCAAATACAATGACCTAAATAAAAAAATTTGATAAAATGGATTGATTATTTATGCAAAACCTAAGAAATATGAAGTGTTTGAAAACATGATGTGATATGAAGAAATGAACTAGAAACATAAACAAATGAAAACATAACTTAATGAGATTGAATGGAGTGCACCTAGAGATAGAATTAATATGCTAGAAGGTTCTAGAATGTTTAAGAAATTACCTTTGATGACCATTGGGACTTATTTTCCACAAATGATGAATTACTCCTACTCATAAATTCTGCTGAAATAGGTTTAGGGGTGTTTGGAATTCAAAACCTCATAAAACACTTTCTCTAGCCTGGTAGTGGGATTGATTCACCACGTATGGTGAATTATTCCACCCAAAAAAAAATTTAATTATAAAGTCAACTCTATGGATCCAAATTTGTACTTGTTTGCTTATCGGGTTGATAGATTCAAACCTGTAGAAAATGGGTTGAATGATGTCTCCAAGCTTGAAATAGGTCTTTGTTGACTTCTATATATTTGATGACCTGTTGAACACTTTTCAATACCTATCTCTTTGAAAAATCTTCCTACAAAACTTGCAAACACACATGTAAAGAGGGGAAAAATGGTTAAGGGTCAGAGTATAGGGGTTTGCCTTGGTCAAACCCCAATTTGGTAATCAAATCTTGTATAATGAAATGAAATAAGAAAGGAATGATGAAAAAATAACATGCAAGTTTCATAAACCCACAAAACATTGATTGTTGAAGTTTGAAGATATATTAATGGCTATTCCAAGATGCTTGATAATTGCTTGATTGAATGATGCTATGATGCTCAAATGAGATTGTTTGCAAGAATGAACGTTTGAATGAATGGATGAATCAGGATATTGAATGAATGGGGGTTAAGATGGATAGAAAAGCACTTATTTATACACAATTATGCCCTAATTTCTAGAAAATACATCACAGGCCAACCTTAGGTCTTAGTGAAGATAAACCTAAAAGAAATTTGAAGTTATTTTGAATTTTGTGCCAAGAGGGACTCATTCACCACCCATGGTGAATGGGTCCCACTCAAGGCAACTAAATAGGCATTGGGAATTAAGTTGCATTTAATGATATTTGTTAGGTTTAAATTAAAAAATACACTTAATTATGACCAATAAGTGCATAAAGTGGCCAAAAAAAGCATAAGAAAGGTGTAATTAGTGGTGACAAGTCTAGAAAAGTGTGAAAGTTTGTTACAAGACTTTACAACACTTTAAAAGAAGACATGGTAAGGGATGAAAAGGGAATATTTAGATGAATTATAATAAGAAGAGTCTAGAAATGTGTAGAAATGTGTTACAACACTTCACAACACCTTTATAAGACATCATAAAGTCTTAATAATTTAAATATTCAAGACCTAATGTGAATGTATAAGTTACATTACAACATTAAATCTAAGCAAAATAAGCCAAGAATTATACGAAAAAAACCTAAATGACCATGAAAATTTCCAAAAATCCCTTTTTCTATGGTACATTTAGCCTCCACTTTAGTGAGAGGATGAACTTGCTTCAAACTCACACTAAAGTAGCCATGCATATTGAGAGGTATCCAAATTCACTTATGCTAGCAGGATGAGACAACAATGATCAAGAGGGATGATCAAGCCCCCAAGATGAATATACCATGTGGTAAACTACACATAAGAACAAAGGAACACACATATGAAAGAGAAAAGGAAGAGAAAGAGGAAAAGTCGGATCAAGCTTCAATCATTTGTCCAACTAATTGTGGATCATATCTAGGTTGTTTGTCAAAAAAGAAGAATGCATACTCACTCTGGGGTGATGGAAATCATGGTTATTCACCAGGTGAGAAGGCCCAAAAGGTGAGAAACATACGCTTGGATGGTATGTACTCACAAAAACATAGGTGGCTATGGTGAAAATTGTGCCTCGGAATGGGATTCCCACTCAACCATATCAAAGTTATACCTTCTGATAACTTTAATAAAGTGCCACAAAGGAAATTTTCAGTTTGTGCTTCATGAGACAAGCAAAGCATCATATGCTTAGAAATCATGAACAATTAGGATGGCACCATAGGCATGCAAGTTATGTTATGAAAGGTGGCCATATATATGTAAAAATGTAGAATGCAAATGATGTTCAAAGGAGTCTTGTTTAGTTCATGTGAGGTCTATCACTTAGGTAACATTGTGTCTAATGTCTCCAAGAGAGATCCAATCAAATAATAGAATATTCACAACTTAGGGGATGCAGTGTGTCACATCAGGCCACTAAGAGGAATGCAATATGCTAAGATAGATCACATTTATGAAGGACATCATACCCAATGTCATCCGCAAAGAAAAAAATGCATTGTAGGAAGTAACAAGGCTGAACTAAGAACCAAGAAAAAGAAAAAAACAGCAAAATGAATAATGCCAATGTATGCCCCCACTTTAAAGGAATTGGTACACACCATTTTGTGAGCAATTTCTTTAAAGTAGCAAATGAAAAATACAAAAAGAAACAAGAACTGGGATCCAACTTGAAAATCCCCTATGCCAAGTCATATGTTTTCAAGTAAGGATGCATCATGTAAGAGAAAAAGAAAAGAGAGGGGTTTCCCCCAAAGAGGAAAATTCCAAACACACAAGGGATCTATGGATTGGTACCTCATCAATGATTGATGTGTGATTGTAGGTTTTAAGTTGAAGATCAATTGGAGAGAAAAATTGGAGAAAGTTGAAAAGTTGTCAAAGATGAAAGAAAAGTTATCAAATCATGGAAACTAAGCTACAAGTTTTATTTCCAACTTTCTAATAGTTCCCGACTAGAATTTGGGAGTGCAGACATAGAAGAATAGAACCCAAAAACTAATTTTTCAGAGCCCTAGCCAAGACCCATTTTCCATAAGGAAAATGAGTCCTTAGTGAGGACTGAAATATCACTTTTGATGAAAGGTACACACCATTTGACTCTTTCCAAATATGCCTTTTGACTGTTAGTTGGGTTATATTTATTTTTTGTTCATCATTTTCATATTATAGCTTGCATATTGAATGAAATTATGAAAATAGGTAATTCATATTTCTATTTTGATAAACCTTAGATTTTTTATTTTTTTTCATTTTGGTTTACCAAAATTTGTAATTCTTTAGAAACCCCATGCTGAAACATACTATTTTATTTGTCAAAGCTAGTGACAAAAAAAATGATATGATGAACATTAGCATAGATGATGCAACTACAAAAGATGAAAATATGGATGAAGCAGTTGAAGTAGTGGCATTTATTGAAGCTAAACCTCATAAGGGATCAACTAAAATTCCCCTTTATATTGCTTTCTCACAAAATGACATAATAAAACATGCACCTGATGGTCATTTTTACATATTTGGAAGAATCAATGATAAGCCTACTAATGGGATATTAATTGATCTCTTTTGTGTAGAGAATGTGATTACTGAAGAATTCCAATTTGTGCATGAACTCTATCAAGATACATATAACAAACTAAAATCATGGATCAAAACACATAATGGTTTTACTTGTCTTACAATTGGCTCGGTAAATCTTCCTTTAAAATTCAAACCAAAAATGTTAAGTTTCTCATTCACCATCATCCCATAATTAGAAAAAATTCATGCTAAGCTAGGCTATCCATGCCTTCGCTCCATGAATTTTGTCCCATCAGTTGTGCATAAATATTTAAAGTTTCCCTTTGGAAATGAAATAGTTATTGTGCATCATAGTTGCTTTAATCTTGTGTCTTCTCGAGGGAAATTTTCATTGGATTTCCTTTTTCCCAAGCCTATTGAACATATTAGATGTCATGAGGACTAATTTTTCAAAGCATATAAAAAGTTTAAGGAAAAGAGCATAAAAAAATTATCCATTAGAAATATGCCACAACCCATGGTTGAGCCACCTATCCTTGATAAGCCAATGATTGAACCAAAATCCCTTCCAAAAATCTGAAAGCAGCCTACCATTTCATATAATAAATCATGAGATAATCAAAACAATCCCAATGTGCCTCCTAAAATCAAAAAAGTTTATAAAGCTAAAGAGAAATTGGTTGAGAAACCTCCTATGGTTCCTTCTATTCCTTCCATAAGGGAAGAAAAGAAACCTATGGTTGAAAAATCCACTCCTAAACAATCAAAAATTCACAATAGATTGAAACAAAATTGAAATGCTAGAGAGCATAGGCATAAACGTCATGCTATTGCTCATATGTTACAAACTAAAGAATAAAAGAGCAACATAGAAAATCTAAATCTAAACTCATCTCCTACAAGGAATGATGTCTCTTCACCCTCACTCCAACATGAAAATGAACAAGCTTCTATGGATATTATCACTAGCTTATCTATCTTAATATATTAATCTATATATTATATGCCGAGAGATATCATCTTCGAGGCATATTTTTTAAATTCAAAAAAGAAAAAATAAAATAAAAATACGCCTCGAAAATAATATCTCTCGGCGTATAATATATAGATTAATATATTAAGATAGATAAGCTAGTAGCATCCACAACGTGCAATGTAAAATAATAATTTATCACATATTTTATTTTAAATAAAGAATTATAATACTTTACAAATTGTGATTCATATCATATTTATTCAAATGCACAGAGAGATGTGTACAATAGAAATTCATAATGAATGAGACAGTTCATATTTTATACCAAAAATTTAATATCAATATTAATAGACGAATTCACTTGAAAAATATATACATCACATAGACATGTTATGTTTCCAAAGATTTTAGTCTTTCTTCCTCTGCTTTTCTTTTGGCGAGTTGCTTTCCTGTCTTCATTTTTTCATAACGATCATATGTAAATGGTGGTGAGATTCTAATTCCATCCAAAGACTTAACACGTGATATAGCAACAAATGTTAATCCTGCCCTTTCTCTTGGTCCTATATCAATTGTTGCCTTGGAAAGAGTTAATCCTTGTGATTTATGGATCGTTAGTGCCCAAGCCAATTCTAGGGGCAATTGACGTGTGCGGCCCCTTTGTATTGGTGAAATTGGAATTAAATTTGGAGATGCATCTTCAAAAGGAATTCCAGAGTAATTATCAAATTCATCCATAACATATGTAGGTGGATCTGGTGGGCCACATCTAGGTTTGTATATTATATTTTTGATGTATCCTAAAGCTCCATTCACAAGACCAACTTCTATCCATAAATTAGATGTTAACATGACCCTTGCATCCTTTGAAACTAATAATTCAACATCCAATTCATCATTCTGACCTTCTGCTGGATTAGCACTACCTTCTTTGGTTGCAATGCTACGGGCTACTGGTCTTTTTAATGAATGTAACTTTTTTCTGTTATGGCTATGTACATTATCATTTGTTGCAAATAGATGAATATTATTATCAAACTCCTCCTTAATTGTTGGATGTAATGAAGCATTTGTTCTTGTCATGAGTAATTTCCAATCATCTATGGTTGGATGTGCATCTCTAATATTTGTGAGCAATTGGTGAAACCTTTTTTGGTCTTCACTTTCACCTTCTTGTCTAAACACCTTATCCAACGTAACAACTATCTTAAAATCTTCCTATAATATTTTTGTGCGTGTATTACTATCATAAGGTGGTTTGTCACTTACAAGAGGTAGTTGTCCCAAATCCCCCACCAAAATGATTGATCTTCCACCAAAACTCATGTTTGCTTTTTGAGGATAAGCCTGACATAGTCTTGAATCAATATTTTGTAACAAATTTTGTCCAATAAAACTCATTTCATCAATTAATATGTATTTTATATGTTGAATTTCTTCTTGAAGACTTGTGAGCCTTGTTCCTTCTAATTCAACAAAATCTGTAATAGGTATTCTTAAAGTTGAATGAATTGTTGATGCACCAATGTTAAAGGCTGCAACTCCAGTTGGTGCTAGTAATAATAAGGGAGAATGTTCTGGCTATGATGCTTCATAAAGAGCTTGACGAATTGCATTAATCAAATATGATTTACCTGTTCCAGCTGTTCCTTAAATTATCATGTATAGTGGCATTACATCATCCTATCGATTATAATGTGACATAATAATATCAAGTGATTTTTTTTGCTTAGCACCTAATGTTCCATATGATATAGTCGACAACATATCATCAAGTATCAGTAAGCCATTTTCTTTCATCGAGTTGATAAAATTTACTGCATTATTTGTATACTCTTCTCCTTGATATTCAACTCTCTGGTGCTGTCATAATAGTGGTTTACAATTCCTGAGAGGAAAGAATTTTAGTTGAAATCACATATTTTTAGAAAATATAATGATTTAAGCCTTAAAAAGTTCCATTTTAAGGATTTCAATTGAAGAGGGTTTGATCAAATCACCTTAGATCAAACCCCCTTGGATAGAACCTCACTAGTTTTAAACCATACCTATAAACACGTCTCCTTTACACCTATCAAAATGCTGATAAAAAATCACTTTTGATTTAGCTTTTGGGGGGTCAAATGAATTCATTCAAAATTTATTTCAAATGATTATGGTATTCCTCAGAACAAGCTATCCAATGAATATAATTTTAATATTTTTTAGTTTTGTTATGTATTTGTTTTTTAAGTTTTATTAAACATAGGTTTTTCATCGAAAATGAATTTCTTTGTTCTTCACATGTGGAAAAATAGAAGATTATCAAAAAAAAATTGAAAAATATGAGTGCACCAGATATTGAAGTCCTTGATCCAACAAAAAAATAAAATTAAAATTTGACATATACAAAAGACGTTACGCGTTATACGGTTCGTTGTGTCTAAATTGTAATTTGTTTGACTTTGAAACTTGATTAAGGAAAAAATATTCAATAAAAAACTATCTAATCAAGTGGAAGCACTAGATATCAGAGTTACAAATCTAAATTTGAAAGAATTAGAATTTTATCCTTCATGGAAAAAAAGTTATGCGTTATACGGTGTGCGTCATTTTTTAAAAATGTTGTTTTAAAAAAATCAATTTTCATGGGAGATAAAAAAAGAAGTGCAATTTGATTCCAAAAATTTTGAAAAAAATAATTTTTGAATCTACAGACAAAATTTGATGAGACTCTAGTTTGCACCATCTTCAAATTCCTCACAGTTTAGCCACTATAGGTGCCCGAATGTGAAGATTTAGTTAAAAATAATAATTTCAGTGTCCATTTTGGCCAAAAATTGTAAACCACTATTATGGGATCACCGGACCGAATGGAGTTTGTCTATCAATATCTCTTCTTCCTAGCATATCTATTTCTGTTGCATCCATAATTTTTCCACGATGTAATCTTGATATGATCTCCCACTCATGTTCAATTACATTTTGATCATTTGGTAAATTATCCTCATCTTCAGAATCATTATGATTTTCAATTTCATCTGAAATAATTCTTCATTCTAAATGCCATGGATCATAATTAAGTGAGTCCCAATTTGACATAATTTTATTATCATCAAGTCCAATATCCCTTTGTATATTACGAAATGGCTTGTACAACAATAACTCTGACCAGCAAAAATCAACCCACTTTTCTGATTGACGTGTAGGTATGGTGGTAAATCTTGGAAACACTCTTACAATAGCAGCCATAGTCCTTGGTTCCCATTTGTTATCTCTTTTTCTTTTGTGATTATATGTCCATGATCTAGCTGCATCTATAAGTGTGATACTTTCCATTGCATATGGTCTATCCATGTATCCTTGAATGAATTTTTTTAGATGTCCATCATCATCATTTTCTTCATTTTTTAACATTGGCTTGAATACCTCTCTTGAAACATTTAATGTAACAAATACTCTACTACATTCTACCAATGGCAACTCCAATAACATATGACATGTTTCTTGTGCTCCAATGTCTCTCAATGAGGGTTTCTGTTAGAAGTCTCCTATACGCCTTTGATGCTGCTTCATCTAGGTTTTCAATATTTTCAAGTCGCAGTAAGATTTGATGATAAGTTTCTAAACTCTTTTTTGCTTTTGTTGCATACTTTGCAATATAATTTATTATAGCATGTCTTGAAAGAATTGGTTGCCAATCGACATTTTCTCTCCATAACTGAATTATATTATGATTATGTGTGTTTACTCGATCATCATTTCTTGCAGGTTCATATACTTTATCTCCCGTGGTTGGATCTTCAAATAATTTTGATCCATCTAGATGTAATGGCCATGGTGCATTGTACCTACAAACAAAGAGTAAATTGTTAGCTTATATAAACATTTTGGTTATTTATTGGTACAAAATATATGAAAGTATACATATCTTACCTACAAACCATTCTTCCTCTTTTTTTTTTAAGGAAAGCACCCTCTTTACACATTGTATGGCGTTCAACACAATTGAGCAACTCTTCATAGTCACGTGCCAAGTCTATTTGGCTTAGCTGTTGTGTATTTCGAAGGCATGGATGTTGTGTAAAATTTTGTAGGACCTATCATTGATGATATAACATATTTTATTAATTGAAATACAAAATTTTAAGTATCATATATTGTAAAAAGAATATATAATTGATAATTAATACCATACCCGTATGTTTTGTTGATGTGGGTCTCCCCGTGGATTCCATGCATGAACAATAGAATCAAAATATTTTTGAACATTTTTTATTTCATAAGCATTTCTCCAATTAAGGTTGTCTATGTTAGGTGCTCCATCTAACCATATGAATCCATGTACATGTGGTGATCCTCTATGTTTCCATTCATATCTTGACCAATAATCTTTTACCTTCATTCCCTTTTGTAGTATTTCCTTGTGAAATATTGTATATCATAGGTGCATGTAATGTGCCACAATATGTGGATAGTCAATAATATTTTGTTGTCTCCATTTTTGTGCTTCTTGTGGGTTAGTTGGATGTGTCCCTAGCATTAATGCATGTAAATCTAGCCAATACATATCTGCTGCACTCAAAGTAAAGAAAATTGTTGGTGTTCCAATTTGATGCAATAGATAGGTTAATTCAGCTCAACATTTTTCCCAATAAGACCTTGTACCCCTTAGCGTTGTACCAAAACGCATCAGAGGGTCAGCTAGATGTGAATGAGGAACATTTTCCATATGTTCTCTTAACTCATTGATTTTGATTGGCATATCTTGCAAGCTCTTTTTGACAAACTACGCAGATGAGTTTTGTGCATGATGTCGCATAATCATATTCATCATATAATATCTAAATCGTGGGTGTCTTCCAAAACGATGATCTCTATATCTGAATAAATTCTTAACAAACTCATGTAGATGAACACTCCTCATTCATGGCTCTATCCAATCACATCGTCCATCTGGGAATAGTGTTGGAAAAGCCATATCAAGTAATCCTTTAGTAACATACTCATTCCCTGGAGATGATCCAATTCTTGGCCAATCAATTAGTGATCCAGGATCTACATTAGGGTTATTTACCCATGCATGAATTAGTTCCATCTCTCTTCGAGCATTTGGTGGTTTAGAGGCCATTGATGTAGTGTGATTAATAATGTTTCCTTCATCTATCTCCAATATTGGACCTGCAAATACATACTCATCTGCATTTGAATCAAACTCCATATAAACAGAATTCAGTTGGTCAAAAATATTGTGATCTGAATTGCATGTAAGTTCACTAAGCGCATTTTCATCAATTTGAACATCTTTATAGAACCTATCATGTTCTATTTTATATTTAAGTGCTCTATATACCCTTTCTCTATTAACTGTAAAATTATAAGTTGTTCCATGTTGATCCTTTTTTCAAACAATAATGATTGGAAAATCTTTTATTTGATGTGGTAAACTTTTAGCTATTTCTCTCACTTCTTGTGGAAAACTTATGGTATGTCCTTTATATTTGTATTGCCCTCTAGTTGCATGTGTTACTTGAAGTATTGGGTTGACACGCGCTATCAACATTTCCTCTATTTGTGTTAAATTTGCAAGTTATGATGGTTGTGGACTAGGATCCATATTGTTTAATGCTGAAAATCGATGTTCATTCCTCTCTTGTCGACATCGATTGCAAATAGGGCCCTTGGTACCTGTACAACCTTCATTGCAGGATAACTCTCTTCACAAATGTAAAACATACTTGGTGTAGAAATTTTATCTAGTCCATGTCGAAATATCATTTGTATACTTTTCAAGTCAATCTCAGTAGTTGTATTATTATTAATTACTTCTTGATCTCTTCTATTATCAACATTCATTACATTTTGAATTCTATCATTTGGTGTTTGTAGCACACGATCTATTGTAATAGAATTCACCCCTTCAGAACTAACCTCAACATTCCCATGAGATTGACGATGTCTTTTAACTAATTCACGATTGCGCACTTGTATTTGTTGTCTTTCTATCTCATTCAATTGATCAGAATGCATAGTTCTTTGAATTCATGAATGATGTGTTATCATTTTATCTGCATGTTGTCTCATTTCTGCTTCAATCTCTTCCATTGTCATATCTGCCCTACGTTTAAGGCTTCTTTCTCTATCATTTTGGTTTCAACGAATCCTTTCTTCTTGTCTTTGTACATCATTCATTTGTTCACATCGTTGTCTCATATAGTTCCGAGCATATTCTCTCCTTTGTTCTGTTTGTTGCTCTTCAGTTGTAAAACTCCTCGCTTCCTCTCTTTGTGCATTAGCCATTTGTTCACGTCATTGTCTCATATACTTTTGAGCATATTCTCTTTGATATTCTCTTCGTTGCTCTTCATTTTGAAAACTTGTCCTTGGACGATGAGGCATCCTACAAATTGTAATAAAATTTAATATATCTTTAAAAAATTTAAGAATTCATAAGGACACTTAATGGTTCATAGGTATATAAATAATTTTATCAACCAAATACAATATTAAAAGACATTGTTAAAAAAAATAATTACATATTCCCTTGGCTAGTATTATTTTTAAAGTAGTGATATTTGTTTATTTTCTACACGTAGCATTTCATAGTAATATTCACTTTTAATTGAAAAATCTATTAACTTTTGAATCGTGATATTTGTTTATTTTCTACACACTAATCCATTGCACTACATATTTATTTTAATTTTTGTATGATTACAAGTTTGTTAATTAATAACATTTTCAATAAAATTAGTGATAAATAAATAAATTAAAAAGTATATTAATTTTTAAACCCACAATGAGAGTTGAACCCATAACACTTCAATTAAAATCAAATCTATTAATCCATTGTACTACTTGCTTATTTTTATATGTGATATAAATTGAACATGTTAAATATAAACATTATCACATAATAGATATTTTATTAAAAAATTATTTACTTGCTTATAAAAAAAATATTATAATATAAGCATTAAAAATATTTTTAAAACATTTTAATGAAATTAACTTTTTTATGCTAAAAAATAAAACTAAAAAAAATTACTAATACATGTATATTTTATATTAAATTACTTTAAAAAGCATTATAATAGAATTACTCTTTTACCCTAAAATGAGTAAAACTAAATAAATATTTACTTTCTTATAATATATATTTTATTAAAAAATTATTTACTTAGTTATAATAAAACAAATATTATAATGTAAGCATTAAAATGTTTTTATTGAAATTACCTTTGACCCTACAAAAATTAATCATACATGTAAATTTTATATTAAATTACGTTCTTATTTATATTTGAAAAAACATTATAATAAAATTACCTTTTTACCCTAAAAAGCATTATAATTGATTTTTTTTTTTACCCTAAAAAATATATCTAAAACCAGTATTATAATTATTTCCACAATTGCAGAGATTGAAAACACTATAGGCAAAATGAAAATAGAAATAACTTACTTTAATTCACTCACAGTATTTATCTACACCTTTGTATTTATTCACACTATTTGCCGGTAATAATCTCTCTTTTATTCCCCACTATTTACTTTTTTTTACTCACGATATTTATCTGCACCTCTGTATTTATTCACACTATTCTCCGCTAATAATCTCTTTTTTATTCCCACTGTTTACTTCCTATTTATCATAGTTCAAAACGTTATGACCAAAATGATATAATATTTCATATCTCTTTAGTTGCTTTGGTTGTCGGCTTTTACTATTTATAATTTAACATTTTTTTTAAAGACGGTCACACTCCACCCATACTGTCACTGTAGGTTACGCCTCTCAGCGTAATTAGACCTCCCATTGCGATTCATTTAGATGATGCTATTGACATTGCAAAGATTGATGAACAAGTGCATAGTTCAATTCATTTTTCTCCTCTTCCATGAACTTAAATGAAAATTATACTAACAAGGGTGTTGAACTTGGTGCTTCCCCTAGTTCAGAAATTGTCATTAACCCTATGGCTAGTTTTCCACATTTTGTATATATTGATCAAGATTGGGATGTGAACAGCCTATTATAGGTTGACTTGTATGAGCCTTACTAGTGTTTTTCTTTGTTTTTCATGTTTTTGTATGTGATTGCATGTGCATAGCCCCCATGATTTTTTGTTTGATGTATCTCTCTCTCTCTCTCTCTTTTGTGCATTCCTTTGTTTGTATCTACATTCTTCTCTATGTCATAAACCTTTTTTGTTTGTCTTTTATTTTCCTTTTTGGTATGATGTAAGGTGTCGAGACATTTAGGTCTCTTCCATGTTGACCTGAAAGGGTTTTTCTTTGTTTTCAATCTATATGTTTCATTCTTTTTCTATGAGTATTTGGGGAATGATGGAATTTCCAAGCTCTATAACAACTCCTTCCTTTTTCATAATGTAGCTTCATTTCAAAAATATATGACTTGGTAAAGGGCTTTCTAAGTAAGCTCTCATGTTTTAAAATTAAACATTGGCTACTTTAAAGAAATTGCTCATAGCAATGATGTTATTAACCACTTTAAAGTGGGCGCATACATTAATAATATCTTTTGGAATTTTTCATGTGTCATGGTATGATTTTCCTTTTTATTGTGATGTATCATTTTCTTGGTGGTGTCATTGGGTTTGATGTCGTACAAGAGTATGATATTTATTAGTGTATGACTTTCCTATTAGTAGTGATGTGATGCACTACATTCCCTAAGTTGTGAATCTTTTACTCTTGATTTTTCCTCTCTTGGAGACATTAGGCATGATGATCTCTAAGAAGAAAACCTTACATAAACAAAGCAAGATCCCCTTGAAAAATAACCTATATATAATGTTCATAAGTGTTTGGCATAATGTAGCTTGCTAACCCTATGAAGCTTGAACCCTAATAAAGGCCACCAAGCATAACACACCTTGCTTTCCTATGGAGCCTTCCCCATGTTCATAGGTGTTTGGCATAACAAAATGTGTTAAGCCCTATGGAGCTAGAAACCCTAAATTGAAAGCCACCAAGAATAACACACCTTGGTTGCATGTGGATCCTTGATTAGAACTATGGTGCCTTATTGAAGTTGATAGGAGGATAGATTTCATATGGTATGGGAGAGTAATATGATTATCTAATTTTCCTCCCTATTGGAAGAATGACCTAGTGGATACCTAAAGTTTCGCTACCTCAGAGTGAGAACAAAATGTTGGCTTAAATGTGTTCCACATCATGTTGGATAATCTAGGCTTTATCTCCTTGGTCTTTGATGTTGTATGTTTGTGTATCTTTGTCATTACTACATACATAAGTGTCTTGAATGTCTACTTTAGTGTGAGTTTGACATGGGGTCATACTCTCACTAAAGTGGGGGTAAAAGGTAGTGTATGAACAAGTATCCCTTTTTCCACACCTAATTTGGGAATAATTAATAAATAAATTAGCTTAATTATGCCTTAATTTAGTGTTGTAATTTTTTTTTTTCATATTTACATTAAGTTTATGGCCCTTTTAAACTAAATGGACTTAATTGTGGCTTATTTAGGGTGTTGTAAAGTTTAGTTTTAGACTTTCACACTAATCTAGGGCTTTATTAATTGATTGAGATAAACTTGCATTAATTTCCCCCTTTAATTTGAATTTCCAAACCTAATTAAATACAAATTCTGAGAGATAAAACCTGGCATTCATAAATTCCATTTCACAACACTTAACTTTGGAAGATGTGAGTCCTAGGTAGGTGACCTAGGACCCATTCGCCTGATCCTCACTTAGTCCTAGGACTCTATTTTTACATGTTATTTCACCTTTCCTGATGGGTTTCCTAGGTAAGTGGCCTAGGCCCCATTCACAACATGGCAAATGGGTCCTCACTTAGAACTATGAACCCTCTTTAAAATAGGTTTTTGGTGGTATTTAATGATTTAAAATCCATAATTCAATGTTGGATTGTGATATTTGAAATTCGGGAATTAATCTTATGTTACATATAAATACAAGGTTATTTCATTAAGCTCATCCTATATTTTCAAGAGAGCATCCTAGATCTTCATAAGCAACCAAGAGTACTTTCACAAGAGTATTATAGAGAATTGAAGAGCATTTAAAAGGAATTTAAGTGTGTAATTATTGAAGATTATTGCAGCAATCAAGATTCCATTGTCATGTCAAAGGATTATTACGTCATTCATGTTTTTTGAGCTAATGTGTTGATGTAGCATTCAAGATCAATCAAGCATATCTAAGGAACTATTTCAAGAGAAGTTTCATTATCAAGATCTACATTCATTGAGGCTAGTTCATGCTAGTTTACATATTTCTCGAAGGTTTCAAATAATGTTTGGTGAGTTGTGACATTGGATTTGATCATTCATCATTCCTTCATGCATTACTATTTGATTTCAAGGTTTAATTACCAAAATTAGGTTTGAGCAAGGAAAACCCCTATTCCCTAACAAAACAACATTTTTCTCTCTTTGATGTGTGATTACAAGTTTTAAGTTAAAGATCAACTGCAGAGAAAAATTTGAGAGTGTTGCAAATTTTTCAAATATGCAAGAAAAGTTGTCAAATCACAAAAACTAAGGTGTAGGTTTTATTTCTATCTTTCCAATAGTGCTTGACTAGAATATGGGAGTGCGAACATAGGAGAACAAAACATTGAAATTGATTTTTTGGAGCCCTATATAGGAGTTGTTCTCCACAGGGTGAATGAGTCCTCAATGAGGACTAAAAAATCACTTTTGGTGAAAGGTACACAACATTTGACCCTTTCCAAATCTACCTTTTTACAATTAGTTGGGTTAGATTTAATTTTTTTTTCCTTATCTGCATACTATAGCTTTCATATTGAATGAAACTAGAAAAACTAAGTGAATCATTTTGTTTCATTTTGAAAAACCTTCTATTTTTCTTCTTTTGAAATTTAATAATGAATGTTATCTTTAATGTTTGCTTTCATGCATGCATATTCAATTCCACGACCAATGGAAATAATGAAGAGGTTCCCCAAGAGAGGACTATTATGTTTCCCCTCTTTACCCAGGCCTTATCCTAAGAGAGGAATAAGGTGTTCTTCAGTAAAAGTGTCATGAGTGTGTCATGTAGGAGCATCTAGGCTAACACACAATCCTATGTCGACCAAAAAAAATAAAATTAGGAGTTTGGTAAGATTTCATGAAATTGTTTCTTACAGGTAGAATTTAGACTTCTCTCTAGATTTAATGATAGATGTTTTGAATTCAACTTGTTAATGGTTGTGAATAAATTACCTTTTTTTGACTTTGGCTGGTAATTTGATGAAGTTTCAAAATTTTAAAATCTGAAAGGTTTAAGGCAAAGTGACTTGGTAGGAAGTTGAATAATTTTGATACACTCATCTTTACAATTTCTTGAGGAATCTAATCTCCTAGTAAGAAACTCCATAAAAACTTGATTTTGTTCAAACATATGTTTTATTGATGATAGGAGGATGTTGGAAATGTTCTTAAAGTATAGATAATATGTTTTCTTGAGTTCTTGCAAATGATTTTGATTTTATTTAGTTTGAAATGATATAGAAACCATCACATTATTTTCTTATTGAAATGTATTATTGGCACTAATGGTTATATTTTATAGAAAGATACAATGATAAATAACATGGTGTGGGAGATAAACCATTGGGTATGAGAAGTATAATAGGGAGAAATATGAAAGAAATAGAGAAAATTAAATACTTAAAATTAGGTGTCATGAGAAAGGAGGTGGGATGGTTTTGTGTAGGCAGAGAAAGATATGCCAAGAGAGAAATTTCGTATGCAACCAAATGCATGAAGAGAGGCATACTTGTATTATCATATTTAATTAAACATTGCAACTTGTGTGGGGAAAGAATAAAGTCACACCTTGTGAAGAGGATGATGTGCTAAATTGCAAACATAAATTGGAAGGATGATGGAAAAATAAAATTCCATACAAATCATGAGAAAGAGGGAAAAATTGGTGTGAATTGGAAAGGGAAGTCACACTAACATAAGGAAATAAAGTGGGGTTTTGAAAGACTACACAAAGGTTTTTAAATGATTTATTTGAATTATTTATATCATGGAGTATTAATGCCACATAATGTGGTCAATTAAGAACAAATTGAACATGGGAAGATAGGCACAAAACTTGGTTTCTCATGCAAGAAGAGAATGGAGTCAAATTAAGGGAAAATTTGAAACTAGAACATGGGTGCCAACATGAGGAGAGAATAGGAGAACATGATGGTTTAAGTTGAATGTAAATATAGCTATGAAAGGTGACTTCAAATTAAAGGTAATTTGAATATTAGAAAATTAACACTTTGCAAAGTATACGATGAAAGGCGGCTATGAGAAAATGCAGGAAATAGAATGAGTTGAGTATGGGTCAAAGAGAATGTGCAGAGGCTACAATTCTAAGAAGAATTGAGTCAAGTAGAAAGAAGAGAAATACATAGAACAAAAGGAGTTTCCTAGTATTGTAATGTTGTTTCACAAAATCAACACGAATAGATTTGCTTAATTATTTTCAAATTTGAATAAATTATTGTGTGAAATCATGAGATCAATTTAAATCAACACAAATAATTGTTGAATTTGGGATTAATCATTTAGTGATTCTTTTGTAATCTAAATTTCTCCAAATTGGTGAGAAATGGAAGAGAAAATCCTTGTCTTCATCAAATGATAACATAGCTAGATGTTCTGAGCATGTGGGTAGACCGTCAACCATGAGGTATTTCACTAGGACTTACAGGTGGAGAGGGAAGTGAGAAGAGGTTTTGGTGAAGCATGATTGAGGAGCTCAAAAGTATCATTGTAGGTGTGTGAAGTCTTGAACGGTTGAGGGTTGGGAAGTGAAAGTAAGTTATTATGGAAGTGGAAAATTATAGCAGACAAAGTGGGATCTTGATGAGGTCAAGGTATAATTGCAAGTGGTGCAGCATGAAGAAGTTGCAAGGGTTAAGTTGTAGTAGAGACATGCCATGAGGAAGGCATGAAGAGGAAAGCCAAATTTTTTTTGGTGGTGGAGGTCATGCTTTCAATGATGGATTTTTCTAGAGATTGTTTGCAGTCTCAAAGGGTGATTCTATCACCTAACTCCATCTTTCTAAGCCCATGCTCACAAATTTCTTACTTGACATTTCTAATGTATGAGCATCTAGGTGAATGTACAATCCTACGTCAACCAAAAAAAATTGCTTTTGGAGTTTGGTAAGATCTCATCAAATTATTTCTTATAGGAAGAATTTAGACTCCTCTCTAGATTTAATGTCATATTGTTCAAAGTCAACCTGTTAATGGTTGTGAGGAACTTAGAATTTTCTGACTTCAGATGGAAATTCAATGAAGTTTCAAAATTTTAAACTATACAAGGTGTGAGGTAGAGTGGTTTGGTGGGAAGTTTAATATTGTCAATTTGTTCATCTCTACAATTTTTTGGAGGACTAGGACCTCCTACTAAGAAACTCCATCAAAAATTGTTTGTATTCATACATCTATTTTATTGATGATAGGAGGATGTTGGAAATGTTCTTAAAGTATAGATAATTTGTTTTGGAAATTTCTTGCAAATGATTTTGATTCTCTTTAGTTTGAAATGATATAGAAGCCATCACATTATCTCCTTATCAAAGGGTATTACTAATGGTTTGGTTTTATAAAAAGATAAAAGGATAAATAATAGGGTGTGGGAGATAAACCATCAGGTATGAGAAGTCTAACATGAAGTAATATGAGAAAAATAGAGAAAATTAAATACTTAAAAGTAGGCACCATGAGAAAGGAGGTGAGGTGGGGTTGTGTAGGTAGAGGAACCCACACTAGGAGAGAAATTTCCTATGTAGTTAGAATCATGAAGAGGGGCATACTTGTATTGTCATATTGAATTAAATATTATAGCCCATGTGGGGAAAGAAAAAGGTCATGCCTAGTCAATAGGATGACGTGCTCACTTACAAAACGTGAATTAGAACCACAATGGAAAAATAATATGCTAGAAAAATCATGAGAAAGAGGGAAATATTGGTGTCAACTAGAAAGGGAAGTCACACCAACATAAGGAAATAAAGTGGGGTTTTGAAAGACTATGTAAAGGTTTGTAAATGCTTTTGTTGTGCCTACAACACACACACCCCATTCGAAATAGGGACCCTCTCCTTTTTACTTTGCCAGCTCACTTCTATCTTCACCTCATTTTGTGTACCCCTTGTTTTGAGTAACAATTGGTCAAGGAGTCTTAACATTATCATCTTGAGTTGACCAAGTTTCACCACCCCTAAATTTTTCAAGTCTCTTTCCTTCACAGAGTTCCTTTGGTAGTTTTCTTTGATTCTTTGAAACTAGCATCTTTCTCTAGTTGTAGGTCCACCCATGTAGGCCGCTCCTGGTAGGATTATGTTCCACTTTTTCCGTTTCTATGATGGCTAAGTTGGGGCATCCACTGAAATTGTAGGATCTATGCCTTCCATTGTCCCCTTTGTCAACTTTCCAATTGTGAACTATTGACTATCGCCCACCCCAAGGGCTCTATAGTTCCCACTGGTAATAGTTTTAAAACCCACCCCCACCAACACCAGTCACTGTATGGGAACTAAATTCAAGTAATTAATGTCAAATTTTCTATAAATAGCCCAACCAATCTATCATTTTCACATTGTTGGTTAGAAATTGTCAAAGCTCCTATTGTCAGTTACTGCCTTCACACTCGTAGCACTTCGAGGAAAAATTGAGCACCCTCTTCATTATGGGTATGACAGGTGAGTTCATCAACACCCTAGTTATGCTTGGTCCAGTTTATTTTATTTATAAATTTAAAAATCTTAAGAAGGAAAACTATTAAAATCCTTAGGTAGCCAATTAAAAATGAGGTCTCACACAAAACCCATCTTTTCAAAATTTGAAAATCCTTCAAAATTGTCCATTTAGGGCCTTGCAGAATTTGACCCATCATTCATTGTTCTTCATAGGGTGTTCATGCCCTTCCAGCCTATAGTCCTCATTTCACCATCTAGACTTCAACCAAAATAATCAAGGCCTTTGCCCTTGGTGGGTTCACATAGGTGGGCAGATGCCCCCATTTCACTGTGCCCTATTGGAACAAAAAGGAAACTAAATTAAAATGAATCCTTGGGCCCTTACGGGTCCACTTTCATGGACTTCTACATGCGAGTAGCTCATTTTTAATCATTTTGGAATGACCATCTTGTACATGCCCTTCAGCTTGCAAGTCTCGCCAGCCTCAATCCATTGAAGTCATAAAACACTAGAACCCATTTGCTGGTTATTCATAGCAGACCTCCTCACCCACGTTGTTATCATTTCTAATGCCATCATTAGTGGCTAAGCTAGTCCTTCCTTCCACCTTATGGACCCTGCTTCTCCTGTCACCATCCCAATTGCTCAAAATTTTCCTAAGGCTAGACTTCCTTGCGGGTGGAACACTGCGAGGGTCTATCCATGGGCTGGCCCATCCTTCTCGCCATTCTAAATGACCAACCACCCTTTCCCATCCACTTTGTGGACTTTGCTCTACCTATTTCCCTCTGGCTTCCTTATGCAAAAATAGGCTAAGTGTTTGATGTTGGTATTTCGATGGACCACCACCTGTGGTCTGTCATCTTACTAGTATCATTTCAAAATGGTTATTCCTAACCAGTAGGCTACCTTGTGGGGCCTAAACCTACTTTTGTCATCCTGAACTCATCAAGCAATTAACATTAGGGTCTCTTGTGGACCCACCTATGTGGGTCACCCATTGCGGGGCACTGCTTTGCCTCTACTATTTCCAAACAAATGTCATCTAAAAACATCTCATGGATTCCCGTTTGCACAATCCCAAGGGACTTAAACTTTGAAGCTAAAATGATGTTGTCCTCTCTACCTACGGGTCTCACAATGTTGGACTCTATTTGCAAGTTTCTACTATGCCAATGCCATTCCAAGCGATGGAGCTCCAAATGACAAAGACCTCACCTACCTCTACACCCTCTTTACCCACATGAGAAGTAGTTGAACAAGCACCTCCAAGACTTCATGAATCATGGACCCATGTCTACAAACACCTTAGCACATTGGTGGGCCCTATTTATAGTGCGATAATCTTGATATGGGTGGCTTCTTGTGGGCTACAGTGCCCTCTTTGTTGTCTCCCTACTACCTTCTCCAGAATGGCTACCAGCCTAGGGAAACCTACATTCCTAGGCCCACATTAATCTATCTTCCCTAAACAAGTTCCAAATAATAGTTTTTAATGAGTATTATGATCTTTTATGATGACATGCTTGATCTAACATCTATTTTGAAGGATTTCACTAATGTTCCCCTCATTTTATACATGAATATGCTTATTACGCCTCTATTTTCATGATTTATAGAACCTGTTGTAGGGACATCGGGGGCATCCGTTGAAAAAGACAAAGGAAAGAAACCTATCAAAGTCCTAAGAGGCAAAGAATACAAAGACCAGATGAAGTACCAATTCCATGGGGTGGAAATCACCTCCAAGGTCACATCTATGTGGGACTTGATATCAAAAACCAACCTCAAACATGTTGACATGGATTAATTCAAATAGAGGGTCATTGCCAACCCCACTACAGATAATGCAAGGAAAATTAGAAAGAGTGGTTTGGCTAAGGCAGCCAGTTTCCCGTCTACTCTTATGGGCCTAGAGTTAGTGATGGCTTGCAAAGAAGCCTATCAAGAAGAAACCAGAAGGATCATTGATCATGAGGGTAAGGTAGTGTCTAACCTGTCTGCCAATTCCATAGGAAAAATATTCCACATCCCCACATTTGACCCTATGGAGGAGACGAAAAAGGAATATGCAAAAGGTATGTGGAAGGTTGACCCCCTAAAATGTAAAATATCAATTAACCAATATTGGTTAAAGGAGAAGAGGGGCAATGTAATCAAGGCGCACAAATATTTTTTTAGGAGTGACTTTTATGAAGACTATCATGACTTGGTGACCTTGTTGAGCAAGGTTATGGGGCATTCCTACAACAACTTACTTTCAAGACTAGATGTTCTACTTCATTAAGGAGATCATCAGGGGAAAGACCAAGTTTAACTGGGATGGAATGATCAGTAACAACTTGCACCAACAATTCATGGCAGCCATGAAGATGTTCCAATTCTATATGACCTCTTACTTGGTGTATCTCTTGGATGAGCCATTTCCTTACAGAGGTTTGTTTGTCACATAGATCCCAACTCTAGGAAGGGAGCTAAAAGTATATGACATGCAACCGTAGATCCAATATCAAAATTTCAAGAAAGACTACTATAGGGTGAATGATTCCTTTATTGGGCATATTATCAAACATCTCAGAGGGGACTTTAAGAGAAGAGTCACGTACAATACCCGTGTGTTCATTCACCGATTTAGATTCTTGTTTATACAGTTCCCCAAGTTCACTTACATCCAAACAGAAGGTGTCTCTAATAGGCCATACAAGTTGCCTCGGTATCCAAGGGTATGTGCAAGAAGTTTGGTCCACATTCAGGGGAAGTCTCATTTTTCAGCTTTAAAACAAATACCCATCATTTTTTAAAAATAGATACCTAGTTTGAAGTGGGTACTTGTTCCAAAAGGTTTGAAACTCACAAGACATGTTTCTTCATTTGGATTTAGGCTCGAAAAAGGCATGGTAACCCAATACTAAAGGCTTAGACCTACAAGTACAAGGTCACATGCAATTTCAAGAGAAAAAATTAACTTTGGCAATATAACTAATGAGGATTTTTTAGAATTATTTTATGAAATTAAAACCCAATATATATGACAATGTTATTTTTTTAATAATTTGATTATTTTTTATATTTTTTAATTAATTTATGCAGAAACAGGTCCATAAACTCAAAATGTTAGGTTTTTGTATTTTTTTAATAATTTTTAATTTGTTAATTTTCTTGCTAAAATAATTATATAGTATCAATCTATAAACAATTTTTTACACAATGAAAAAAAGAAAATTGAAAAAATGATAAGTTTAGGTCAAGTTATGGTGTCCATACACAAGGGTTTGAAAAACTAGAAATTAAGGCCAATAAAAAATTAATAAATAAAAAATTATGATAAAAAAATTATAAAATAGTATCCTCATCAATCTTCATTATAATATACATATTTCCCCAAAATGAATTATAAAAATAGTTATTTATGTCAAATTATGGTATTCGTACATGTGCATGGTATGGTCCTAAAAAGCGACTTTTAAAAAGTGGTTTTTATACATGCATATTAAAAATTATTTTCTATCATCTGGGTATTAGAATAGATTACATATTTGAAAACTAGACTCAAAATACTAAATTTCATATTACGACATTTTTTAAAGATTCAATGTGTAAGTGCTTCAAATTTTAAGTCCAACTATGAAAATCTCTTAAAATTAGGAAAAACACTTCCACTTTTTGAACATTTTGTGGACCCAACTTCTGGCACCTACCCCCAAATGACCAACTAATATTGCTAGAAGTCTCTAGGAAGTTGCAAAATGCACACACTCTCCTTAGTGGAAAACATCGCCTAACAATATCGTATCCCCTCATGTTTAGATAGGGAATGTATGCTCTTGCAACTGCCCAATACGTTGAATATTCAAAAAGGAAATCATTGAATATAATCTAGGGCTCCACACTGCTCAGCCAAGGATGGATCCATACAAAAATTTAAAGAAGTTTTTTGGAAGGAAGTACTCCCACTTGCACAACATTGAATATTTTTGGGCTAATTGCAGGGACGATAAGGAGCTATTCATGAGGCATTATATGTGTATGACCACCTACTTTGTCAAGATAGTCAAATTTTTATTGGTACTAGATTAGATCGTAGAAGATCAAAAAGCTATCATAGATCTGAGGTTCAATGTTATCGCCAACCTGCCATTACCCCTAATAGACTAGAATGGGGAAGAGGTCAACGACCTTGACATTTGGACAAAGCCTATGGAGCATAGAACAAGACAATAGACCGATGCACATATAGCTTAGTTGAAGCTCCAAGGAGCCACTCAGACATACAACGAGCTCGAAGATGAGCTAGAGAGTAAAATAGATAGTGGAAACACTATTGCCACAACTGTGGAGGCTCCCAAGTCTTCTCCTGCCACAAGGTCAAGAAAGAGATAGGAGGTTACTAGGTACCAACCAAAACATAAGGTGTATTCAAGGAAGGATTCAAAGGGTGAGACCTCAAAAAAGGCCAAGAAGTCGGGTGGATTCTCTAAAATTCCCACAATCCAAGAAGATCCCCTATATGAGGGAGAGGAAGAAGAGGTTGAGCAACCAAAGTCACCACCTATTGTCTTTACTCCTTCCATCACTGCCACTACTGCTGCTACTACTCCAACATCTTAGGAATTTTCCACTTCCTCTCCACCAGTGGTGAGCATATTAGTTTTCCTTGCCTCCACCTCACCAACTACTCCAATAATAGTGTGAGAATCCTCATCCACAACAACTTCTCTACTATCATCCTCCCCAATGTCTCCCTCAACTATCATCCATTCAGCAGCCATGATTACCATGCCCACTCTTACTCTACTAGAGGCCTTCTCCCAACACATGAAAAATATACCCATGGAACTCTCCAGGGTACTAATGAACCCTATGCTATAGGTTGTTATGTCTTAGGTTATCACTGGTCTTCGTGTCCCTCCTCTAATGGAACCACCAAAGATGGAAGAAACCATATAGATCTCAGAGGAAATGGAGAGACAACAGAGAAAGGATGCTAAGGGGATAGCTAAGAAATCTAAAGAGCCCTTTAGGGATGACTATCATGAGCAACCAGAACATCAAAAAATGACCATTGATGAGGTGGTATATGAAGAAGAAGGGTCAAATCCTCAGAAGAAGATGTTGAGGACCCCAGTGCCAAGTACATAGTAGAGTCCTTAGATCAAGAGATTGAAGAGGAGTTGTCCAAACAACTCAAAGATGTCAGAAAGGAAGTTGAGGAAATATTCTTAAGAAAAGGAGGAAATTGTTGATGAAATGGAAGTATTCACAAAGCCTCCAATAAAAGGGACAAGATGAAGAAATTAATCAAGAAGAAGAAGCACCTCCTGAGGAGGAGAAGGAGAGAAAGAACTTGAAGCTAAAGAATAAGATAAGCCTAAAGAGGAGGCTAAAATGAAAAAGAGCTCAGGCAAGAAGAAGAAAGAGCACCTGAAGGGGAAGACAACCCGAAGGAAAATTTAGCTACTATAGGGTTTCTTGAAGAAAATACCATATTCATCTGGGACTTAGATGTAGAAGAAGAAGAGAAGGTAGAACAAGAAGCCTCAGACCAAGAGGAAAGGGAGATCCAACGTGCTCAAAGAGAATAAGGTGATCATGAATCACCAATAGAGGGATCTTGAATACCTAAATGGTTAGAAAAGAAGCTATAGAAGAAGACCACCCTCTCATGGACCCCAAGGAAAGATTAGAGGCTATTTTTGTGTGAGGTGAAATATGCACAAAGAATGAAAATAAGCCAAGAGTCTGATCCCACATTATGATGGATGTATCAAGATCAAGGATAGTGTGAATTTCCAATCCAATAGTGGATAAAGGGGAAGGGGTGAGTTATAACATCTCTACCATTGACTTGGGCACCACTACAAGGGATAAAAATATTGATCAGGTCCAGGGGTCAGTTGCCACAATTCTCCATTACATGAGCAACGACCAATCCTCCAAGGAGGAGTTGAAGGTATAGGTGGTAGATCTTATCACCTACATACAACAATGGTCTTCTACTAAGGAGCTACCAATGACATTGTCAATCACACCCTTGCTTCTCGCCAAAGATCAATTGAGCAACCTAGAAAAGAGAAAGAACTAGACCAAGGCTACTGAAGATTGGTTCTGATGAGTGATCTACAATGGTGATATAGGCATTGGCCATGCTATCCAAATGACCAAAAGATTTTGGGAAGTACAAAAACAACTTGAAGGAACTGAGATAATTTGTAATAACTTCCTCGAACTATACAAGATTACATATCCTAAACTTGAGGCTATCCTCAATATTCCCAAGAGAACGTAGGGCAAGGAGTTGGCCATAGTGAAAGATGATCATTGGCTGCTTGAGACATGGAAAATGGGTCTAGACCACAGAAGAGAAGTCTTGGAGAGGGAACTCTATGAAGTGGAGCTTAACCTAGAGTGGGTCAAAGAACATAGGGCAGATTGTGAAGAATATCTAAAGCTCATGATGGATTATGACATGCCAATTGTTGAGCTAGACCTCGAAAAGATTAGGCCATATTTTCATAAGAAAATGGAGAATTGGGCTACATTTTCATTAATGTTGGACATTATGGATTTTTCTACTTGACCCTTCACCCAATCAAAGCAAGTAATAGAGAACATGCTAAAGTGTATGAAGAATTGGGAGTTGATCACTAGTAGATTAAAGAAACTATCCTTCCAAGTGCTCCAATCAGATATAATAGAGTGGAATAAAATTCACGTGCTAATGGGAAAATTCATGGAATACACAACTATCAAAAAAAAATCAAGGAAATCCTATTATAGATGATCAGTTCCTCATAGTGTAGCTATAGCCAAAGGGGAAAATAACTATAGGAAAAAGTGCTACAGTGAAAAGGCACTAGAGGACAAAATAGAGAAAAGACATGTTGTTGAAATTCTAATAGAAATTAATTGATTTTGTTGGATTCTTGAGTTTCCTTCATGTTTCATGATTCATCTCCTCATAGTTGATAGATTTGAGTAGATTTAATTTGTTGTTCTATTTATTTTTCATCCTTATAATAGTTTAGTGAATGTTGTTCATTGATGTTGAAGAATACTGCTATAATAAATAGCAATGTAAAGCTAGTATGAACATAAATTCATTGTTTCACTTAAAATTCATCTTTCATTTATGCTTTATAGTGAATGAATAGTTGAAAATCTATAGACCTTTGAAGATAGCACTAGTTTCATGATACTGTTAGCTGATTTGGTTAAGTGGAACTTAGTTTTATGAAGGTTGTCCACTGTAGCATCTATTGGATGCTATGGTTGTGTTGTTGATATGTGGTTGTCATTGATATCAACACTATTAGCATTGATGTATTGTAGGTTTTATATGTCAAGGATATTGAGAAAATTGTTAAAGAAAGAGTTGTAGGTTGATAGTGGAACAAGGAAGGTCATGAAGGTGTCTTGCTCAATACATTGATGATCAATCATTGTGAACTAAAGGGTTTATTGTTGATTATATCCAATTTATCCATCGAAAGTCTTAGAGGTCCATGTGAAGATTTAATCATGTTATGAGCAGTTGTGTTCTGTTAGTTTTTATGTGGCTTTAGCTAGTGTTCTTGATTGAAGTTGATGTGATTGTAGTAATTTCAATTGTTGTGGATACTTCTTTGATGATTCATGATGCTTGTGGATGTTTCTAGATCATTCTATATCTTTGTTGCATGTTTTTGTTGATCGATGTGCTCATGGTCAGTAATTTTTCTCTTGTGTGTTCAAGTTTTTATGTTTTTGGATGACATGGTAGTTGTAACGTGTTGTGGATCCTTAGAGATTAAAATTTGAATTTTTAGCACACTCGAAGATATTTTTTTAATTCTTCATTATGTTGTGGGTAAAGGTGTTAGATTCACATTAAAAATTTACTTGTAAATTTGGGATGACATTGTGTATATGTTTTATATTTTATTTTGGCTAACAAAGTTGTTGATTTAATTCCATGTTATAGATATATAAGAGAATTTACTTGTGTGAAGTTACGTAGTGAAGAAGTGCCAGAGAAAGAGAAAGTGTGTGAATAGTAATCTAATCATTTGATTGCAAAGCAGAGTGTGAAGAAGTTTGATCGAAGTGTGAAGGAGTATTTCTGTGCTTAACCAGAACTGTAATCAAGGTTTTTTAGAAGCTATTTTCTTAGTTCATAGCATATGGATCTAATCTGGATTAGTGTAAGATAGTGTGTCTTCTTTGAGAAATGAGCACTCTTGTATTTGAGTAGTGAGCTCTAGGTAGTGTGCCTAAATGCATGTGTATTCCTATTATTCTCCATTATACTTTCAATAGGGTATAATATTGTGGATTGACATCCATCGTGGTTTTTCCCCTAAAAGGGTTTCCACATAAAATATTTGTGTTCTCTGTGTTTCTAATGTGCTAATTGTCTATGGTTTATTTTTCATTCATCAGATCTAAGAATAAGTTATGTTTGAAAATTTTAAATTTTTTGTGACAACTGATCCCCCCCCCTCTTAGTTGGTTGTCCTTTTTTTACCAACAATTGGTATAAGAGCAGGTTTCTCTAAAGAATTTTCAAAGCTTGAGGTGATCTGAGATGGCATCATACAAGGACAATCCTAGATTCGATGGAACAAACTACTCTCTATGGAAATCCAGAATGGAGTGTCATTTGAGATGTATTGGTGAACCCTTTTGGAAGATTACAAAGAATAGATATGTTATTCCTCATAATGGTCCTTCCACTCCTGATGAGATTAAAGAGGTTGAGATTAGCATCAGGGCTATTGAAGCTTTGATGAGTGCTTTGATAGATTCTGAAATGACAAATGTACTAGTTCTAAAGATAGCTCATGAGATCTAGAAGAAGTTGGAGAATTTTTATTAAAGAGATGCACTTGTGAAGGTCACTAAGCTACAAAGTTTGAAAGGCAAGTATGAAACTTTGAAGATGGGTGAAGATGAAAATATTTATTCTTTTATGCAAAGAGTAAATGAACTTGTGATGGGTATTAGATGTGTCAATGGTACCTGGATGCACAAGAAATTGTAGCTAAAGTGATCATATCACTTCCTCCCTCTTACAAATTAAAGGCTCATTCTATTGAAGAGCTCATAATAGTAACAAATGTGACAAGTGATATGTTGATTGGTAAACTTGTTGCTTTTGAGTTGAGTGAATTTGGTTATTTTTCCCCCAAGACTAAATCTACATTTAAGGCCTTTGTATTCGAAGAAACAAGCAAAGATATGATCTAGGAAAGAGTTCTAGAAAGAAATTCAAGTATGAGGAAGAGATGAAACAACTTGAAGATGAAGAAAGAGAGGTAGAAGAGTTAGAAGCACTGATTGTGAAGAAAGAAGGTTGAGGACAAGGTAAGTATAAATGAAAGTTTCCTATTAAACGATTCTCTTGTAGTAAAATAGGTGATTTTGATTCAAGGTGTCCTAAAAGAGTTCCTAGGTCTAAGCCTAACAAACCTAGATTTCAAAAGAAATGTTATTATGTTGAAGAAGGTGTGATTGATGAAGAATCTAATAAAGAAAGTGGAAATGAAGATGAATGGGTTTTCATTGCTATCAAGGAAAATAGCCTAGTGGCTACTAGAAATCTGCTAAAGTTGAGAAAGCTCTTGTAGCCTAAATTGAAGAAAGGGATGAGTGGGTTATTGATAGCAGATGCTCACATCATATGACTGGTGACAAAAGTAATTTTTAAGTCTAGAGAAATATGATGGTGGGGTTATAAGATTTAGAAATAACAATGCTAGTCTGATTCATGGCAAACGATCTATTTGTCTTGGTGGTAAACATAACACTGATGATGTCCTTTATGTTGAAGGCTTGAATCATAAACAGTTGAGTGTTGGATAGATGGTGGACAATGGTTACAATCTTTAGTTCAAATATGGAAGACGCAGGATACTTGGAAGCTCTAGAAATGTAATTGCTTTAGGTACACAGATAAGAGGTAATATTTTTCACTTGAGTGTTGCTAATGAAAGTTGTTTAATTTCTCAAGTAGATGAAAGCTGGTTATGGCATAGGAGGTTATGTCATGTGAAATTTAATAAAATTGCTAAGGTAAGCTCCACTCAAACAGTAAGAGATCTGCCTAAGCTAGTGAAGCCTACTAAGACAATATGCAAGGAATATCCGATGGGAAAATATACTAGAGTTTCTTTTCGAAGAAAACAACATCACTCTAATAGAGCATTGGAGTGAGTGCATACTAATCTATGCGGTCCCTCTAGAATCAAAAGTCTACAAGGAGAAAGGTACTTTATGTTGCTTATTGATGATTACTCTAGGATGATATGGGTTGCTTTCATAAGAGAAAAATGTGAAGCATTAGAGAAGTTCAAAAGTTTCAAAGCTATGGTAGAGAATGAGACAGGTTTGAAAATAAAATGCCTAAGGTCAGACAAAGGTGGTGAGTTCACCTCTTGGGAGTTCAATTCTTTCTATGAAGAGCATGGAATAAAAAGACAGTTATCTTCTCCCTAAAACCCTCAATAGAATGGAGTTGTAGAGAGAAAGAATAGAACAATTTTGGATGCTGCTAGAACAATGATGTTGGAAGGAAATGTGCCTCACATCTATTGGAGAGAAGTTGTAAGCATTGTTGTGTACACTATAAACCAAGTAAATGTCAATGGTGTTTCCTGTAAGACTCCTTTTGAGTTGTGGTTTGGTTATAAGCCTACTATTAAATATTTCAAGATCTTTGGAAGCAAGTTTTATATTAAGAGAGATGATGGCATGGGAAAGTTTGATGAAAGGTGGGATGAAGGAATCTTTCTAGGTTACTCTACTAAAATCAAGTCTTATAGGTGCTATAATAGAAGATTGAGAAAAATGGTTGAAAGTGAAAATGTAAGAGTTGATGAGGACTCTGCTAGATCATCCAGATACTATGGATATGATTCAGATGATGAGAAAGATAGTATAGAAAAAAGGAAGAATGCTTAGACATAGAATCAAGTTCAAATTGTTCTGGTAAATCAATAAAGTTAAGAAGGAGAGACAAGTGGAAGTATAGAAGAAATAACATAAGAACCAAAAGTGTGAGAGAATCCTAAAATTCTAAGGTATGTAAAGCTAAATCATTCTAAAGATCAAATTATAGGAGATAAGAATAAAGGTGTTCAGACTAGAAGAAGGATTGCAGAAGAGTATTGTCTGATTTCCAAGGCTGGGCCTAACAATGACATTGAAGCTTTTAATGATGAACACTAGATGGAAGCTATGAAGGAAGAACTTATGCAGATTAAAAAGAATGATGTGTGGATTATTGTTCCTAGACCTAAAGATAAAAATGTGATTGGTTCTAATTGGGTCTTTTGTAATGAGTTGAATGAACAAAATGAAGTGTTTTGGAATAAAGCAACACTAGTATGTAAATAGTATTCACAAATGGAAGGTATTGATTTTGAGGAAACCTTTTCCCTTGTTGCCAGAATTGAAGCTATAAGATTATTTCTTGCTTATGTTGCATATAAGAACTACAAATTCTATCAAATGGATGTGAAGTCAACATTTATGAATGGTGAGTTAGAAATGGTTTTCCAATTGAAGAAAGCTTTGTATGGACTCAAGCCCCTAGAGCCTGGTATGCTAGACTCGATAAATACTTACTAAATCTTGGATTCAATAAAGGTACTACTGACACTAACTTATATTTTAAGTTGGATCATGATAAAGAGTTGATTATTGAAGTCTTGGTTAATGACATTATTGTTGGAGGTGATGATGATTTATGTATGAAGTTTTTTGATGAAATGAAAAGTGAATTTGAAATGAGTATGACTGGGGAGATAAAGTTCCTTTTGGGATTGCATGTCACTCAATTAGACAATGGGTTTTTCATATCTCAATCCAAAAATGTGAGAGAGTTGTTGAAGAAGTTTGGCATGGAAGACTCAAATCCTGTTGGTACACCCATGGTAACTGGATGCAAGTTAACACAGAATGATGATTCTCCTAAGGAAAATCAAACAAGATATAGGTCAATGATTGGTAGATTGCTCTACTTAACTCAGGCTAGACCAAACATCATGAATGTTGTGTGTATAATTTCTAGATATCAAGTTGATCTAGAAGAATCTCATGTGACTATTGTAAAGAGAATTTTCAAATACCTAAAAGGAACAATTGATTTTGGGCTTTGCTATCCTAAAGATGATGATATTACCTTGAGTGCCTATATTGATGCAGATTGGGCAGGAGATGTAGATGATAGGAAAAGCACTAGTGGTGGTTCCTTCTTCCTAGGGAAGAAGTTGGTGTCTTGGATGAGTAAAAAGTATAATTTCATATTCCTATCTACTGTTGAGGCAAATTATATTGCTATTGCAAATAATTGTACTCAAGTTTTGTGGATGAAATAGATGCTAAAAGATATCAGAGTAGTATATGATGAGCCTATTGCCATATATTGTGACAACTCAAGTGCAATAAACATATCAAAGAATTCGGTGCTACACTCTAAGACCAAGCATCTATCAATCAATTTTGACTTCCTAAGGGAGAAAGTGAGTGAGAAAGAAGTTAGACTAGAGTATGTGCCTACTAAAGAATAGATTGTAGGAATTTTCACCAAACTATTTCCAAAGGATAATTTTTGAGTATCTCAAAGGGATGCTAGGGGTGATTACCCTTCCTGATAAGAACTAGAGATGCATTTTCTTGCATCAATTTGTGTGCTTCATAGCTATATTCTGATCCAAATTGATTTTTTTGTGGCTACTACTTAGGGGGAGTAGTCAGATCCACAGATATGTCATTTAGAGCTTGTATGTGGAAATATAATGCTTATCTTTGCCATTGATTTCAAAGGGGGAGAAGAGCAATGTGAAAAAAAACATGAGGAGAAGAGTCAAAATCTAAGGGGGAGTAAGCGACGATTAAGAGTTGCATTGATGGTGTTTTCCATGTCATCTGTAGCCATCAATTCCAAAGGGGGAGATTGTTGTATGTTGTGTTCATATTGACAATATGTGGTTTTCATTGATGTCAACACTAGTAGCATTGATGTATTGTAGGTTCTATATGTCAGGATACTAAGAAAATTGTCAAAGAAAGAGTTGTAGGTTGATAGTGGAAAAGCGAAGATCATGAAGGTGTCTTGCTCAGTACGTGGATGATCAATAATTGTGGACTAAAGGGTTTATTAATGAGTATATATAGTTTATCCATTGAAATCTTTAGAGGTCTGCGTGAAGATTTAATCATGTTATGAACAATTGTGTTTTGACAGTTTTTCTATGGCTTTAGTTAGTGTTCCTAATTGAATTTGATGCGATTCTAGTAATTTCAATTGTTGTGGATGTTTCTAGATCATTCTCTACCTTTGTTGCACATCTGCGTTGATCGGTGTGCTCATGGTCGATGATATTTCTCTTGTGTTTTATTTTTTATGTTCTTGGCCGACATGGTGGTTGTAACATGTTGTGAATCCTTGGAGATTAAAATTTGAATGTTTGGAATGCTCAAAGATATTTTTTTAAGTCTTCATTATTTTTTGGTCGACGGTGTTTGATTCGCATTGAAAATTTACTTGGAAATTTTGGCCAACATTGTGTATATGTTTTATATTTTATTTTTGCTGACAAAGTTGTTGATGTAATTCCATGTTATAGATATATAAGATTAGTTGTTTGTGTGAATTCATGTAGCAAATAAGTGCTAGAGAAAGAGTGAGTGTGGAAATAGTGATCTAATCATTTGATTGCACAACAAATTGAAGAAGTTTGAGCAAAGTGTGAAGGAGTGTTTATGTGCTTAACTAGAACTATAATCAAGATTTTGTAGAAGCTATTATCTTAGTTCATACCCTGTGGATCTAATCTAAATTGTTGTAAGATAATGTGTCTTCTTTGGGAAGTGAGCCCTCTTGTATTTGAGTAGTGATCTCTAGGCAGTGTACCTGAAAGCATGTACATACCCATTATTCTTCATTATACTTTTAACAATGTATAATATTGTGGACTAACATCCACTATGGGTTTTCCCCTAATAGGGTTTCCACATAAAAATATTGGTGTTCTCTGTGTTTATGATGTGTTGATATTCTGTGGTTTATTATTCATTCATCAGATCTGAGATTAAGTTAAGTTAAGTTTCAAAAGTTTAAATATTCTATGATAACTAATTCACCCCCCCTCTCAGTTGTCTATCCTTGTTTTTCCAACAACATCCTCCATTATCATTGTTCATCGATAGTGGTAGGTCTAGGAACTTCCTCCTTTCCCTTCCTTTTTAACCTTTCTTTGAATAGTAACTTAGGAAAATATTTGGCATCATTGTAAAGCCAAGTTTGATGATAAAAGTGGAGTTCTAGATTGCTATTATGAACTTACAACAATTGTACGTCATCTTAAAAATCTTAGGAACTCCATTTAAGGAACTAATCTCCCTCCAACTTAACATACATAAGGCTACCTTGTGATTACCAGCAAATCACATGAACCAATTGAGATATTCCAAGCAAGTCATGGCCTAACATCTGAGAGACCTTGGGATAGTTTTTTGCAATTTTCTTGTACGAAATTTCCTTTCAAGAGAGGTGATGCGCTTATACATTACCTGTGTTGAGAAGTGCTACAACACCTATCAACATAACTGAAACTAGAAGGAGGGCATTCATTGTGTTAAGCTAGATCAAATTGGTTCAATCTCCCCTAAAAGATTCCACAGAGCTTTAAGATCCACACTAAATAAAGGGGAATTTCAAGAACTACAACCCCCTACAAAGGCTAAGAGAGCTAAAAGAGGGGAAGCAACTTCATCATCCTCATTTGCTCCCTCCACTTCACCCCCATCCTCACCCCTCCCTTCCATCCCTTTGCACCACACTCATCCTTCCTTGTCAACATCCATTTCCTCTTCTTAGTTGTCCCATCATACCTCTCAGCTGCTCACTTCCCACTGCAAGGGTGTTGCCTCTGCCCTAGCCTTTCATGTCCAAGGTGTAGACCCAACTACTACTACCTGTACATAGCCCCAAGTTATGGTTACACAACAAGCACAACCTCCACCTCTCATTATGGCTTGGTTGGGCAATAATCCTTCTTTGTTGTCCTCCCAAGTTTATCACAACATACCAAAGAATCCAAAGAGCTTTTGCATGCAAATTTAATCCATGTGATCTACAAAGGATGGTGAAGGAACATATCAAGATCTTCCAAACAACATTGAAGGACATGCAGATAGATCATGAGGATGTGGCTTTCCTACTCTTTCCTTATTCCTTGAGGGAAGAGGCATTTTATTGGTATATCAACTTGACTACTAGATATGTCACCTCCTGGAACCTATTGAAGAAATCTTTCTTGTAGAAATATAAGATCTCAATCAACCCTTTGGAGTTATATTGAAAATTCATGTCCATTCTAAGAGAATTAAATGATCCAATTAGATCCTTTAATGATCACTTTCATCATGCATATACAAGGATAAAATATTTATACGTGGTTGATGACGCTTCACCCTTGTTGATTTATTATGCTGCCCTACATAAATTCACCACTACATTGGTGAAAAGAATGATCCCAACACCAACTAGGTTGGTAGATTCCTACACTAAGGTGGTCATAGCAAGAACTGATTTGGGGTAGAATATTTCTAGCTCGCTTCCTTCTTTGGGACTAGTCGCTTATCTGATGCAAGTTTAGGGACTTACCCAGGCCTTGATGCATTAGACACCAATTTTGAATCAAGTTCCCCAACTACCCATGGTTCCTCATCCAGAACCACCAATGAACCAAGTGCCCCTAGTGCATCACTACTTGCAACCACAATAGCAACATATTTATCCTTAGGCGGCCCAAGTTCCTACACATCTATAAGGGCTTGAGTTATTGGTTATCTAGCAAAACTAGCCAGTAGTACAAATAGTTTTTCTCCAAAACCAAGCATCATAGTCGAAGAATATAGAAAAGGATCGAATAGCCAAATTGACATAGATGATCAAGAAAATGTCTACAAATATGCACTTGAGAAATTAGAACAACTAGTTGCAAGCTTCCCAATGTAGCATTCAAGCGAACCTCAATTGGGATAATAGAGACAGTCATGATGCAAGTGCTTCATCTGGGTAGAATTATGAAAGAGGGAAAAATTCCAACTAAAAATTTGAAAGGAGGCCTTCACAGCGGAAAAATTGAACATGGAATACAAGACCAAACAATGGAGGTGTTCCTACTTCTCTTGATTAGTCTTTCAGTGCATAGAAGACAACCATTGAAGAATATTTAGCTAAGGCTATGCTGTTCGGATGGTGCTAGATCCATAAAACAAATAGGCACTCTGAATTGGATTTCCCTAAGTTCCAAACAACTACAAAGATATTTCATGTGGAGGTTCAGAATTTTGTGGATAGTTTTGGTTTCTGAGACATAGCCCCATCAAAACCATATGATTCTTTAGTGCTTGTGGTTAACCAAGTCCCATTTTCGAGGAGTAAAAGCAACACGCCTGAAAAGGATACCATTGCCCCGAAAGGTGAGGAAGCAAAAGAGTTAAGTAATGATGAAACTCTATCTCATCTCTTCACTTTGATAGATAATGGTCCAATAGATGAAGAGGATCCATGTGAGGATGAAGTTCAAATGTTTCACCAAAGAGTAACCCTGTATAATCTAAGAAATAGGCAAGCAAGAGGATCGTTCACAACTTCTATCCCACCTAATAACTTTACCACTCCTCCTAATCCAAATGCTAGAAACAACCTAGGTTACCCCCATGTGCCCACTTAATACTTTAAAAAGAATAAACAACTAAATCAAATGCAAAATCAGATTGCTAACTCCTGCCAAGGCAAGTCCTTCGAGGCTGAAACTGAGCAAATGGGAAAATATGTAGTTGATGAATTCAAGAAGGCTAAAATAAGCTTTTCTTCCTTCGAGTTTCCCAAAGCTCCCATAGTTAGCAATTATTTCTTTAGATTTATTAATGGAACTGCTTCTTCTAAGTCAACACAATAAATACTTGCCAAGCATGTCTCCTTTTATGAACCACCAAATGAGCCTATAATCCAAGCAATCTTAGGCAGGAAAATAGATGCACCTTCAAATCAAGAAACATGAAAGCAATATTCCAGACAACAAAACCACTTGCTAGCCAAGGAAAAGACCAATGAGAAAGATAAGAATCAAGTAGCTCAGGAAAATACACCCATGGGCTTGTTCCAAGGGAAGTTGGAAACACCTCTCTTCCTCACTACTATAAGAATATTTGGGAAGAACCTACATAATTTTTTTCTAGATTTAGGAGCATCGACCAATGTTATGTTGTTGGCCATATGCAAGGCTCTAGGAATAGTCCCCACTCCTTCCAAAAGAAAGGTGACCCAATTGGAAAAAAATTAGGTGAATATAGTTGGAAAAATTAACCGGATTCCTATGCAAATTATTGCAGACCCAAGAGTGCAACAAGTCATTGATGTTCAAGTGGCAGATATCCCTAACACATACGACATAATACTGGGATGGGATTTCACTAGAGCATTGAATGGGTATGTTCCAATTGACTTTTCTTACTTATGGCTACCATGGAAAGGGTTGCCAAACTAGATCCACATAGACTGGGAACCATGCATGAAGTTTATGATTATGGAGTACAACAACACCAATGAACTGTTATTTGCTAAAAAAAAATTGGGTAATTATTCTCCCATGGCGTACCAGGAAGAATCAGAGCCCCAAGAAAAAGAGATGACTAAAGAATTCCTCTTGGTATTGTTCACCCCCCTACTGATTTAACTTACATGCCTTAAAGTAAAGAAATGTTGGTTGAGTCGGATGATGAGGAATCCCATGATCATAATTTGGGATTATTGGATGGATTCCAAGAGTTTATTGAAAAATGTGTGCAAGATTAGCTCAACTTAAGAGTGAGGATGGATTTCCAAGAGCTCATATTGCCTAGTTGGTGTAGGGTCCACAATGCTTCCCACTCAAAATTTGAATGCTTCCTTTGTCAAGCAGCAGTTGCTCATATCAGTGGATAAGTTTCACCTAAGGAAGACTCGTGAACAAAACTTCTCGATCATAGCAATGTTGAATCCATGCCTTCTCCATAAATTGTAGATGTAAATGTGCAGATAAAGAAGGATGAATGTTTGACCAGCTCTGGAGTTAAAGAATCCCCAAATTTTTGGACATTGCACTTTGATGGATCTAAGTCTAAACAAGGAGTGGGAGCTGTGTTTGATCTCACCAGCCCCATAGGTAAGACTTACATTGTTGCTCATAGGCTTCAATTTTATTATACAAATACTATAGTGGAGTATGAAGCACTAGTCCATGATCTTCTGATGGCTCTAAGGAAAAAGGTCAAAATGTTGCAATTCTTTGGTGTCTCAGATTTAGTTGTAAAGCAGGTTAGGAAGTTGTATTCCTACCATGATAAAAGGCTAGAAAACTACAAACATAGGGTTTGGGATCTTTTAGAAAACTTAGATGCATTTAAGATTCAACTGATCCCTCACACCCAAAACCATACAACTAATGCTTTAGCTCAAGTATCTAGCATGCTGCAACCCCTTTCTTTATCCGGCCTAAATAAATTCACTGTTGAGCTTGCTTCCACTCTGTCAATGCCAGACAATGTTACCAATTTTTAGGTATTTAATGATGATAAGCACATCTTGGATTCCATCATGAGCTTTGATTTGTTTGAAACCCAAATAATTGATGAGGTCAAACCAGAAGAAGTTGAATTGGATGTAGAAGGAGTCATTAACCTCAAAACCAACACAATTCCTAGGGGTATGGCTCAACTTGAATGCATATTTGACTTAGATCAAATCAAAGACTAGGATCAGCAAGCAAAGAAGGATTACATCAACAATCAGTGTGACACTTGTAGATGCCCAAAAATATCCTCATACAACACCTGTCCCGACATTACATCGTTTAGGCATCTTGTGGCATGTTTTTCCCTAGGTACCCATGTCATCATCTAGTTAGTTAAATAAATCTTATTTATTTGACTAATTTCATTTATTCCATTCCTCTAATTTTAATTAAATAATTTATATTATTTAATTAATTGAATCATTTCCATCCATTCCTTTAATGTTAATTAATTAATTAAATCATTTCTATTCATTCTTCTAATGATAAATAAATAATTTATGTTATTTAATTAATAAAATCTAAAAACGATATTCTCACTTTCTTTCCAAAATCTAAACTCGTGTGTATCTAATTAATTTATTTAATTAGATAATTCATCAATTATCCTTCTCATCTTTTTTAGGATTTATTTCCTTTAAAATAATAAATCAAAATCTATCTTTTTGACATCTTATCTCATCTCGTTGTATTTCCTCTTTTGTCAAAAATAAAATCCTTATTGAATCTTTTCAAATCTTATCTTCATCAACATCATGGCTCTATAAATACGACCTCTCACAATCCATTTAGGGGGTTGATTCATCTAGCATCCAGATTCTGTCAAAATCAATCTTCCATCTCTATCTATCATTCTCTCCATTTTCCATTTTCATCATCAAGTCGTTATGCTACAAGAATGAGCATCCAATATTCCTCCATTGTCAACCCTTCAAAATATCACATTCTCATGTAGGTGGAGAAGAGCCATGGAGGTCAATCAAGTCTAGTTTGAGAATCAGTTTGCATTTCCTTTGTGTATTTGGATTTTCATTCTAGTTTGTACTTGATGGTGCTTGGTAAGATTTAATTAGTTTTTTGTTTACAACACCATTAAAACTAATTGATTTTTCCCTATCTACATTTGGTGAACCTGACGTCTTCTGATTTAATCATACATTCTACAGATTTTTCTTCTAAAAGTTTGTGTTTTCTAACACTAGTTTTGTCAAGTTTTGAGAGTAAATTGTTGTAGATTTTGGCATCATTGGCAGGGTACTTGGTGGGAGATTTTGATTTCCACAGATCATTTTTTTGTATTTGGAAGTATGGATGCTTTCTCAATCATTGGTACAAATTCATTTTTGTTATCTTGACTTTCATCATAGAAGGTCTATGTCATCCTTCAATTATCGTCATAGTTAGGTTTTCAATCACTTTCATCTGTTAGTACTGTGGTCACTGGCCACTGTCATATCCATTGCATACGTTGTAGCTATCACTGTTGGCTCCCACACTTGTATTTATACTTTTTGTAGTGTGGTGACCTACTTTGCTTTCCTTTTTATTTATTTTGCAATAGGGAAAGTGGTCATTCAAGCTTTCTCTTGCACATCCTAACTTGCTAGTTTCTTCCTTGTGGCTGCAGTTTGGTCCAAGATTTGTTTTCTTTTCGGAGTAGCTACATCGAGCACAAGGAGTCAATAATTCCCTTCTCTTTGGGTGTTGGCCAACCTATCTCAACAAAAAAGCCTCGTGTATTTTGGGGGCAATCAAAGCACTTAATATTGTGCCCTGCCCATACATTGTTTCCTTCATCTAAATGTAACTTTGAACACGTAGCATTATCCAACCTAGCAACCATAGGAGATGTGCCATTCGTATCTGCATTCTATTTTGACATGACATTTGACCTTGGCATTGAAACATCACATCTAGATTTCACATGAGAAACAGATACCTTCTCTAGCATGTTGAATGCAAAACGCCTTGGTTGATCCTTAGGTTTTCACATTATCGACATCCCTCACTCTACGTAGTAATAATATACAGTGGAATTTGGCTATACACTAGCCAAACTCCATGTAGTCTATGCATGCTTTTTCCTTGCATCACTGGTAAGTTGTTAAGCTTGTTAAATAAATCCATTTTGTGCTTATCCTGGATCGAGGGTGTTTTATGATGACTGCATTTCCCTTAGGAATATTTCCACTAGTTCACATGCCTTGTCTCTGCTTATCATTCTTCAAACATTTCTTTGTAGCAATCTGTTAAACAATTCACGTGCCTTGTTGTCCTTTCTCTCCTTTTGCATACATTCCTACTAGAGCATGTCCAAATATTAAAACTGACATAAACCCACCTTTTTTTATTCTTTGATGGATGTGCGTACCTTGTTCCTTAGCTTCCATTTCATTACAGGCAGGGAGGATGCTAGAAAAGTTTGTGGAATTCTGGCTTACACTTCTAGTTACATTTTCTTAAAAGTGTCTAAAGCCATTCAACAAATCCATTTTGAACAAATCTTGTGATCATTGCATTCCTTATGACCATATTTCTCTGAAAATGGTCGTGTTCCTTGTCTAGGTTTGACATTTTGTGTAACATAGGTTGATGCTCTTGGTTCAATTTTTTTTCTAGAAACTACCCATTGTCCTTCTTAGACACAACAATAGAGATTTTCTTTGGTCGGGTTATGCACTATAGCATTACCTTCATTTCTTCACAAAGGAAAAAATGCCTATAACATATCCAACCAAGTAGACCAACATTCATCCCTATTTGCAAAAGCTTCTATTGCAAATCGAGGAAATAATTTTGAAATACGGGCATGAGAGTCAGATACTTGATCAATGTGGCCGACTGTATGACATTTTAGCACTGAATGAGGGAACATAAGAAGAATTTAGTGCTTACACTTTTACTTTCATCCTGTCTAGATTGTCTCATCTTAGATCTATTTTGTTATGACATGCTTAATGAAATTTGTTTTCCAATGTTCTTTTAGTTTAGTTTTAGATTAATTAGCATAAGTTAATTTTGTTAGTTGAAACTAATTAACAATTAGATTTAGGTTTAAAGTTGCTAGATTTAGATTTAGATTTTTATAATTCAGATTTACTTTTTTTTTCATATAAATTTAGAAAAAAAAAAATTGGCATAGATTTAGATTTTTGTCATTTAAAATTCTAATTTAGATTTGTTTTTAAGATTAGATTAAGATTCTAATTTAGATTTTTATTTATTTATTTTTGGTTAGCTTTTTAGATTTTTTTTTAAGATTAGAGTAAGATTCTAATTTAGATTTTTATTTATTTATTTTTAGTTAGCTTTTAGTTTTGTTTTTAAGATTAGATTAAGATTCTAGTTTAGATTTTTATTTATTTATTTTTGGTTATCTTTTTATATTTTTTTTTAAGATTAGATTGAAATTCTAATTTAGATTTTTATTTATTTATTTTTTGTTAGCTTTAAAATTTTCTAATTTAGATGTTAAATATAGATTTATAATTTAACTTAGATTTTAAATTTTTTAATTTAGTTGGATTTCTAATTTCTAACTTAATTTAGATCTTTATTTTTTTTAATTAATTTAGATTTTTAATTTTTTAATTTAGTTTAGATTTTTAGCATATTGCATGTTTTTGACCTAATCTCACTTTGGCTTGCAAGTTTGTATTTTTTCCTGGTGACTTTTAGGGTATCTAGGAGCTAGAATAGTGTTGGCATCAATCATACACATCAACTTGGAAAGAAAATAATCAAGTTCACACATTCCATCCTTAATCTCTTAATCTTGTTTGTCACACATTTCAATTTCGGGCATAAAATCAATTTTGTTTGATCACAGTTTTGAAATTGGGCTTACAACGAATTTTGTCTTCAATCACACATCTTGATTTGGGGTTAAAAAGAACAAGTTCTTGAATAGTTTTACACACATTTCAATTTTCTAAAGGGAAATTAATCACTGCAAGTGTGAATCAAGTGTGTGTGTGATCACAAACACCTCACTTGGTTTACTTTTGTCAAACCCTTCCTAGGAGGCCTGTTAGGGGATTTCATCACCCCTGGGGACAACCTCAATTGAAGTGTGAATCGAAAGACATGCTTGTTTGGGAGTTGAAATATTGTCACTCTTGGCTAAGCCCCAAAGAAATGTATACCTTTGGGAAGTGAAGGTGAAGGGTGGGTTACCCCTTTCTCCTGGCTGTGTGGTAGGATTTTTCTTTCAAATCATCATTAGTCAGCCTTGTGCAGAGTAGTTTGAGACCTAATTGGCCATACTCCACTTGACTAGTCATAGGGCTTGTTGATGTGTCTTGCATGAGTGATTTATGTGTGTACACGTGTGATCATTCATTTAAACATTTCCAAATCAAGCTAAATACCAAACACATAAAGAAAAGTCACTCTACACCTTCTTCGAACACATTCATCTTCTAATCACCCTTTTTAGCCACATCCCATCCATTTCATCCTAATCAATCAAGTCATCCAATCTTTTCATTGCACATCATATCCTAATCATCATCATTTCTTTAATCCAATCAACATCATTTTACACCATGCCAACATTAGAAGACTAGTACCACAATTCCAACACCTCATCCAATCATTTTATCTGGCACCACAACCCTTAAACAAACAAATAATTCAAGGTATCCATGGCATGATCCATAAACTTCAAACAATACAATCACCTCAAATGCAACATCTCATAGCCACTCGTCAAAACCAACAAGCACATCATCCTCAATTCATTCAACACCAATCAATTCCACCTCATTCCTATGTGGCATCTCCCTCCATTCCATATCAATCTAATCCATCCACCTATCAAAACAATTAAATATCACCTTATCCCACATTTTTCCATAACAATTCCATATCACCTTATCCCACATCTATCCATAACAATTCCGCATCACCTTATCCCACCTCTTTCCATGACAATCCTACATCAACCAATCAATTCATCCCACAACAAGTACATGTGAGCAAAAGTCCACCTTGGCAAAAAAGTCAAGAGCCTTTCAATTCTCATTTTTTATTTGACAAGGGGAACACCAATCTAGTTCATGCACCCTTACCACCATCCAATCAAATTCCTATCCATAAGCCACCATGTCTGAGTCCTAATTCATTGGCCTCTTTACCTTCTAACCAATCAAACTCTCCATTACCCCCACCATCATCTAATCCTCTATCAAATCAATTTCCTACATTTAGATATTTAAAAAATAAATTGATGGCATTACCTAAATCCACCCATCCACCTATAAAGGATGTGACCCAAGGGCTACAAGAAAGGAATCAATTGTTGCCATGTAATTCAACACATATACTTGAGCATACAAAAGAGTCCTCAAACATCATGCCAAGTCCTTCAAGTCAACCATATCATCCACAACCCCTTGAGCCAATTCAAGAGTCTCCCGTCGTAAGTCCAAGTCACCCTCTTTCATGCTCCTATGTTGTTGACCATCAATAACATGTCAAGTCTCTCCATGAGAAATCCCCTTCCACTTCCATTCAAGAAACCCATGAGTTATATCAAGATTCTACTCCCAAGCATGTGGAAACATCAAGCCCTATTCCTAATCAAGATCAAATCATTTTCATCCAACCTATCCATAATCTATATATTTTTTATGATCAAGATGATATCCATAACGATGAAAAGCCTATCCATGAGCATCTTGATCCTATACCCATCCATGAGAAATATATTCCAAATTCACCTCCACCTAGTCCTATCCATGATCCATCAACATCCACTTCCCTTGATGAGACATATGCCTCCCAAGCACACATAGAAGGTCAAATAAATACCTTGGATCTAATTGAACACAATTCTAATCAAGATCCTAATGATCCCTCGTCACCCACTATGGACCCCATTACAAGTCCTCCATCATATCCTATTGGTCTTTCCACCCTCATTCATGAGTGTTTCTCCTTAGAACAATGACAACCATTATCTTCTCCATCAAATAAGGAACTCACATATGGTGTTTCACCTACACCTAGTCCCAGTGTCCATTGCACACTCCAAAATATGAACCACCAAGGTAAAGGTCTAGACCTTCATGAACAAGGTATTTTGGATCCCATCCATGTCAAAGTCCCTCCATGCTCTTATGTCCTTGGGAATACACATCAAGGACACCAATCTCAAGATGTTGGTATTTCCTCCATGCATCCTAAGTCCACTTTCCATCATAAAGCCTATCATACTCCTAAAACATATGTTTCCATTCCACCACCATCATCCTACAAATGTCAAAAGAATGTGACCATACACTTCCCTCCATCCACTCTACCACCATTGCTTCCAAATCCTAATATCCCTCCATCCACTTTACTGCCATTGCTCCCAACACTTAATATCCCTACCATCCAATCCTCCTATCCATTTATCCATAAATACCCTAACATTCCTAATCATAACCAACAAATGCACACATTTTCTAAAAAAGAAGTTCCCACTCATTCCACCATACCCATGGGATTCAAAAGAAAAAAAATCAATGCCTCTACCTGTAAATAAAAAAATCCTAAAGACCCTCATGCCTTAGGACATCGATACAAAAATTCAAATTAGAATACATCCCAAAAGTTATATAAATGCATACCTCCAAAATTAAAGGCCAAAACTAATATGGTTTGGGTCCCTAAGAAAAAGGAAAGAAAGTCCAATGAGGCATCTATATCACAAAAATCCTAACCATCCACTTCCACCTCACATTCCCACTCTATTCAAGAATCTCATATTCCATCCCACAAGAAAAATAAAAGTCATAAAAATAGCAAGTCTATATGGGTACCTAAAGCACTTCATCCACCATCTCCTAAGAAAATAGCTCCATTACTTCCTACACCTCATCCACATTCCATTTCACAAAAAATCCACATACCTCCATCTCCTCATCCTTCACTCATTATCCCATATATCCCCCCCACCATCTTCCTATGGTCCATGCTTTTGGCTAAGCCTCCCCATTCATCTTTTTGTATAAGTCACATATAATCCCTATCATCTTCCCTACATATTTTACATCATAATCCACTATTTTCCTCTATAATCCACATCATAATCAATCATCTACCTACTCCATCTCCCTTTCTTGTCATCCCTTACCAAAATATATGAGCATAATGACATTTGACATGGTTCATGCAATAACATCCATCTCTAGTGGGACTACCACCTTTCATGGAACTAGACACTTGAATCTGTCACATCCATATTCCCCTTCTCCTAGTCAAAAAGTCAAAAAGTCAAAAAAATTAAAGAAAAAGAATAAAAAAAATAGTAAAGATAAATCCCTTCCTCCAATGGTGAATGCCTGGTAAATAGGAACCATGGATAAGTACCATGATAAAAAACTGGCAAACATGCGTCATGTGTAGGTTGATCTTCTATGTCACTTACACTTGGGGACACAATGTCTTGTCTATCCAACCTATCATTCATGTCATATAATTTCCATCCTACCTACCATCTTAGCCATCATACATACCTATCATATTGAGTCCACTTATCCACCCTTGTCCTTTTGATCTTGATGAAGATATAGGGGCAAAAGGTTGAAACATGTTTTGTATATCTCTTGGTATACCTCATCTATCTAAACCAATCATGTCATTATCCTGTTGTCATACATTTTTTCTAGAAAAACCCTAAGTATTTTACATATAATGGGGCACGTTATTCCTATGCGACATAGTCTTTGGAGATCACATCCTTGCTCTCTTCTGGTGCATACATCCATAGCACCCATTTATTTATCATGAGCCTTTTATCCCTCATCCCATCACCCACCCTTGTACTTAGACTTGGTTGTCCCCTTGTCATTGGTATCTAGCACAAAGGCTACTCAAATTTTCATCCTTTGACACCTCAAAACATTTGAAAATTCCAAAAAAATCAAAACATTTCAAAAGTCCAAAAAAATCAAAACATTTCAGAAAAGTCCAAAAAAATCAAAATATTTCAAAAAATTCCAAAAAAATAAAAAAAATTCAAAAAGCCAATTTTTTTATAAAATGTGAAAAATCCAAAAAAAGTCAAATAGCCAACAAAAATACAAGCAATAATCCAAATGCAATTCATTCCTTAATCCATACCAATCAAGTCGATCAATATTGTCAAATTATCCAATTACATCCTTTGGTCTTAATCCTAATCTTGTTGTAAACCCAATCAATCAAAGTCAATTAGTCAATTATCAATCATCCTTGTGTTGATCTAGGGATATTTCGCTCCTAACAATGACAACACTATCATCATCAATCAATCCATCAATCAACAGATTATAGCTTGACAGGGGCACTACCTTTTTTTTTTTGAATCATTTGTGCATGCTTGCTTGCTTGCTTGTGTGTGTTATCATTTTATCTTGCATTTGTATCAAATCCATATCATTCCAGCTAATATTCATATCTTGTACATGTTGGAATATCTTTTTTCACTATCCTTTGCATCTAAGGTCATATCATACCTTTTGTGTGTTAGGACTTTAATGCTCTAATATTACTTCATCATAAGTCTAGACAAGGTTGTATTACGTTGGGGCACGAGACACATTGTCACCTTGGTCCTTATATCTTGGTTCATAATATCTAGTGCTATATCAAACATCATGGTTGCTCACTTTCATTGTAGCATAATGCATCCTTCACTTCCTATATCCATTCCTTGATCTTTAGTTCTTGACCCATCCATTTCATTTCGAGAGCCTACCCGTGTTTGTCCAACCCACCTATCCTCTTGAGGGGGAATCATCATTCCATGATCATCATATTCTGATATCATCATCCATTTTCCTCTATCCATACCTTAGCTTCTTTGAAATGATGTTACTTGACACAAATTTCATCATCTCGAATATCATCTCAAAGAGGGGAAAAATGTAGACACCCAAAAATGTCCTCTTACAACACCTGTCCCAACATTACATCATTTAGGCATCTTGTGGTATGTTTTTCCCTAGGTACCCATGTCATCATCTAATTTGTTACATAAATCTGATTTATTTGACTAATTTCATTTATTACCTTCCTATGCATAATTCATCCATTCCTCTAATGTTAATTAAATAATTTATATTATTTAATTAATGAAATGATAAATTTAACATTAATAAAATAAATCTAATATTTATTTAATTCATAAAATCTAAAAAGGATATTCTCACTTTCTTTCCAAAATCTGAACTCAAAGGTATCTAATTAATTTATTTAATTAGATAATTCATCAATTATCCTTATCTTTTTCAAGATTTATTTCCTTTAAAATAATAAATCAAAATCTATCTTTTTAACATCTTATCTCATCTCATTGTATTTCCTCTTTTGTCAAAAATCAAATCCTTATTGAATCTTGTCAAATCTTATCTTCGTCAACATCACAACTCTATAAATATGGCCTCTCACAATCCATTTAGGGGGTTGATTTGTCTAGCATCCATATTATATCAAAAATAGTCTTCCATCTCTATCTATCATTCTCTCTATTTTCCATTTTCATCGTCAAGTCGTTATGCTATAGGAATGAGCATCCAACATTCCTCCATTGTCAACCCTTCAAAATTTTGCATTCTCATGCAGGTGGAGAAGAGCCATGGAGGTCAATCAAGTCGAGTTTGAGAATCAGTTTGTATTTCCTTTGTGTATTTGCATTTTCATTCTAGTTTGTGCTTCATGGTGCTTGATAGGATTTAATTAGGTTTTTTTTTTCAACACCATTAAACCTGATTGATTTTTCCCTATCTACAACACTCATAATCTTGGAAGAACTGAGAAAGTCAAGAATGTGTTCATTGGTAGAGTGTGCATGCCAAATGAAAAGAAAGGGATCCATGATGCCTTACGAAAGTACCATAATGTGGTCACTTGGAGATACAAGGATTTGAGAACATATGACAGCTCAATCATCATGCAAACCATTCCCCTTAAGCTTGACATGAGACCATTTCAACAACAATAGTGTCCCATCAATGCATTGTTGGGACCCATTATTTACAATGAAGTTCAAAAGTTGTTGTTTTCCAAAATCATCTTCCTATTTAGGCACTCTACATGGGTGGCTAATTTGGTACCAATAAAAAAAAAGAATGGAGAAATCAGATTGTGTGTATATTTCCACAACTTGAATATTTCTTTGGAGAAGGACAATAATCTTGTACCCTCATTGGATGAGGGGCTAAAAAAATTCAACGGATCTCAAATGATGTCTTTCTTATATAGATACTCTAGGTACAATCAAGTAATGGTGCAATATGAGGATAGGCACAAGACAACATTCACCACCAAGTGGGGAACCTTTGCATACTGAAGGATGTCATTTGGGATCATCAACACTGGCACCACCTTCCAACATGCAATGGCTATCACCTTTAAAGATCTAATAGGAAAATGAATAATCATTTACATGGATGATCTCATAGTGTCTTCAAAGAAGGTGATCATATTTCTGATTTAAACACAATTTGTTTTTGAAGTGCAGGGAATTTGAGATTTCCTTGAACCCAAGGAAGTACATTTTTAGAGTGACAGAGGGAAAGTTTCTTGGGCATCTAATCTTAGAAAGGGGAATCTCAATTGACCCTAAGCATATTCAAGCTATCCTAAAAATTTAGCTACTAGGCAGCATGAAAGAGATGAAATCTTTCTTTGGAATGATAAACTTTGTTAGAAAATTCATCATAGGCTTTGTTGAGATAGTCAGGCCACTCAATGCTATGTTGAAGTAGGATGCCAAAGTTGAGTGGAAATTGGAGGCCAAGCAAGCCTTCGAGAGAATCAAGACAACCATCGCTGGTGCACCCGTATTGGTCAACCCAGATTACTTGAAGCTATTCTACATCTACTCATTCACTTCAGACCATTCTTATGCTAGCATATTGACTCAAAAGGATGATGTTTGAAGTGAACACCCAATTCCCTTCATGAGTACCCCATTGAAAGATGTTGAGCTAAGGTACCATAATGTGGAGAAGCAAGCCTCTCCCTTAGTCAGGGGAGTAGAGAAATTTAGACATTACATCTTATGGAACAAACTATTTTCCATAGTGCTTGATCCGGTAGTAAAGACGTTGCTAATGTAGAATGAGTTGGGTGAAAGAAGGGAAAAATGGGCCACCTTGCTACAAGAATATGACATGGTGATTTATCCAATGAAGTTGGTGAGAAGGCAGGCCCTCACCCAAATGATAGTTGAAACATTGGCTAAAGCAGGACCCAAGCTTCATATTCAATAGTACCTCCTTGAAGATGTCTCCCCTAGAGAATGGTATAATGGCATTGTCTACTACCTATTAAATAAAAAGTTTTTTCCTCGCCTACAGGGAGTTCAAAAATGTGCTCTCCAACTGAAAATAAATAGCCACATGCTATAAGGGTCTATACTATACAAGTGGAATCATGAAGGGATCTACCTCAGATGCCTTGGAAAATAAGAAGCAACATGTTTGTTAAAGGAATTTCATGATAAATTTGGCACAGGCCATAGTAATGGCCCTTCCACCGCTCATAAAATCTTGTGAGCTAGGTACTATTGGCTGATAGTGTTCAAGGATGTAGACAATCTTGTTCAAACCCGCCATGTGTGCTAGATTGTTGCAACCAGTCCTGGAGGTAAGACCATTCACTCAGTGGGGACTCGACTTCATCGGTCTAGTAATCCCACCATCCTCTGCAGGTCACAAGTACATTCTAACTACCTTTGATTATTGTACTAGATGGATAGAAGCAATTACATGTAGGAAATGTACTACTAAGGTTGTTATTAATTTCCTTGAATGTTTTATTCTGAATCATTTTGGTTGCCCATATGCCCTTGTTTGTGATAATGGCCCTACCTTTTCCTCACTCAAGTTTGATATTTGGGCCTTTGATTATGGTACTTCCCTTAATTTCTCATTGAATTACTACCATCAAGGTAACATCCTAGTTGAGTCCTCAAACAAAAACTTGATCACTATGACTAAGAAGTTGCTCGATACGAACCCCAAGGATTGACAGACCCAGTTGCATTTTTCCCATTGGGTAGATGGTATGCACCACAAGGCTTCCCTGGGTGATTCCCCATTCCATCTTATTTATGGCTTGGAGCCTATCTTTCTCATGCACTTAAGGATCCCTACCCTCCAATTTTTCAACACCTTTTATGAAGAGGGAGAACATTGAGAAGCTTGTTTAGCTGAACTGCTCCACTTAGAAGAAGTCTGTGACTGAGCTATTAATTTTTTTTCCAAACATCAGGGCATAGTCAAAAGATGGTTTGATCTTCAAGCCAAAGTTAAGGCCTTTCGAATTGTTTAATTAATCCTTTATTGGGATAAGGACCATGAATAAAAAGGGGGACATGACAAATTCAAAAAGCTTTGGCTTGGCCCCTTTTAGATTTCTAAAATTTTAGGAGATAATGATTTCCACCTTAAGACACTAACTGGTGAAGATGTCCTATTGCCCATCAATAGGAAACACTTCAAGAATTATTTCCTTTCCTAAGCCCCACTGAGCTATTGCTTGTAAATACACGTATATAGGTTAGTTTATGTTTTCTTTTGTTTTTCTATCATGATTTTTCTCTTTGTTTTTCTCGTTCTCCTGACCGTCTTGTTTTCTAAGAGTGTTCCATTTTTTTTTATGCGTTGGCCATGCTCGATGTGACAAATGGTTCACTTTGTTGCTTGCTCTTTTTGTTATTTGGATAAGTATTTACTCCCAACTATTGATATTTGATTGCTTCTGTGGAGTGGTTTCCTTATTTGAACTCCAACTTAACCTAGAATGTGACCCTTGGTTGAATCCTTTCACGCTCATCTCAGATCTTGCATAAATGTACACTAACTTATTTCTGAAGAACTATATAGTGGCTATTATGAGGGCCTAACAAGTTAAAAATATTAAGTCTACTTTAGTTACCACTGTGATTCCAAACCCATAGTAAGCTTCGATGCTTACACATATGAGAAAAGGAAAGAGCACTAAAAAGAAAATATTCAAAAAGAAAAGAAAGAAAGAAAGAAAGAAAGTAATAAAAATAAAGCAACTATGTGGGTGTGCGAACAACTCTATCAGGGCTATGGACACCCAATTGATAGTAGTGAAATGTTTGTGGAGTTGCAGTGACAACTCCATTAGGGCTATGGATGTCTGACTAGCATCAGAGCAATGTCCAAGTTACTTTTGTGGTCAAATAGTTTATGTAGCTTACTTTGCTTGATTAATGGTCATTTTTCATAGTTTTTAAGGAAAGGGAATGAACCCATCATACAAAAACTTTTGAGAGGTTCCATGATCTAATTTAGCTAAGGATCCCTATTCTCCTTTGAGTTACACAGTTCACTTATGGAAACTGGCTCCGTGTCTATGAAACTAGAGATTGTAGGTTCTGAATGAGTCTCTATCCTTAGAACGCTCAAGAGTGTTCCCCTAGCAGAGTCACCATTTGTTGAGCCTGCAACACACATGCCCCATTTAGAATGGGGACCCTCTCTTTTCACCTTCAAAGACTCACTTTTACCTTTTCCTCATTTTGTGTGCCCCCTGTTTTGAGTACCAATTGGTCAAGGAGTATTAGCATTATCATCTTGAGTTGACCAAGTTTCACCACCCCTTAATTTTTTAGGTCTCTTACCTTCGTAGAGTTCCTCTGGCAGTTTTCCTTGAGTCTTTGAAACTAGTGTCTTTCTCTAGTTATAGGTCCACCCATGCAGGTCACTCCTAGCAGGATTCTATTCCACCTTCACTATTTCTATGACAGTTGATTCAAGCCATCCACCTGCATTATGGGATCCATGTCTTCCATTATCATCCCCTTCACCGACTTGCCAACGAAGAACTCTTGATTACCACCCATCCCATGGGCTTCCCAAGTCCCACCATTGGTAGTTTTGAAACCACCAACCTCTTCAACCACTGTATGGGCATTAAATGTAGGTAATTAATGTCAAATTTTCTATAAATAGCATAACCAATCTGTATGGTTTTTCTATTGGTCAGAAATAGTCAAATCTCTTTCCATTCATCATTTCCTTCACACCTGCATCACTTCAAGGATGAATTTAAGCACCCTTTTCATCACATATTATCAGGTCTTCCAAGTGAGTTCACCATCTCCCTAGATGTGCTTTCTCTAGTTCTTTTTCTTTATAAATTTTAAAATTTTAAAAAGGAGAACTATTAAGATCCTTAGGAAGCCAGTTAAGAATGAGTTCTTGCACAAAACCCATCTTTTCAAATTTTGAAAAACCTTTGAAATTTTCCATTTAAGGAAATGCTAAATTTGACCAATTATTCACCATTATTCACAAGGGTGCTCATGCCCTTGTGGCCCTCAATACTCCTTCCATTGTCTCGACTTCAACTAAAAGACCCTAGGACTTTTCCCCTTGCGAGTCCACACATGCAAGTGGATGCCCCCTCTTCATTGTGCCCTGTTGGAACAAAAATAAAATTAAGTGAAAATTCATCCCTGGGCCTTGTGGGTCTAATTTTGTAGACTTCCACATGTAGGTGGCTCATCATTGTTCGAAGTTTTGGAATAGCCATCCTATACATGTCCTCCAGCTTGTGGGTCCTACTAGCCTCAAATCTACCAAAGTCATAAAAAAACTAGAACTTGTTTGTGTGTGATTCTTAGCGGACCTCCTCACCCTCATTTTCACTATTTATAATGTCATCATTAGTAGATAACCCAGTCCTTCCTTCCACCTCACGAACCCTACTTCTCCTGTCATTGTCCCAATCACCCAAAATTTTCCTAAGGCTAGACTTCCTTGTGGGTGGAACACTATGGAGGTTTGTTCATGGGCCACTCCATCCTCCTTGCCCTTTCAAATGGTTGATCACCCTTTCCCATCCACTCTATAGGCTCCTCTCTTCCCATTTCCCCCTCAATTCCTTATGTGAAAATTGGTAAAGTGTTCGATGCAAGTATTTTGGCAGACCACTACCTACAGTCTGTAGTCTTATGACCACTATTTCAAAATGACTCTTCCTAACTTGTAGCCCGCCTTGTGGGGTCTGAACCTACCTCTGTTGTCTTGACCTCCTTAAGAAATTAACACCAAGTCTCTCACGGACCTGCCTATGTGGGTCTCCCTTTGTGGGGCACCCCCTTGCCTCCAGCATTTCTAAACAACCATCATCTAACATCATCACGCAAATTCCCACCCATACCATCACAAGGGACTTAAACATTGAAGCTAAAATGATGCCCTCCTCTTTGCCTGCAAGTCCTACAATGCGAGACTCCATTTTTGGGTTCCTACTATGCTAGTGCCATTCCAAATGGTAGAGCTCCAAATAGTTGAGATGTCACCTGCTTCTGCACCCTCTCGACCTGCATGAGAAGAAGTTGAACAAGCACCTCCAGGGCATCATGACTAATGGACCCATGTCCCCAAATGCCTTAGCACCCTGGTCTGACCCAGGTATAGTTTGAGAATCTTGATGCAGGTGACTACTTGTGAGCTACTATTCCTTCTTTGATATCTCCCTACTACCTTCTCCAAAATGGCTGCCAACTTAGGGAAACCCACATCCCTAGGCCTCCATTACTCTATTTTCTCCAAACAAGAGCCAAATGATGGTTTTAAAGAATGTTATGATCTTTTATGATCAAACGATTGATCTAACATCCATTTTGAAGGATTTAACTAATTATCCCCTCATTTTACACATGAATATGCTTATTACACCTATATTTGCATGATTTATGGAACTGGCGATAGGAACATTAGGATCGTCTATGGAAAAAGACAAAGGGAAGAAACCTATCAAAGTCTTAAGAGGCAAAGAAGATAAAGACTAGATGAAGTACCAATTCCACGGGGTGGAAATAACCTCCAAGGTCACATCCATGTGGGTCTCAATATCAAACACCAACCTCAAACAAGTTGACATGGATGAATTCAGACAAAGGGTCATCACCAACCCCACTACAAATAATGCAAGGAAAATCAGAAAGACTAGTTTGGATAAGGCAACTAGTTTTCTACCCACTCTTGTGGCCCTAGAGCTAGTGATGGCTTGAAGAGAAGCCTATCAAGAAGAAACTATAACGATCATTGATCATGAGGGTAAGGTGGTGGTCAACCTATCTACTAGATCCACAGGGAAAAAAATCCATATCCCCACATTTGACCCTATGGAGGAGACGAAAAAGGAATATGCAGAAAGTATGTGGAAGGTTGACCCCCTAAAATGCAAAAATTTAATTAACCAATATTGGTTAAAGGAGAAGAGGGGAAACACAAACAAGGTGCCCAAAGAGTTGCTCAAGAGTGAATTTTATGAAGACTATCATGACTTGGTGACCTTGTTGAGCAGGGTTATGGGAATTCCTATAGCTACTTACTTTCAAGATTGGATGTTCTACTTCATTAAGGAGATTATCAGAGGAAAGAACAAGTTTAATTGGGCTGGAATGATTAGTAACAACTTGCACTAGCAATTCATGGTGGTCAAGAAGACCTCCCAATTCTATATGACCTCTTACTTGGTGTATCTCTTGGCCAAGCTATTTACTTATAGAGGTTTGTTTGTCACACAAAGATCAACTCCAAGAAGGGAGCTAAAAGTATATGAACACCAATCGTAGCTTCAATATCAAAATTTCAAGAAAGAATATTGTAGTGTGAATGATGCCTTTATTCGGAATATTACCAAACTTCTCATAGGGTACTTTGAGAGAAGAATCATGTATAGTGATTGTGCATTCATTGGCTAGTTTGGATTCTTGTTTATATAGTTCCACAAGTTCACTTACATCCGAACAAAAGGTTTCTCTCTAAGGCCATACAAGTTGCCCTAGTATCCAAATGACCGGCTAGTCTTGCTAGAAATCTTTACATAGTTGTAAAATGTGAACACTCTCCTTAGTGGAAAACATTGAGTAGTAATACTATATCCCCTCATGTTCGGATAGGGAATGTATTCCCTCACAACTTCCCAATGTAATGAATATTTAGAAAAGGAAATCATTGAATATAATCTAGGGCTCCACATTTCTCATCCAAGGATGGATCCATACAACAAGTTAAATAAGTTTGTTGGAAGGGAATACACCCACTTGCATAACATTGAAGATTTTTGGGCTAACTATCAAGATGATAAGGAGGTACACATAAGGAATTATATGTGTATGACTAACTACTTTTTCAAGACAATCAAACTATTCTTTGTACTAGATAAGATCCTAGAAGATGAAAACACTGTCATAGATCCAAGGTTTGATGTCGTTGTCAACCTATGATTGCCCCTAATTGACTAGAATGAGGAAGAGGTCAACGACGTAGATATTTTGACAAAGCCTATGGAGTATAGAAAAATATAATGGATAGATGCACGAATAGCTTAGTTGAAGCTCCAAGGAGCCACTCTTACTTATGGTAAGCTCAAAGATGAGCTCAAAAGTGAAATAGATAGTGGGATGACTGCTACCCCAATTGAGGAGGCTCCCAGTTCTTTTCCTGCCAAGGAAGAGAATGGAGATAACTGAGTGCCAACCAAAACATAAGGTTTATTTGAGGAAGCATTCAAAGTGTGAGGCCTGAAAAAAGGATAAGAAGTCAGGTAGATTCTTTGAAATTCCCACAATCCAAGAAGATCCCCTACATGAGGGAGAGGAAGAAGAGGCTGAGCAACCAAAGCCACCACTTGCTACCTCTACTCCTACCATCACTACCACTACCACTGTTACTACTCCTCCACCAACATCTTAGGCATTGCCTACTTCCTCTCCACCCACGGTGGGCATCTCAGTTCACCTTACCTCCACCTCACCAACTACTCCAATAATAGTGCAAGACTCCTTGCCTACTAAAATGTCTCCATTGTCATCCCTTCAACAACCATGATTACCATTTCCACTCTTACTCTACTAGATTCCTTGACTTGACACATGCAAAATATACCCATGGAACTCTCTAAGGTACTAATGAACCCTACAGTACAAGCTGCTATGGCTCAAGTTGTTGCTAGTCTCCCTTTTCCTCCTCTAACCGAGCCACCAAAGATGGAAGCAACCATGCAGATCTCAGAGGAAATGGAGAGACAACAAAGAGACGCTCCTAAGGGTATAGTTGAGGAATGTGAAGATCCCATTAGGGATGACTATCATGAGCACCCAGAACATTAGAACATGACCATTGATGAGATGGTATATGAAGAAGAATGGTCATAGTCCTTGAAAGAAGATGTTGATGACCCTAGTGCCAAGTAAATGTAAAGTCCTTAGATCAAGAGATCCAGAGAGTTAGAAGGAAGTTGAGAGGAAATATTCTTAACAAAAAGATAAAATTGGTGATGACATGGAAGTTTTCACAAAGCCTCTATTAAAGGGACAAGATGAAAGCCTCAATCAAGAAGAATAAGAACCTCCCGGAGGAGGAGGAAGGAGAGAAAGAAACTGAAGCTGGAGAAGAAGATAATCCTAAAGAGGAGGCTAAAATGAAAAGGAGCCATGAGCTAGAATGCCATGAAGAGGTCAAGAAAGAATAAGAAAGAGCACCTAAAAGGGAAGACAACCCTAAGGAAAATGTAGCTACTATTGGGTTTCTTGAAGAAAAGATCATATTCATCTAGGACTCAAATGAAGAAGAAGAAGAGAAGGAAAAAAAAGAATCCTTAGATCATGAGGAAATGGAGATCCAACATGCTCAGAGAGAAGAAGGTGATCATGAATCACCAAAGGAGGGATCTTGAATGCCTGAATGGTTAGAAGAGAAGCTAGAGAAGAATACCCCTACTCTCATGGACCCCAAGGAAGAACTAGAGCCTATCTTTGTGTGAGCTCAAATAGGCACAAAGAAGGAAAAGAAAATGATATTTTTATCCCACATTATGATGGATGCATCGGGATTGAGGACAATGCAAATTACCACTCCAGTAGTAGATAAAGGAGAAGGGGAAAGTTATAGTTTCTCTACAATTGAATTGGGCACCGCTACAAGGGAGCAAAAGATTGATCAGCTCAAGGGGTCAATTGCCACAATTTTCCTTTAGATGAGCAAGGACTAGTCCTCCAAGGAGGAGTTGAAGGCATAGGTAGCATACCTCACCACCTACATACAACAATGGTCTTCTATTAATGAGCTACCAATGACATTGTCAGCCCCACCCTTTCTTCTCTCAAAATATCACCTAAGCAAGCTAGAAAAGAGAAAGAACTAGACCAAGGCTACTGAAGAGTGGTTTTCGCGAGTGATCTACAATGGTGATATGGGCATTGGCCATGGCATTCAAACACCCAAAAAATTTTGGGAAGTACAAAAATAGCTTTAAGGAACTAAGAGAATCTATAATAACTCCCTCAAACTATACAGGATTACATATCCTAAACTCGATGCTATCCTCAAGATGCCCAAGAGAACCTGGGAAAAGGAACTAGCCATAGTGAAAGATGATCATAGGCTGGTTGAGATGTGGAAAATGGGTTTAGACCACAAAAGAGAAGTCTTAGAGCATGTAGTCCATGAAGTAGAGCTTGACTTGGAGTGGTTCAAAGAGCATAGGGCAGATTGTGAAGAATATCTAAAGTTCATGATAGATTATGACATGCCAGTCATCGAGCTAGACACTAAAAACATTAGGCCATATTTTCATAAGAAAATGGAGAATGGGGCTACAAATTCATTAATGTTAGACTTTATGGATTTTTCTGCTTGATCCTTCTCCTAATCAAATCAACTAATCAAGAGCATGCCTAAGTGTACAAAGAATTGGGAGTTGATCATTGGCAGATTGAAGAAACTACCCTACCAGGTGATCCAATCAAATATAATAGAGTTGGATAAACTTCAAGCGCTAATGGGAAAATTCATGGAATACACAAATTTCCAAAAAAAATCAAGGAAATCCTATTATAGATGATGAGTTCCTCATAGTGTAGCTACATCCAAAAGGGAAAATCACTATAGGAAAAAAGTGCTAGAGTGAGAGGGCAATAGAGGAAAAAATAGAGAAAAAAAAGAAATGTATTTTTAAATTGTGAAATATTGGGGGTAGGTGAAACCCTAATTTATAGTGAATCTTGGCCACACAATGAGATTAAATTTTGGCAATTCATTTTGTTTTTTGAAAACTATAAATAGGGATTCTCCTCTTATTTTCAAAGAGAGATTAGAGTGGTTGTAAAGACATGCTGCTGAAATCCTAATAGAAATTCATATCTTTTGGTGGATTCTTGAGTTTCCTTCATGTTTCATGATTCATCTCCTCATAGTTGATATATTTGAGTAGATTTAATTTGTTGTTCTATTTATTGTGCATAATTCTAGTAGTTTAGTGAATGTTGTTCATTGATGCTAAAGAATATTGTTGTGTTGATGACCTTGTTCATGCTTTTTGTTGTTTGTTGAGGATAAATAGCAATGTAAAGCTAGTATGAACATAAATTCATTGTTGCACTTAAAATTTATCTTTCATTTTTGCTTTATGGTGAATGAAAATTTGAAAATCTATAGACCTTAGAAGATAGCACTAGTTTCATGATACTATAAGTTGATTTGGTTAAGTGGAACTTAGTTTTAGGAAGGTTGTCCACTGTAGCATCCTCCATTATCACTGTTCTTCGATAGTTGCAAGTCTAGGAACTTCCTCCTTTCCCTTCCCTTTTGACCTTTCTTTGAATAGTAACTTAGGCATAGTTCAGAATCATTGTAAAGCCAAATCTAATGATAAAAGTGGAGTTTTAGACTGATGTTCTGAACTTGCAGCAATTGCACGTCATCTTGAAAATCTTAGGAACTCCATTTAAGGATCCAATCTCCCTCCAAATTAACATATGTAAGGCTTCCCTATGATTACTAGCAAATCACAGGAACCAACTAAGATATTCCAAGCAAGTCATGACCTCACATCCGAGAGACCTTGGGATAGTTTTCTATAATTTTCTTGTAGGAAATTTTCTTTCAAGAGAGGTGATACATTTATGCATTACCTGTGTTGAGAAGTGCTAAAACACCCATCAACAACTTTCTTTGAATTCTTTATATCATTGCAGATTCATTCCACATAATGTGGTTAATTAAGAACAAATTGAACATGGGAAGATATGCACAACACTTGGTTGCTCACAAAAGAAGAGAATGGAGTCAAATTAAGTGTAGATTTGAAAATGGAACATGGGCATCAACATGAGGAGAGAATAGGATATTGTGATGGTTTAAGTTGAATACTGATTTAGATATGAAAAGTGACTCCAAGTTAAAGTTTGAATATTAAAAAAGAATTGCCAAGTATATGATGAAAGACAATTGTGAGAAAATGTAGGAAATAGAATGAGGGGAGTATGGGTCAAAGACAATGTGCAGAGGCTACAAGTGTAAGAAGATTTGAGTCAAGTAGAAATAAAAGGAATACACAAAGGCAAAGGAGTTTCCTGGTATTGTAATGTTTTTTCATGAAATTAGCATGAATAAATTTGTTTAATTATTTTCAAATTTCAATAAATTATTGTACGCAATCATGAGATCGATTTAAATTGGAATAAATAATAGTCAATTTTGGGATTTAATCATTTAGTGAGTCTTTTGTAATCTGGGTTTTTCCAAATTGGTGAGAAATGGAAGAGTGAAGCCCTATCTTCATCACTGTGACTATGCTATTATATTTTATTTTATTTTATTTTTATTATCTACTATGGAGTGTGGTTTAATTATCTCAAATGTCAAGTTTCATATTTTAACTTAAGAGAGAGATTTTTGGGTCATAAATTGTGTATAGCCCATGAGTGGATCCCAAGATTTAATGCTAAGAAATTATTTTAGAAGTATCTAGAGGCTTTAAAAATGTCTTGGAAGATTAGTGATACTTTTTTTAGAAGAAAAAAGTTAATTTTGGAATGCAAGTCAAAACCTAACCCTAGTTCTATTATTTTCAATTTATTCTCCTTTGAATTCTTATTTTGGAGGCCCGCTTTCATTTTTTCATAAAAAAATGTTTTTAAAATGAGGAAGATTGAGGAAGATCTTGAGACCTTGGAGAAGAGAAAATTTGGAGAGTTATTGATCAAGGCTTCACCTATCTTTGTTGAAGCATATAGGTAATATTTTGAGACATTTTTAGAATATGGTAGTGTTTTTTTGGTTATATGAAAAATAATGGTTGCTGATTATTATGTGAATCATTTTATTCTTGTGTGTTGAAATCCCCTTGGGGTTGTTACTTTGTGTATTGATCTTTTTGGGTATGGGGTTTTGTTGGGTGCAGATCCTCCCCATTGGGGTAAAGATCCACTTATGTGATGGGGTGGAGAGAGGTAAAAACTCTCTCTTGGGGAAGAAAATATGAAGTATAATGTGATTTGGGGTATTGAGAGCCTTATGGATATACAAATGATTTAAAATCCAAATTATAATATGATTTTGGGTTTTGAGAGCCAAATGGATATGGGTATGGCTGAAAATAATTGTTGAGTATGTGAATTATTCTTGCATTGAGTTGATGTATATATGTTGGGTTGTGATTGATGTTGTGTTTTAAATGATATTTTGGGAGTGATTGATGTATGGCGAGGAAATTTAGATCATAGCATGCATTCCCAAGAGGTAGAGTGTGCTCCCATGAATCCCTATTGATTATGGATTTTTTGAATGATCCATTTTTGTGTGTGTTGTCCATATTGGTAGTTTCATGTTTGTGATATTCATTTGTGTTTTTTACATTGTGCTAACTATTTTCTTAAGAGCCTACTAGCCCGAGGGTGGACTTTTTGGTATGTCCTATGATTAGGAGGTGAGAAATCATTGGTCATCTGAGACTTGGAGTCTCTTTTATGTTCAAATCAAAATCTATTTTGAGGAAAAGCTTCATGGAGGGGGCTTGCTATGAATTATATTCTATCTTGTAAACCCATTGTGAATGCTTTTATAAATTTAGCACTTGAGTTTAGATTATTTACTTTTTTATAATGAGGGAATTTAAATTAGGCTATTACCTCAATGATTATTGTACATAATTTTTCTTTTTAAGATAAAAGGAAAGAAGCCTAAATAATATTAAATAATTAACATAATTCTTATAAAGGTTGAGGTTTGAGGATGAGAAGGAAAAGAGAATTGTGAGGAGATGGGAAAGAAACTCATTATCCTTCCATTATAGCGAGAGGGAGGTTGTCATTCCTCTGTGAAAATAGCTCACACTCTCCCCTCCACTTTATATCACAAGATATTCCTCCCCCTTTGAGGGAGGTACTCGCAACAACTCTCTACTTGGATTAGTACATGCCACACAACATGCCACACTTCTCCACTCCTCATAGCCACATAAAATAAATTTTAAAATTTGTATATTTTTTAATTTCTTTCTCACTTGAGAAATTTATTGTTTTGAAATAGAGGACAATGATGTTTCTATTATAACTCTTTTTTTTGAAAGAAGAGGGTAAAAATTTATTGAATCAAAGAAACATTACAAAGCACCAGGTATCAAGCCCACTAAAATCCATCAACTACCCAACAACAAAAGTCCCCAAAGGAACCTGACCAAGAAACCAATTACATATGAAACTCTTCCATGATTATCTTTTCAAGTGACAAATAAATTTTTGAGGATAGAAGTCCCTAGTCATCAATATTCCACCTCTTTGAATGCTCAAAGGCTCATTTCACTAGAATATCAACCACTATATTCCATTCCCTAGGAATATGAAAAAAATAAACAAATTTCAATGAAGTGCACAGATTCCCAATTTATTTAATCATAGTAGTTTGCTACCAATTAACACCATCAAGTCTCTGATCAATAAGCATATCAACTACAATCTATGAGGAAGATTCACAAATAATCCTTTTCCAACCTAGAGAACAACTTCTTTTAATAGTATGAAGAATCACAAGAGCCTCCATGAGATTATTTGAATGATGACCCTTATAAATAGAGAATAAAAACACCACCCCTCCATAGCTCTCTCTATAAATACCTCCAATCCCAACATGCACAAGATTCCCCTTAAAAGAGCCATCAATATTTATCTTCAGAATTGCTTGAGGAGAAGGGTCCCACCAATCCTCTCAATGAACCTTCTTCTTGACCTGATGAGGGCCATTACTAGTAGAGAACCCAAACCCTCTATCCACCATGTTCACATTCCTCACAAAAGGAATATCACTAGGATCCATAATCATCGAAAGGTCATATTTGGATAAAATAGTCTCTTGAATCTTATTGAAGATATTCCCCCATAAATGATCCCCAACTAGCTTCAAATCTTGAAAAATCCTTCTATTTCTTTCTAATTGAAGGTGCTAGATAATAAAGGTAGGACCAGTAAACCAAGCAATTTGAAGAAAATAATTTTTAGTAGGAGGTCTCTGCAAACTTTGAAAAACTCCAAAAAATACTAGGAATGAACACATGCATGTTTCCAAACCCCCCACCAAAGATGCCAAATCTTCCTAGAATAAGGATACTAAAAGAAGAGGTGAGAAGTGCACTCTTCACTATTATTATACCAAGCATGAATGAAAGGTGTTAGTGTATTTAAGTTTATCTTAGGGTAAATAACTCTAGGTGATTTTTTCTCATAGGGTAGTTTTCTCACCCATTTGATATTTCTTGGCTTTAAAAGCATATGCCATTATGTAATTTAGCATCTCATATTATTCACTCTTTTTTGATGAAATAGCGTGTGCTTCTCTCATTCTTGTGAGGGTGTTTGTTTCTTGTAGATGGTTGACGCCAACTTGGTATCAAAGCCAACCATTTTGTTCTCCTTCTTGAGAGTTTCCATAAGAGTGTTTGAGATCATTTTTTTTTTAGCATTTGAAATTTTTCAAATTTCAAAATTGCCTTATTTTCCTTATTTTTGATTATTTCTTTTTCCTATCGCTGGTGAATGTATTTGAATGTTGATTTCCTGTTGAAGCTGTGAAGACCTCTATTCAAGCCATCATTGCAAGGAATTTTTAATGTGATTGGAAACCTAATGTAGTCAATCTATGGATAGGGAATGAGTGAGCCACCACATCATTTCATAAGGATCATTATGAGAATCTCTACACAGTGGTTTTTGGATAGAAACATTTTCTTCTGACGCCCCACCGATATGCATAGAATGTATGTTTAGGGTCACCTTATTGCACACCATACAATATTGCAAGCCAAGCTTGTGGTTTCACCATGTTAGGAAAACTCCTAATGCTAAGGGACACACAATAGAAATTAAATATTGTGTATCCCATCTAGAGACTAGTTTTTCATTGCAGGCTGCAAGCAGATTTTTTAAGACATCCTTTTTGTGGAAGGAGACGAAGTATTTTTTTTGCATTGAATGAGGCATTTTTTCTCTGATTGGAGGCACTGAAATTTGTAAAGAGGGCTCAATTTCGATTGAAGAGCATAATTTTTTTGTAGTAGGATTTCCTTTCTAGAGGCTTGGTTCTTCACAAGGAGGCTTTTTGTTTTAGAGGTTGATTCATCCATTTTTTTTTGCTATGAAAGATAATGTATTGAGGAGTTGTGGAAACTTGTTGAAGGATACAATATTCCTTTTTTTCGTTGCCACTAAGGAGACCATGTAATTGATGAAGTTTTTTTTTGGCTGAGTGTAAGAGTTTTGGTATTTTTCCTAAATTTTTCAACAAATATTTATTTAGGGTTTCAATACTACAACATTTGAAGTGGGCCTAGTTTTTTGAAGTTGTGTTTTTGGGAAAATTAATCACATTGGCAATATGGGATAGTTTTTTTCCATTTAAATAGCTTTGCAGTGCCTTCTATTATTATGAAAAAGTATTAGAAGAGGTTATTTTGCTTGTATGCTTGGTGGAGTTGCTTGATGTCAACATCAAGATCAGGCAATGGGTTGCATCATTTTTTTCATGAAATTAGGTTTAATTTTTTGTTGGAAGTTTTTGAAGCACTATCTTTGAATTTTTTTTAAGAATTGTTAAGTTATAATTGTTTCTTTGGAGAAAGATAATTTTAGGCAATGGAGTGATGTTTTTCTCACCCATTTTAGTTTGGAGAATCTATTGCCATGTTTTTATAATGAAGTTTCTGTTCCAGACACACGTAGTAGGTATACAATTTAGAAAGGATTTAGGGATAGAGTCTATATAGTTATTTTTGAGCATATCAATGACAAGGACCTTTTGGATTCACTTTTTCATTTTGAGATCCCTGATTCTCTTTGGAATTATCTTCAATCTAATCATATGGATATCTTGATACTCTTCCAGCTCTCGATGACCCTCCTTCTAATACTAGTGTGTCACTTTGTTCTTCAAAGAAGATAGAGCATGCTTGTGATCCTTTGGAGGTTGTTGAGACTTCAAATGAGGTTATGGTTGATTCAAATGTTCTTAATTCTTTGTAAGAGATAGTTGATCCACCTTCATTGAGTACTTCCATCATTCCTGAGCAATAGGATTATCCTTTTCTTCCTTATTAGAATTCCCATTTTTTGAACATTGGTTCATTGTTCATGGAATCTCAAATTTCAGATTTGGAGGACACATTTAAGGGGTTATCTCTCCTCTTTGATGATAATTATAGCACAATTGTTGTCAAAAAATCTCTATCTTTGGATTCTATTCAGTATTAGTTTCCTATGGTACCTTGTTTGTCACCTTCTATTGTGACTGGGCACTTTCTTGATTGGTTCATGACATCATCTTCCAAGGTCTTGGTGACACAAGTAGATTTCAAAGATATTTTCATCCTACATTTTCATTTCCCTTACTAATTCCTTTTTGGAGTGGGAAGCATACTTGCATTTGTATTTGGTTTTGTTTCTTCCAAAAGGGAGACAAGTTGTTTTTAGACACTAGATTATGTTTTTTCTTGAAGCACTTACCAATTTTGCAGGTGATTACACATTGTGGGGGGGCTATATAGTCTCTCTCTTTCCCTCTTATGGGGGGCATTGATTGTATATACATGATGTATATAGTTCTTGGGGGTGTCATTGAGTCTTCCATCCATGCATCAATTTTTTTTCCTTTTCTCTCTTTTGGAGAGGGGTTTTTTCCCATAGGCTTTTTCTCCTTCTCTTCAGTTGTGAGAGATTCATTTTTTGCATTGTAAATGGGTACCTAGCATGGTTGTGTAGCCAAGACCCATATTGGTTTTTTTTCATTTTTGCATTTTTATTCTCCCTAAGTTTCACTTAAGGTGGGGTATTAGTGTATTTAATTTTATCTTAGGGTAAAACTCTGGGTGGTTTTTTCCCATAGGCTATTTTTCTCACTTATTTGATATTTCTCGGCTTTAAAATCCTACACCATTATATAATTTAGAATCTCAAATTTATTCACTACTTTTTGGTGAAATAGTGTGTGCTTCTCTTGCTCTTGTGAGGGTGTTTTTTTTTTACAAATGGTTCTCTTGGGAGGTGGTTGACACCAACAGAAGGACCCTAGAAGCCTCTCTTGCACAAATTATCCCAAGTAAGACATCTATTTTGAATAACAAACCATAAGAAGAAGTTACACCTAGTCCAAGAAAAATTATTTAAAAATTGCTTCTACCAATGGATCTCAACCTTTCCATACATATGTCTATCCAACTCCCTATACCCATAAGCAATAGAAAATATGCCCTTCAAATCAAAACCCTAAGGAAAAATATCCTTTTCTTTAAGAGAGCTGCACATTCTACTAGCCAATTTTTTTGAAAGCTCTTGCCATGCCTCCTTAGTGCCTCTTGTAGGCCACTCCTAGGGATTCTTTCAATGAAATGGTTCCACCTAACCCAAGGCTTGGAAAATTTTAAAATCCTCCACCTTACTCCAACCATCTTCCATAATTCTATCATAGAGATGTTGTAAATGAGGAAAAAAATATATAATAGGGGGATAACCCTCCCAAGAATCACACCAAAAAAGAGCTTTTGAACCCTCATTTCAAATCTAGATTAGACCCTCCCTAATTAGCTCATCCCCTCTTTTGAGAGTATCCCAAATCATAGATCCCTTCCCCTGGAGACTATATCAAGGAATATAATAGGAAATCACCCCAAAAAGGTACTTATGAGTGATAATTCTATCCCTATCTTGATCCTTGCAAGTTCACCATCACTAGTACAATTTAGTAGCCAAAGCTTGATTATTCAAGTATGCATACTTTTGACCAAGACCTCCCTCTTGCTTCGGCCTAAACAAAAATTTCCACTTCACCAAACTCCACTGAAAATTGAGAAGATTACCTACCAAAAGGAATTGGAGAGAAAGGGAATAAAACTCCCTAACAAAGTGGTAAGCAGTAAACTATTCAAAACACTGATAAATAGGAAGAGATTGAGCAATAAATTTGAGAAAGATCACACAATATATTGAAGAGAGTCACCTATGAGTTCAATGACTAACCCTCTGATGAAATTTATCCAAGAAAACTTTCCAAAAGTCTTTAGGTTGAGTCCCCATAGTAAGGGGAATCCCCAAATAGATCAGAGAAAGAGTGCCAATTTGAAATCTAAGAATCTAAGCAATCCAAGACTAAATATGTTAAGGAGTATTGAAGAAGAAAATCAAGGACTTATTACCATTAATATTTTAACCAGAGGTATCCAAATAAACATCCAAGGCCTTCCTTAATGATCTAGAGTAAGGTGATTTAGGCTTGAACAACAAAAAGTCAATTGATCTTCAAGTTTGCAAGCCCTTCCTTGGGTTGGTTCATTCAAAACCAGTCCTACTTGCTTGTAGGAATCCAAACTCACTTATCTTATTATATATTTTAGAGAAGGTCACCAAGGGATCCAACCTATACACTTTTGGGCACCCATTTCCCTATCCTTCAACATATCAATCTAAATCAACAAGTTGTTTTGGAACATTTCACTCAAAATTGTCCTGCAACACTAGTTTTAGGCCAAATTACTCTTTTTTCAAAGGATGTACTTACAATTCACCTTAAAAAATTTGAAACCCTTAAACAACATGTTCTACCAATCACATAGGGCCTAATTCCATAGTTTGTTTCATCAAAACTCTACAAAAATTTGTTGTCCTAAGCAATATCTATTGAGTATAAGCTTAGCACATGGAATTGCTAGACTAGGGCACATGTTAAAACATCCCTAACACTATCACCCTACTCTACAACTATGAAAATATGAAAGAACACCGTGAAAATGTTCATTCCACCAAAGTACATAATTTTCCTACAATGGAATGGCCTATTTTGTCATGATTATCTCACCAAACTGTATTAAACAAAGAAATCTTCAAAAAAATAATTTGTTCTCCCTTAAAATTGAATGAAAAATTCCCAAAATTGATTCAAATGAAAGCTAACATAGAGCCACAACTCATCACTTGGATTTTACATCATTATCTTATTGTACGGGGTCGTACAAAATCTGGAAATGCAAGTAAACACAAAAAAATCACACCAAAATAGAGCAACAATGTATTATTCACCCAAAAATTCAACAACAACCCTTCCTCAAAGATGATTGAGGCCTATTGAAAAATTTATCATCAAAAACCAATGGTCCCCAACTAAATTTTGAATGGGGTGTCTATTCAACTTCAACTACCCATCAAAAAGTGACAAAGTTGCAAATGAAACTTTTACAATTTTGCAACATTATTGACAACTATTAACATAACACCACTAAGATCATATATGACTCTTGATTATATAAAAATTGGTCTCTCAAACCTTATTTACATCATGAAATGACACAAGCTAAAACTAGACTCCTCCATGCACAATCAAACCAAGATTGCTAAAGGTGCTCCTACACCATTCAACCAGGGTTGAAAAGAGTTTATCCTCCTAATGAAATGAGTTCTTGAACCAAAGGTCCATGTTGCTTTATATCTTATTTTTTCATCCATTGAGCATCTTCAATTGGTAGGCCAAACCACTTGACCAAGTATTCATTATACACCTTTCTAGTCCTTTTGATCTCCCTGGTATCCAATATGCTCTTAAGCTTCATTGGTTGGATAGGTGGTAGGTATTTAACCCACTCATCATATTCAACTCCTACAACACCTACAACATCACCTACATCCACAATACCCTTAAAAGGATAAAGATCAACAACATTAAATATAGGTGAGATAGCAACTCCAAGAGGGAATTCTATCTCATGTAAGCATTTTGTCCAAATTTGTGCACTATCTTGCAAGGACCAATATTTTTCATCATCATCTTGGTGTATTTTCCCTTAGGAAGCCTCTCTTTTTTGAGATGTGCAAGCACCATATCCCCAACCTTGAACTAAGCATCCTTCCTTTCCAAATCTTCATTTTTTGGAATCATTGTATGCATATTCTGCTCGAGGAAGTAAGATATCCCATGACTATCCATGCTCCTTTGTTATACACCTTAACAATTTTACAAGAGCCCTATTTACAAGCTCACTTTGGCCATCTATTTATGGGCAATAGGCTAAACAAAATTGCAGATTGGTTCTCAACTTTTTCCACAAGGTGCTCCAAAAGTGACCTATGAATTTGGAATCTCTATCAGACACTATGCTCAAAGGCATTTCATGAATCCTCAAAATCTCCTTGAAGAAAAAACTAGCTATGTGAGATGCATCATTTTTACTCCTACAAGCAATGAAATGGGCCATCTTGTTAAATCTATCTACAACAACTTAAACACTATCATACCTGCCTTGTGTCTTAGGAATACCCAAAACAAATTCCATGCTTATTGACTCCCATGGATAGTTAGGAATAGGTAAAGGTTGCTATAAAGCTACATTAGATCTTGATCCTTTAGCTCTTTCACATATCCCACAACCTTATACAAAATTCTTGACATCAACATGCATCCTTGGCCAATGATAGAACCTCTTAACCTGCTCCAAAGTTTTATCAAACCCAAAATTCCCACTCAAACTACTACAATTCTTATCTATTATTAAATTTTCCCTTATGGAAAACTTAGGCACACACAATTGAGCCCCTTTGAATAAAAAACCATTTTGCAACAAAAAAATTGAATACTCACTATGAGAACTATCTTGAAACTAACTGCAAATAGCATATGCATCCTTAAAGTCATCATCATGCTCATACATACCTTTTATTGAATCTATTCCCATGATTTGGAGTTGTATCTCTTGCACCTTCATACACCTCCTACTTAAGGCATCAACAACCTTGTTTTCTCGCCCTTTCTTGTGCTTGATTGTAAATGTATAGACCTGAAAATACTCCGTCCACTTCATGTGCCTATGATTCAACTTGTCTTGGGTATTCAAGAAGCTTAACTCATGGTTATTTTTAAGCACAAAAATCTCCTTTGGTAATAGGTAATGTCTCCATTTCTTCAGAGACTGCACCATGGCATAAAGTTCAAGATCATATTTGGAATACTTCCTCTTGGCATCATTGAGCTTCTCACTAAAAAAGGAAATCAGTTTCCCATCTTGGCTCAAATCTACACCTATAGCTGACCTACTTGCATCACACTCCACAGTGAACACCTTGCAAAATCAAGTAGTTTGAGAATAGGAATTTGTGCCACCCTTGACTTCAAGTATTCAAAACTTTTATTTGCTTTTGTAGTCCAATAAAATATTTATTTTCACCCTTAATGGTGTCAATCATTAGTGATGTGACTAATGTTCTTTATGAACTTTCTATAGAAACTAGCTAACCCATGGAAGGTCCTAACTTCTCCAACCAATGTAGGTGTTGTCCAACTAAGTATGGCTTCAAACTTTGTGGGATCCATCCTCAATTTCCCCTCTGAAATCATGAATCCAAGGTAGAAAAGTTTCTTCTTCATAAACTCACACTTCTTGAGATTGATCATTAAATTCTCCTCATTGAGCCTATTCAAAACCTTATCAAGATGCTCCAAATGTCCTTTTTTTTCTATGTACAAGTATGTCATCCAAGTATACTGCCATGAAATTTCCAATGAAATGCTTCAATACCTCATTCATTAGCCTCATGAATGTACTTGGGGCATTTGATAGTCCAAATAGCATCACTATCCATTCATATAATCGTTCATAAGTCTTAAAGATGGTCTTCCACTCATCTCCTTCCCTTATTTTGATATGATGATATCCACTTTTCAGATCAATATTTGAAAAGTACCTTGCACCAGCCAAACTGTCCATTAAGTCCTCCATCTGGGGTATAGGAAGCCTATATCTAATAGTAATCTTATTTATTTCTCTTGAGTCTATACAAATCCTCCAATCACCATCCTTTTTAGGTTCCAATAAGTAGGCATAACACAAGGGCTTAAGCTCTCCCTTATTAGTCCCTTTTCCAACAAATCTTGAACCTTTTTTTTTATCTCCTCATTTTGTTGAGGTGTCATCTTGTATGATGCCTTGTTTGGTAGAATTGCACCTAATATGAGGTCAATATGATGACTCACATCTTTGATAGGAGGTAGTGAACTTGGTAATTCCTTCACCCCTATGTCTTCATACTTTTCTAACAAGTCCTACACCTCCTCTAGTATCTCTTCTTTATCTACTACAACATTAGAGATAGGCTTTACAACAATGGCATAACCAATTTCTTCCTCCTCTAGACCTTTCAAAAACTCCTTGTCCTTAACTACCATCACACTAGAACTCTGATGAACAACGATTTCATCTTCTTGTAGAGGTGAAAGAGTGTATTACAGTCCATCCTTCTCAATTACATACACATTCTTATGCCCATCATGGTTGGCCTTATGGTAAAATTTCCAAGGCCTTCCAAGAAGTAACTAACACACATCCATTGGAACAATATCACATAGGATTTTATCTTTATAAGGACCTATACTAAACTCCACCCAAACCTACTCACTTACAAGCACTTCTTGCCCCTTATTGAGCCGTGAGATCTTATAGGGTTTTGGGTGAGGGATATTTTTCATTCTAAGTTTTTCTACCATCTCTAATGACACTATGTTATCTATTGAACAAGACTCAACTATAACTTTGCATACATTTCCCTCAGATTTGCATGTTGTATGGAACAAAGCTTTTCTTTGAGGGGCTTCCTTAATGGTTGGAACTTTGATTAGTGTTATGTTGATCATTAGGGACTCTCCTACCTCTGGTGTAACATGAAGGGATGGAAAATTCACACTTTCTTCATCCTCATCTTGAACTAATTGAGTCATCCTCTCTCCACTATGAGAACTAGCACTTAGCTTATCTAAGAACTTCCATGCAGGGTGTTTAAATTGGTTGTAGTTATAACACCTTCTAGAGAAGGTATTAGGCCCCCTTCCTTGTCAATTGAACCTGCCTCTACCATTTGGCCTTCTTCCTCTGAAATTTCCCCTTGATTCACACTTGATTCTTGATTTGCACTTTGTTCACCTTGACCTCTTTGTGATCCTCTTCCACTAGAGGTTCCCCTACCCCTAAAACTTTTTCCTCTGCCCCTTGGTTGTTTTTCTTGCCTCCTATTTATCTTCTCCTTAGCCTTAGTGGCCATTTGGAAGCACTCCTCTACTATTCTAGGAGTGGTGAGGCTTATCTCATCTTGAATGGATGATCTCAAACCATTCAAATGTCTAGCTAATTTTTCCTTTTCATTCTCAGTATGTCTGGACATTATGGTTAGATTATGGAACTAATCAATATACTCTATCACATCCATTTCTTTTTGTTTTAAATTTTGTAATCTCCTAAAGACTTGAATCTCATAGTCTGTAGGAAAGAATTGACCCTTTATCTTCACAACCATCATATCCCATGAATTGATCTTGGGCTTACCTTTCCTTGTTCTCTCCTCTTGCATGTAATTCCACCATGTTAATGTTGGTCCCTTCAATTTTGTTTTGGTAAACTTGACCTTCTTGTCTTCAGCCACTTCCTTGAACTCAAAATAGTTTTCTAAGGCATCTATCCATTCAATCACTTCTTTAGCATCCATTTTGTCACAATACATAGGTAGCTCCATCTTCACATCTTGTGTCTCTCCTTTTAAAACCTTAAGCACTTGTAGAAAATTTTCTTCTAGATCCATATACTCTTGGGATCCTCCTAGGGTGTGCTCATCTTCACCCTCTTCCTCATCCTCAGATTCACTCTCCTCTACAAGACCCTTATCTCTCTTGTCTTTTTTCTATAGTTCTTCCATACTGGCTTCCATTACTTCTTGAGACTCTCTTAGGGATCTTAAGTCCCTAGCAACTACAACTGATCCACCTTTTCGAGGCATCTCCTTTGCTTTTCCTTAGAACTTCATTTCTTCCAAATTCCTATCTTCTTCCAAATTATCTCATCCTAAGCTATAATACCACCTAATGTGGAGCAAGGTGATTTAGGCTTGAACAACTCAAAATCAATTGATCTCCAAGTTTGCAAACTCTTCCTTGGGTTGGTTCATTCACAACCAGTCCTACTTGCTTGTAGGAATCCAAACTCACTTATCTTCTTATATACTTTAGAGAAGGTCACCAAGGGATCCAACCTATACACTTCCAGGCACCCATTTCCCTATCCTTCAACATATCAAACTAAATCCACAAGTTGTTTTGGAACATTTCACTCAAAATTGTCCTGTAACACTGGTTTTAGGCCAAATTATGCTCTTTTTCAAAGGAAGTACTTAAAATTCACCTTAAAAAATTTGAAACCCTTCAACAACATGTTCTACCAATCACATAGGGCCTAATTCCATAGTTTGTTTCATCAAAACTCTACAAAAATTTGTTGTCCTAAGAAATATCTATCGAGTCTAAGCTTAGCACATGGAATTGCTAGACTAGGGAACATGCTAAAACATCCCTAACACTATCGCCCTACTCTAAAACTATGAAAATATTAAATAACACCCCTAAAATGTCCATTCCACCAAACTAAATATTTTTCGTACAGTGGAATAGCCTATTTTGTCATGATTTTCTCACCAAACTCTACAAACCCTAGTTAACAAAGCAACATTCAAAAAATTAATTTTTTGTCCCTTAAAATGAAATGAAAAATTCCCAAACTTGATTCAAACCAAATCTAACATAGAGCCACAACTCGTCACTTGTATTTTACATCATTATCTTGTTGTATGGGGCCATACAAAATCTAGAAATGTAAGAAAACATAGAAAATTCACACCAAAATAGAGCAACAATGTATTATTCACCCAAAACTTCAACAACAACTCTCACTCAAAGATTATTGAGGCCTTTTAAATATTTTCTCATCAAAAACCAATGGTCCCCAACTAAATTTTGAATGGGGTGACCGTTCAACTTCAACTACCCATCAAAAAGTGACAAAGTTGCAAATGCAACTTTTACAATTTTGCAACATTATTGACAACTTTTAACATAACACCACTAATACCCTATATGACTCTCAATTACATAAAAATTGGTCTCTCAGACCATATTTACATCATGAAATGACACAAACTAAAAGTAGACTCCTCCATGCACAATCAAATCAAAATTGCTAAAGGTGCTCCTACACCACTTAAATTCACTACATTTATTCTGGTCATTCCCATTAAAGAAGTATCATAAAAAAAAAATTATAACTCTTATACCACCTGGGTTGAACATATTTTTCTATATGTAGTACAAAACCACATTTAGAAAATCCCTTTAAATGTTATTTATTTATTAGGTTTATGTCATTCTACATTATCAATTCTATTGAATTGCTTTATAAAAATGTATTGTTTACAAAAGAGGATATCTCACCTCAATGGAATTTCGCATGACCACTATTCTTGAAACTGCTTCATCAATCAATTAATATGACTCCTTAGACTTAAAATTTATTTGTAACATTTCATTAAAAAAAATGTATACCTACTTAACAGGTATATATTTCATGAGATATTTTTAAAAAAATCACATTCCTTTATAATTTTCATATAATTTTACTTGAATGGTTGTAATAATAGTCATTACAAAAAACCTATATCCATATGCTTTTGTGAAAATCCTTTATTTATATTTTCAATCACAAAAATTATTGAGCTCAAGGTCTGATTATTTAAATGCATTCTATACATGATGCCTTCTCTTGTTAATTATTCTTATCTTGTAAATGACAAGCCATTATAAATTATGGAACTTATATTTATTATTTACCACAATAAATTTACATGCTTATTATTCTATATTTGATTATGTGACACATTGATTCTATCTTGAGCGATGTATAAAATATCCAAAGAAATAATAATATCATGTTCTTGAATTAATTTTTATGCCTCCTTGAATTAATTATTATTTGTAGGCTCATATGAAGTCCATGCTTTCTCAATTTGTGTGGGATCTATATTTACCAAATCATTAAATTTTATATTGCTAATGAGAATAACTTGTTTAGCTAATGTTGTATTTCTACGTGATGTGATATCATTATATATGAGTTGTATATAGTTATTGCGTACTAATAGATTGAATAAATTTACTATATTATAATGTGTATTTATTCATTTTGATTAAGTGGTATCTAATTAATTTGCAAGGTTAATACTATAGCCTCATGGTAGAATTGGTAATTCTAGTTATAAATAGATCAATATGAGATAGCTAATATTATATTATAAATATAAATTAGCAAGAGGAAGTCTGACAATTTTTTATATTAATCTTTATTTTTTACTATTTTGTATAGTCATACTTAACTAATATTGAGAAGATGAAAAAGTGTAGTTGACATCAATAACCATAAATTCATGATATTGTTTATTATACTTTAGTGTATGAATTTAAAAAAATTGATAAATGAAAATCATGTGAAATTATTAGTATGTGTGTCACAACATATCTAAATACTATAATTAGATATTAGAAAAGTTATTACAACTATTGTCTTTCTCCTTGATTAAGATTGAAGCTTGTAAAATAAGATTGATGATTAAACAGTAGATTTATTTTATTAGTTAACTTTACATAATTTATAGTTGAGTACTATAGCGATTATGTAAGTGATAGGAATTTGTGTTGATTTTTTTTTATATTATTATTTATGTTTTATTTGCAAGATTAAATAATAAGAAATAAACCAAAAAACTAATTATTACTTTAAGGTTATTTATCTATGTAGTCCATAGGTATCTACTTTGTTCATAAATCTATTGTAAATAAAATTTTAGGTCAAATAATTGACTATCATTTAAATTTAATTTTAATGTAAGTTTAAAGACTATTAAAATAACAATAGATGCTTGGTTAGGTTCAATATTAAATTATATTCTTTTGTTTTCTTTTAGATTATTAGAATTTATTGGTCAAGTAATTGTAAGTCAACAAATATGTATGGCTTCCTCTTAGGAATCTTCAACGAAAAATATTTAAGTTATTCCCTTCACAATGCCACATGCATAATGATGTTGGCACCTTGTTAGATGTTCTTCACTTTTCTATGGTGTTATGGATTATATTCCATCACATATTTTTTTATCATTTCTCTTTGTTTCAATTTGTGTTCCCTTTTTCTAAATACATGTGTAAAAATGTCGAGTGTGCTTAATTCATTATGGTTAGTGGTGTAACCCTTAGTATGTAAGTATCATAAAAAAACAATCACATTGCATCTACACCCATCTGTATATGTGTGGGCATGATAAAATGATAAGTTTGATGGACTTGAATCCATGTAATTCCTTCTGGCAAAGGATTTCCTACATATAAATATCTACATAATAAATATTGATGCAATTCTAGTCTTTGCTTCTATTTTATAGTGGCCTGGGTTTGACTAGATTTCTAGCATGATAATTCAAAGGTTTATTATACTTCTTATTAAAATTAGGTCCAACTAAGAGGGGATGATCATAATTATAAGTATATTGGAATATATAAGGTTTGGTAAGGAACAAGTCTTATATTGACAAGAATATTATTCATGTAGAGTTTTTTCTTGAGTTGGACTCAAATTAAATCTACTCCTTTAGTATTTTGTATTTTACTTAGAGTGTGACACATGCTTATGATATTAATGATCTCTAAGACCTTTTATGATCCAAAAGGGTATCCAAGATTTAGTTAGTCTCAATTTTAAAGTTTCATTTATAAATAGTCAATTTTAAAATATAAATTATTATAATTAGATCTTATTAATGATAAAGGTTGTTTCAAATACATCATTACACATTATTGTGCCTAAAATTAAATACATACTTAAATTTATTATGAAATCTTAATAATTTGTAAGATAAGATGGATTTTAGTACATGTAATACAAACTATAAACATTGAAATATAATGTAAAAATAATAAGAAATAAGCATTAAACAAGAATATTACCCTATATCAAGAACACATCTATAGAGAAAAAGGAATACAAATGATAACAAAAATCCAAGACTTCTTATTGCACAAACCTTTTAGTATGTAAGTGTTGTGCTCTAATTGAAGGTTGATGTGGAATGTAGTTTCCCAATTGACACAATATATCCTTGTTGTGTCTATTCTTCTTCCTTGGAAATAGATTAAGGAATGCTTGATTTATGGATTTCATGATAAGAGGTGAAGGGATGAAATTGATTTATGATGGAGGGATATAATTTCATGAGAAGATATTTGAATTTGAATTTGAGAGGGAATAGGGATTAATAGTAGTGGTTAGTGAATACTGGGGTAATACTTACTTGATTATATGAATGGTTGAGATTACAATTTAGTTTGGATTTGGATTTAAGTTAGTTGGAGATTGGTGAATAAGATTGAATCTTGAATTTATTAGAGATTGATGAATTGTATTTTTATGTTTAATTATGGATGGCACATGATTTTCCAATCATTAGGGAATAAAAGTAGTGTTGGTTGTTTTTCCAGCATAACCTTAAAATTCTCTAAAGGATAGCCAATCCTTATGGTTAAGAAACTTCAGGGCTAGTGGCCAACACAAAAAGTGATGCAAGTACAAAGGAATAAAATCAACTATCTTTGTCTCTTTAAGAAAAACTCAAACATTACTTGTTGTCTTACGCATCACAAGTGCATTTTCCCTTCACAAAACCCTTAATTCAAGCACTCAAACTTGTAAAAAAGAGTTCCAACCTTCTACTAACCTTCAAGATACTTTGGAAAACTTAAAAATGACTCAATAAAGTCAATTAAAGTTTCTACAAACACTACCCTCTCATTTCTTGTCAATTCTTCACTCAATTCTTTCAATGACTCAACATAGCACAAATTAGACTTTTAACTCCTTAGATCCAAACTAGAATTCTTATACCTTCAATGACCTTCTAAGAACCCTAATCCATTCAAAATAATGCTTTACAAAGAATTACCATTCCCTAAATTTACCATTTACTCTTTGATTGTCCTGATTTCCTAGTTTCACTCCAAAATACATACTATCAGAAATAAATTTTATCATAGACCTCCCTTCAAGAATATAAAGAAATTTTTAGATTCCCCTTTGATAGTACTAAAACATACCAATATATTGACATGAGCTACTTTAGGAAATGTTGCTCAAAACTAGTATGACAACATGTAAATTAGGCCTAGTTGGCTTGCTCCAGCAGTGGCTTATTGATCTTCCTATCTCCCAGATTAATTTCTATTAACCAGGGATTCAAACATTTCTCTTTTGACCTATAAAAACTTAATGAACATTCAAAAGTTCCTTTCCAAATTTTTTTTACAAACCCTAAGTGTTAACCTCATTCTTTCCCTAATAAACCCTATTTTCAGACATAGGGCACTATAATATTGACTTAAACCCTCATCTTCTAGGGTTGTGGTTTAGGAATCTTGTAGAATACATCAATATATTTCTATCCATTATTTTTTAGAAGATTCTAATGACTAGGAACAAGGAAAGTAATTTTTATGATCTCACTATTACCCTGGGATAGGGTATTGGCAATTTTCTGAGAATTTGCAATAACTCACTCAAATTAGAACTAAAATGCATGAAGAAAAATGGGTATGGAAGGTGATTGGATATAGAATTGTTTAAAAACTCTTAAACCTCCATGTGATCTCGTACAGGGCCATACAATGACTGTAAACACCAATTTTTTGAAGAAAACACCAAAAAATAGTGCCTTTATTCATTCAACTTCAATTACATAATCACCCACTTGTTCAAAAGTGTCTACAAGGAATTTTATAGGAATTTTACACCTAAATTTTTAGTTTCCAACTACCTTCATCGAATAAAACTTCCTATAGCTACTATGTGACCTTTCACCTTCCAATGTTGTCTTTGTTGCAACTTTTCAATTTTTGCAATTTGTGACAACTTTTGACATCTTTTTACATTTTTATTTCAAAACATGACATAATGACCTCGTAATGAATTTAACACATGAAAATGACTTAAATTACCCTTGAGAAATGTTGGAACGCCAAAAATTGATCAACCTTCAAGATGGAAACATGGAATTTCCAAGGTGCTCCTACACCATACTCTCGGTCAAATGAAGTTCAATTCCACTTGAATGTATAGTTGTCAAAAAATCTTCATCCTTTGTATGATTTAATTCTGATCCACCTTGAGAGTACTCTCAATTATTTTCATCTTCACTTTTAGCTTCATCTTGTCCTTGTAAATTAGTTTTCCTTCTTGCTTGCTAACACTCTGCTACTTTACAATTTTCATCTCAACATCTTTTCCTTGTCCTATCTGTTGCACTATGACCTAACAATGTTTCCTAGTCCAAAATATTAGCACAGTAAAGAAAGAATAAATTAACTTGATCACATTACCTCGATCTTTTCTCATCTCTTTGTAAATATCCAAAATCAACTCATTCTTGATCATCACTTCATCCACTCTTATCATCAACTCAAAGTCTTCTTCTTATGAAATCAAGTTCTTCATGGCTGCAACATCTTTGTTTTCTTCATCATATTTATGTTTAGGAATGACTGAAACATCTTCATCTTCTTCTTTCTCTTTTATCTTCCTTTGTATCCTTCTTCTTCTGACTATCTTTTGAATGGGCCATGTCACTTTGTTTTTCATTTTCAAATGCCAACTTGTGGCTTGTCTATATAGCTGCTCAATCATCTATTTCATCTCCATCGTAGTCTCTTGGAACTCATTATCCATCCTTATCATCTCTTGCTTTAATTCTACAACCTCTTTGTCAAAATTTTATTGTCTCTTTCTCTTCTTTCTTTTTTCCTTTTCCTACAAATGTCTTCTCATCACTTCCATCTTCACAAGAAAGCTTCCTCCTTGCTTCAACTTCTCAACTTCTCACAACTTTCTTTGCCTACTCTTGGTAGAAACTAGGTTACCTTGACCTACAAACAACCAGAATAAAACCACAAACCAAATTACTAGCCCAGACCTTCTAAGCTCTGATACCAATTTGTTGCAATATCAGATGCCAACCTTCAAGATACTTTGGAAAACTTAAAAAATAACTTAATAAGGCCAATTAAAGTTTCCACAAACTCTGCCCTCTCATCTCTTGTCATTTCTTCACTCAATTCTTTCAATGAATCAACATAGCACCAATTAGAATTTTAACTCCTCAAATCCAAACCAAAATACTTAGACCTTCAATGATCTTCTAAGAACCTTAACCCATCCAAAACAATGCTTTACAAAGACTGCCCATTCCCTAAAATTACCATTTGCTATTTGATTGTCTTGATTTCCTAGTTTCATTCCAAATACATACTATCACACACAACTTCATCATAAACCTCCATTCAAGACTATAAAGAACTTTTTAGATTCCCCTTTGAGGGTAATAAAATAGACCAAGAGATTGACACAAGTTACTTTAGGAAATGTTGCTCAAAACTGGTATGACAACATGCAAATTAGGCCTAGTTGGCTTGCTCTAATAGTGGCTTATTCATCTTCCTATCTCCTAGCTTAATTTCTATTAACCAGGCCTTCAAAAATTTCTCTTTTGACCTATACAAGCTTAATGAACACTCTAAAGTTCCTTTCCAAAGGATTTTTTACAAACCCTAAGTGCTAACCTCATTCTTTCCCCAATAAACCCTGTTTTCGAGCATAGGGCATTATAATATTGACACAAACCCTCACCTTCTTGGGTTGTGGCTTAGGAATCTTGTAGAATACATCAATATATTACCATCCATTAGTTGTTAGAAGATTCTAATGACTAGGAACAAAGAAATGATTTTTTATGATCTGATTGTTACCCTAGGACAGGGTATTGGCAATTTTCTGAGAATTTACAATAACTCACTCAAATTAGAACTAAAATCCATGAAGAAAAATGGGTATGGAAGGTGATTGGATATAGAATCTTTTAAAAACTCTTAAACCTCAATGTGATCCTGTATAGGGCCATACAATGATTGTAAATACCAATTTTTTTAAGAAAACACTAGAAAACAGTGCCTTTATTCATTCAACTTCAATTACATAATCATCCACCTATTCAAAAGTTTTTACAAGGCATTTTATAGTAATTTTACACCTAAATTTTTAGTTTCCAACTACCTTCATTGAATAAAAATTCTGACAACTACTCCATAATCTTTCACCTTCCAATGTTGTCTTTGTTGCAAATTTTCAATTTTTGCAATTTGTGACAACTTTTGACATCTTTTTACATTTTTATTTCAAAACATGACATAATGACCTCCTAATGACTTTAACACATCAAAATGAATTAAATGACCCTTGAGAAATGTTGGAACACCAAAAATTGATCAACCTTCTAGATAGAAACATGACATTTCCAAGGTGCTCCTACACCAACAAGTAAAGGATTTTAACGTCTTTACTCCTACACTTCAAGCTCCATGGGACCTAGGAGGGTGTTCCTTATTCTATTCAAATGAGGTATATCTAGTTGGTAACAAATTCATACACAAATTGATTCCTATTTAATGCAAATAAGTGAAATTGATTGAATATTTGATAGACCTTTGATCAAATGATTATCTATTTGCTAGGAATTAGGGATATTTCAAACCCATACCTTATATATAAAAAGATGTTTAAATGAATTTTTTTCTCATTTTAAATCCATGACTAGGCATTCCAAAAGCTCATTTTCATGCAAGATTATCTAACAAATAGACCAGTGCTTCCTCAATTGGGAAAATGGAGTCAAATATTCAAGAACCGGTAATATATAAGCTATTTAATATAGAAATTGGTGGACTATTTCCATAGTGTTTTTTAGTATGAAAACTCACAATGCCTGAAAAAATAAATTCTTACTAAATCCTGTGCAGTTCCTTACAAATCTATAACCATTTTCAAGAATTTAATCAATTCTTTAAGTTAAAGCTAAAACAAAGTCATACATTCAATGGAAAAAATGAAGATAAATGAGAACAACATTGATATTTTCATTTATTAATTGTAAGAAAAATACATAGGAGAGTATTTTTTTCAATATCACTAGCTTCTATAAAAACCAGTTTAAGACTATTACATATATGACTCATACCCAAGACAATCTATTATTCTATTCATTCGTATTTTCTACAATTTATGCCTCTTTTGAACTTAGTTTTTCACCTAGACCATGGTAAGACCTAAACTTTTGACACTTGAAATGAGCCCTAAAATCCCTTTTATAGAATAAGGGAGCAACAAGCATCTGGATCAATTACATTTAAAATTAATTTCATTTGAAGATAATTTGCACTAGAATTTGAGATGTTCCTTAGTTAGTTACATGTAATCATTGCATAATATGGAAGAGTAAAATACCAAACTCCACATTCTTTGAATGAAGACCAATAGACTGCTCAAAAGGAAAAGTTTATTGCTAGAGTAGCATCAAATCACCTTGTCCTTATTGATTAAATAATATTCTCCATTCATAGCCTGGGAAAAAATTTGTATACCACCTAGAAAAAGCATACATGTCATCAAAGTTAGGAAGTATGTCACTTCTCCAACACACCAACCTGAAATATTTCCACATTATCACTAAAAAAAACCAAAAAATTGTTGAAGAGGGTGATCTTGACAAGGTGTCTATGGTGCCATCAAAAAAAAAAATGGGGCATATACATCACTCTGAGTCATCAACATCAAAGTATGCTCACCCACATCTTCTTCATGGTGGAACTAGAGGAACCACCACCATTTCTTCACTGGAGTCTTCAGAAGGTACTAGGGAAAGGGGATAATGGTCACACTCTTGTGCCACTAAAAATTGGACCCGCTACTTGACATGAGATTAAATGGAATTAATGAGGCCCTAATCTAGTTTTGTGAGGCATTTTATGTGTTCACACTAGGTCTTGGACCCTTGCAAACCAAATAATATGTGTTTATTAACGTATTGTAAAGGTGTTGTAAAGTCTTGTAATAAGATTTCACACTTTTCTAGACTTAATTAACCCATTTCTTCCTAAATCCAATATTATAATAACATTATTTCATCAATCTAGAAGGATTTTAACGTAAACTTCTTGTTAAACTAGTGTTCTAATGTGATTTACACATTCACATTGGTTCTTGTACTTTTCTAGGCTATGTGGACCTAATTTTAGTGTTGTAAAATGCATTTAATTACACTTTCATATTGATTTATGTGTCCCAAGCCCTATTCAACATTTACATCATCACTAATAACTCCTATTTTACCCATATTATGCATCCCAAGCTTTAAATGATCAAACACCTGACAAGATAGCATTTTAAACCTTATTTCCTATCTCCTTAGCTTCATAGGTGTCAGAATGGCCCCTACGGGACCCATTTTCCATGCCTAGTGAATGAGTCACATCCAGGTGGGACCCATTCACTATGCTTGGCAAAAGAGTCCTATCTACCCCCCATTTTGACCCTTGAGCAGGAAAAATTAAAATATTAAGTTTATTTTCACTTCATCTCGGCCTGTGATGTAGTATAATTAGGTACTAAGGCATAATTGACTATAAATAACTGTTTATATCTTTATTTTAGATCTATCTATAAATCTTATCTCATTATCAATTCATCATCCATTTTCTATTACAAGTCAAGCAAGTTGAGGTTTCTTCAATAGAAGTCTTCAAGTTATCATTCTAAAAAATCCAAGGGATTATTTTACATGTATTGCTGAAAACATCCAAGATCAATCACCATTTCAAGGTAATATATTTCATTCCTTTATTTCATCAATTTAGTTTAATTACCTAAACAGGATTTGACCAAGGCAAACCCCCATTCCCTAACAATCAATAATTTCTCTTCTTGTTTTGTTTGTATGTAGATTTAGGTCCTTTGGAAGCTTGAGAATCATTGAAGATACAATTTCAAAGTAATCTAAGTTGTCTTCCCTTCATTCAAGTCAAATCATCAACAAAAAGCCATTTTCAGACCCAAATCTGACAATTTCAAAAGCAGAGACCTGTAGAAGGCAGAAGTACAGATCTAACTCCACAGAATCTTCCTTTGATTTTCTAGATTTTTTTAGGTGGATTGATTCATCACCCATGGAAAATGAGTCCCACTTGTATGCCTTAAAACATGTTTTGTTAGATTTCAACTATCGACAGTCAAAAACAAGTTTCCAGAATATTTCAACGAAAGCACGACTAATTCGCCATGCTTAGTGAATGAGCCCCAGTGGCCATTAATAGAAGTTTCAAAGACATTCCAGAACCTTCCAATGACTTCATTCTACCTCCAAGTGCACTATGTTCAATCTCATTAAATTATGTTTTCATTTATCTAAGTTTCTAGTTCATTTTTGCATATCACACTGTCTTTTCATACAAAGCATAAATCTTAGTTTTGCATTCATTTTCAGTCATTTAAATTAATCTATTTCATTTATTTAAGTTCATTTACATCATATATCAGTGCATACATCCTAATTTGAATGTAAATAATCATTTTGGAACCCCTAATATCTCTCTTTCTAGGTGGAAAACCCTAGGAAGAGAGTCAAGCATTTTGGGTTCCTAAAATCTATCACATTTTGGTGAACCTAACTTTTGGAATACTTCTCTCTTGTGATTTGGCATCTTTTATCATACATCTAGTCTTACATTTGTTTTTCATTTGGATTTGCACTAGTTTTTATGCTAGGTTTTATAACTTGCATTCATAAAAAGTGCATTTAGGTTGCATTTGTTGCACCTAAGTTCATTTAGATTTATTTAAATTCTGTATTTTTTTAGGTATGTGTGTTGGATCTCAAAATTCTTATAAATCATTATGAAATTTTGGAAAATCTTGAAAAGGGTCCATACTAGAACTCATTCTCCACCCTGGGCGAATCAATCCCTTCTAACCCCTGAAACAACACTTTCCATAATTCAGTCCCTTATTTTTAGGCTTCTTTTCGGTGCCTTAACCTGTATATATTAGTTAGTTTCCTTTCTGTAGCATGCATTTCATAAAATTTAGCCTTAATTAGCTCATTTCATGCATGGTTTAAATTTCAAGTTTGCATTTTCACATTGTTATAGAGCATAATCAGTCAATTATTATCTAAAAATTACATTTCATTTTAGCTTTTTACATTACATTGTGAGTTAGCATAGTTTTTTATTTCCAAATTTCCACAATGAAAACATTAGTTACTTAGCATAATCATCATTCATTCAATGCATGTCCTAGTTATGAAATTATTTTACCAATAGAGAAGAAACATAACAATGTTAACCTTAACCACATGACCTCTCATATCTTTCCTCTTTGTGTGGATGATGTGATATAAGTGTCTACAAACATATATAACCATGATGATCATATTTTTTCTTCTCCCAATACCTCTCCTTTTAGTGATGAAGGTATCTTGGTGAAAGAAGATATAATAATTGAGAATCATGTGGTTCTTGTTTGTCCTTCTCCTCATCCCCTTTGGGAAGATATTTTATTACAAGAAAATAAAATCATAGACACATCCTTAGAAATCACCTTACCTAATTTCCATTGTGTGCATAACTTTGAATAACATGAGATTTTAAATGATGAAGATGATAGAGTGGTCTCCAATACTCAAATCTTTAAAGTCTATAAAAACCCTCTTTATGATCCTTCCCTTACCTCTCCTATTGTTGAATATATTATGAAACAAAGTAATGAAGTTATAATGATCATGATAATCCCATTTGTTCTTCTCCTAGTATCTCTCCTAGTTGTGATGAATATACTTTTTTCGACAACAAAAATAATGAGGGTCATGAGAATTTTGGTCATGTCCTTTCACTTACAGAGCACTTCATTGACCAAATATTTAAAACCTATGACAACCCTCTTTATGATCCTTCCCCTACCTCTCCTATTGTGGAAGATATTAGGAAAAAAAGTAATGAAGTCATGCATGATCATGATAATCCCATTTGTTCTTCTCCTAGTATCTTTATGTTGTTAGACAACATAACCAATGAGCGTCATGAGAATTTTAGTTGCCTCCTTTCACTTATAGAAAAATTTCTCAAGAAAATCAATTCCATCCTTGATTCTCCTCATACTTGTGATGGAGCTACTTTTCCAACCTTCAATGAACATATTACAAGCTCTCCTAGTACGGTAGATAATATGGAATGAGAAAATATGACCCTCGAAACAACCAAAAACAAAATAATCTCCCCACTCTCAATAATAAAACAAATTCAACCATTACTACCTCCCTTAGTGGTCATGAAGTTCTTTTAGATAAACCTAACCTTAATTTTCACAAACATGAGGTTTTTTGTTCACCTTCCAACTCTCCTTCTAGGGAGGATATTATAATTCAAGACAAAGATAATATCGCCTTCAAAGACAATGATGAATCTCATTTGATAAGAGATGTTAACAACATTCAACCTAAAATTATCTCTTACCCACCTTTGCATTTGCTTCACCCTTCCAATAAACCTAAACTTACCATTTACCCACCTTCGCATTTGCTTCACCCTTCCAATAAACCTAAACTTATCCTTTACCCACCTTCGCATCCCCTTCATCCCTCTAATGTATCGCAACAATCTAGTGATGATACTATTTCTCATACATATAACACATGAAATAACCCACAACTTCCACAAATAATTCCACCATCATTACCTTTACCTAATCCACCTAGTGCTCCTCACTACCTCCCATCCACAAAGGAGTATGATCTTGTTGAACAATTAAAGCATTCTCCTACAAAAATTTCCGTTTGGGGTTTACTTCAAACATCACCAAGTTACAACACCACTCTTCAAAATGCTTTACAACAAATAGCAATCCCTTCTAGAACCACCCCAAATGATGAGGTAGCTCTTGCTCAAAAACTTAGTCACAATATTACTTTTCATTAACATGATCTCCCTCCTTTGGAATTACAAAAAAAAAGTGCGGCTTTCATGATTATTGCTCAATACAAATGGAAAGGTATCAAACACACTCTTATCAATAATGGTTATGCTCTTAATGTGTGTGGTGTGAGTCTCCTTGATCACTTAGAAGTTGATAGATCACAAATAATACCCAATTCTATTTCTATTCAAGCATTTGATAATGTAACAAAGAAACCACTTGGGATAATTACTTTACCTATCACGGTTTGGGTGGTTACTTTGCAAACTCCTATTCATGTCATGCCTTATGATCTTTCATACAATATTCTTTTAGGAAGACCATGGATTCATGAGATGAATGTTCAACCCTTCATCATATAATGGAATATGTCTATAAGAATAAAAAATTTCAAGTTGAAGCCAATATTGAGCTTGAAAGTTGCTTGAACCTTGTAAAAGGAGATGCAAGTCCACTCACAACATTGATTCCAACATCCAACATAGATCCTCTTACAATTGCACACAACAATGAGGAATTTCCATCTAACTTATTTGGTGATGATTGGGGATCCTTAGACTTCACACCCTCATTTATGGGCGAACACATACACACAAGAAAGATGAGAAACCACAACAACCAACTATTATGTCAACACAAAATTTAGATAACCTTTCACAAGTATCCACCTCAACCACTTTAGACAATGTCACAAACTCCTTAATACCCCTTGAAAAACACAATAATTAACAACAACCTAATTCCAAAACACTCCAAAATCTTTATGGAAAAGGGTATTATTTCATGAAACAACTTGGATATAATGGAAAAGGATTTGGTGCTCTAGAACAAGGTATCCACAACCCTATAGAGCTTAACACACAACAAACGACTCATGGTCTTGGCTATTGTAGTCTAATAGAGATCAACAACCCTTCACTCAATATCAATACTATCACACAAGAGTCTTTCAATACTTTACCTTATTCACATCAATAACCTCACTTTAGGCTCACCTTTATCTTGCACTAAGTGGGGGGAAAAAGGTTAGTTAGCCTTATCCCTTGTATGTCACTTGTCATTGTCTCTTTTCACTACTCATTAAATTTTCATAAATACATACATAAGAAAAAGCTTGGGATGTGGATGGCATGTCTTAAAATTGACTCACATGTGACATACTCCCTTTATTTTTATTTTTCCTTGACATGACACAACCTAACTTTGAAACATATGACTTGGCATAGGGTTTTCAAAGTTGGATCTCTTGTCTTGTTTTGTTTTTCTTCTCTTCTACTTCAAAGTCATTTCTCACAGAACACATTTGTGTTGAAATTCCCTTAAAGTGGTGGGAATACATTACCATTATTTCATTTGCATTCTTAGCAAAGCCTTGTCATTTACGTGATGCATTTTTCACTTTGTGAATTAAATTGGGTGTGATGTCCTTTGTAAATGTGATCTATATTAGCATATTACTATTCTTTGATTGGTCCTCTCTTGGATACATTAGACACAATGTTCCCTAAGTGACTGACCTTGCATAAAATGAACAAGACTCCTTTGAACAAATCTTTTATGTTAAATTTTTACATTTTACAATTTCATTTGGTCACCTTACATAACACAACTTGCATGCCTATGGAGCCATCTTATTTGTTTTTCCACCTTGCATAATACAACTTGCATGCCTATGGTGCCATCCTATTTTTCTTGTCTCATAAAACTTAAACTAACATTTTCACTTGCTCTTTCTTTGTGGTGACTTTTTAAATTTATCGAATGAGTATAGCTTTGGCATGGTTGAGTGGGAAGCCCAACTAGCGGCATGAATTTTCCCCATAGCCACTTTTGTGTTTGTGAGTACATGCCAACTAGCACATGTTACTCTCTCCCTTTTCTTGATGTTTTGGCCCTTCTCACCCCATTGAAGATCTAAAGTTCTATGGGCCTAGAGTGAGTACATCTTTTCCATTTCATTTCTCTTTCTATTTATCTTTCCTTTGTATGATCTTTTATCTTGGGGGCTAGGAATACATGTGGATCTCTCTTGAATGGCTACTTTAGTGAGGAAGCAAGTTCCTCTCACTAAAGTGGGGGCCAAATGTGCCATCGTAAATTGGACCCATTGCTTGACATGAGATTAAATAGACTTAGTGAGGCCCTAATATAGTGTTGTGAGGCATTCTATGTGTCCACACTAGGTCTTGGACCCTTGAAAAACAAATAATATGTGTTTATTAATGTCTTGTAAATGTGTTGTAAAGTCTTGTAATAAGCTTTCAAAGTTTTCTAGACTTAATTAACCCATTTCTTCCTAAATCTAATATTATAATAACATTATTTCATCAATCTACAAGGATCTTAACATAAACTTAATGTTAAACTAGTGTTCTAATATGATCTACACATTCACATTGGTTCTTGTACTTTTCTAGGCTATGTGGACCTAATTTTAGTGTTGTAAAGTGCATTTAATTACACTTTCACATTTATTTATGTGTCACAAGCCCTATTCAACATTTACATCATCACTAATAAGTCTTATTTTACCCATATTATGCATCTTGAGGCTTTAAATGATCAAACACCTAACAAGATAGCATTTTAAACCTTATTTCCTATCTCCTTAGCTTCATAGGTGTTAGAATGGCCCTTGTGGGACCCATTCGCCATGCCTGGTGAATGAGTCCTATCTAGCCCCCATTTTGACCCTTGAGTGAGAAAAAATGAAATATTAAGTTTATTTTCACTTCATGTCGACTTGTGATGTAGTATAATCAAGTACTAAGGTACAATTGACTATAAATTAGTGTTTATATCTTCATTTTAGATCTATCTATCAATCTTATCTCATTATTACACCTCTCATTATCAATTCATCATCCATCTTCTATTACAATTCAAGCAAGTTGAGGTTTCTTCAATATAAGTCTTTAAGTTATCATTCTAGAGCATGCAAGGGCTAATTTTATATGTATTGCTGCAGACATCCAAGATCAATCACCATTAACAGAAGTTTTAGAGACATTCCAAAAGATTCTAGTGACTTCATTCTACCTCCAGGTGCACTCTGTTCAATCTCATTAAATTATATTTTCATTTATATAAGTTTCTAGTTCATTTCTGCATATCACACTATGTTTTCAAACAAAGCATAAATCTTAGTTTTGCATTCATTTTCAGTCATTTAGATTAATATATTTCTTTTAGTTAAGTTCATTTACATCACATCTCATTGAATACATCCTAATTTTAATGTACATAAGCATTTTGGAACCCCTAATCTCTCTCTTTCTAGGTGGAAAACCCTAGGAAGAGAGTCAAGCATTTTAGGTTCCTAAAATCTATGTCACAAATCTAGATTAGTATCACCTCCACTATCTGAAGGGCTATTAGAAATTTAAATAGGAGAAAATTGTCTTTCTAGACAATCCTTACGATACTTGTAGCTTTTCTTTGCCTTATTTTCATATTCAACCAACCCTTTCCCCTTAAACTTGACCAATTATTCTGAAACAGTCTAGCTTCTCAAGAGATAATTACCCCTTACACCATATTTCTTGAATTTATTGCATTACCTTCTACCCTTTGGTGTTTTAGTATCTTCGAGTTTCTTGATTTCATCCTCAAGAGAAATTTCCTTAGATTCAAGCAAACCTAATCTCTTAGACCTTTGGATCAGCTCAACAGACTCGCCTAACTTATTCATCTTCTCAATAACCAGAACAAGAAGACTCAAAAAAACCTCACTAATTCTTCTCTTGGAAAAAACTCAATTGTCAATCTTTGAATGTAAATTTTGAATAAAAAATATGGCCATCGGTCCTCATTATATCGATCCATGCAAGTGTGCCAACCATTAATACTTAAGAAAAGCTAACAACCATCTTTTTTTATTTTTAAAATCTCAACCACTGATCATGTTTTAAGATAAATCAATAGATAGTTATCATTGGTGTAATCAATCATGAAAATATTAATTGCATGCTATTAACATTTTCCTTTTCCTAATAAAAAAAGCCCCAAGTAGATATACATCCACTTTGTACACAAATTCAGCCTCATACTTAGCATCAATTAAAACATGTTGTGCCATAGTTACCTACTCACCTATGGGAATTAATACACTTGCATTCCATCACAGAAAGATAGTGGGGAGTGATCTTGATTCAATCTAAGAAAATTGGCCCACACCCTACATTGATTTATTTTCACCTTCCTATATGTACCAATAACAGTTAGAATTGATGACCGAAATCCTATACACGTTCCTTAAAGAATAATCTCAAAAATGGTGTTATTTTTATGACAATGCGATCTCAACTAAATTTAGTATTATTCCATCTCCACCAAAGTCCATCTGATCCTTCAAAATATTCCAAATGGAACTCACCCACTTGCCTGCTGGAAAACATGAGACACAAGTGGGCCCTTCACAGGATGGCAGGGAGCAGTAAAGATTGACCCACATCACCTACCACTTGACCATTGATCTCTTTTCTTAAGAAGCAATCATTGTATCCAAAGCCTAGTGAGTCCCTTCATGGGGTGATAAATATCATCTTGCCTACTAGCCCATGTGATTATTTTAATGAAACAAGAAAATAGATGGGCATGCGGGGAATGGCCAGGATGTGGCTACATCATGTATCAACCACCATTGGTTTCCATCTAATACCATTTGATAATCATCAAGAAACATCGGTTCCACCATGTAGAGGTTACACATGTATAATTCCTGCTAGCCCATGCGATCACTTTACTTTAATGTATAAGACAGACGGGCGCGTGGGGAATGGTCATGATGAAAACACGTGTTGGGGTACCCATTGTAGATTTATCTTCAAGATACGTGTGTTGGCCCTTTGGAAGTAACGGCCCCACCGATGACATGACACATAGTAACCTCTTTCCAATCCGTGCAAATTTTTTAATGAATATTAAAATGAAATAGACATGCAAGGAATGGTCAAGATTCATCAGCAATGATAGAATAGTGATCTTAAAACTGTAATCTGCACATGCTGCAAATGTTAATTTTAAAAAGGAGGCCACTACTAAACTGATGGTAATTTAACCCTTAAGGACAAAGGCTTAATATTTAAGTCATTAAAAATAAAAATCAAGCCAGATCATAGGAAAATTTGAATGCTAAAAAGGCACTTGGTGACTGACAAACCTAGACCCAAGGGGTTGGTGAAAACAATAATTTTAATGGCATAAGAGGTAACCTGAACAACCTGCTACTGGGAACATCAGGGCAATGCAAAATTAGAATGTACAAGAGTTTTTTGGACTCAAAGGTTAATTGTGAGGGGTTTTGGAAATTTACAAACCATAAAATAGTGATCAGGAACATAACCCTAAGCCTAAAAATGAGGGCCTAAGCCAAGTATTTGCAAAATTTAAATTGGAACCAAAAGAATTTTTTGAAGGGTTCCATCAATTAGGATTTACGATAATTAATCAAATAATTATATTATGTAATCAATAAGGATAGATGGATGTAGGTGTTAGTTTAATTAAATAAATATCTAATTAAATAGTGTTAAGATAGTATAATTATGGTTATGAATAGTATGCTAATTTATTGAAAATGGAAAAAATGGTTATACTATGTGTGTTATTAGGATATGGTTAGTTTTAGGTGTACACATTTTCCCCCTCTTTTAGATAGTATTGTAACTAGAAGAAGAAATACTATTTCAAATAAGATAAGTATACACATTTGTTGTGATATAAATGCTTGTAGGATACCTTAGTAATTTGGAGGAAATAATGTTAAAAGGTGTATGAAGAATGCCACCTTGAGAGAGTACATGATTTGAAATGAATTGTATGCTATTTTAAAAGGAGAAGTAGGTCTAAAGGGATGAAGGATGGATTAGGTTTGAATAGAAAGAAATAAGGTGAGATGATTAGATGTATGAATCTTGAGATGCAATAAAATGAAGAAACAATGTTAGAAAAGGATAGGATAATGATAAGAAGAAGGATAAAAGAGATGATGGGGATAGTGGATTTAATTATATGATGGTTAAAATTATATGTAGATGTCTATTAAAACATGGTGAGAAATTGATTTTTTTGTAGCACATGATGTTATATACTAGGTTATAAGGACCAAGCTGATGGTATGCCTAGTGCATAAAATATTGGAGACTATTAGATGGATGAAGTTTAAGATGTAAGAAAATAAAGAAATGATGTTAGAAAAAGATAGGATATGGATGAGAATAATGAAAGAATGGATTATAAGGATAGTGGATCTAATGATGAGGTAGCTGAAATTGGATGTACGGATATATTGAAACATGGTGATAAATTAATATTTATGTAGCACTTGATGATATACACTAGGCTATAAGGACCAAGGTGATGACATTCCTAGTGCATGAAGGGTTGATATCTAAGTAGGAATAAGAATTAATGCACCATGATATCAAAGAAGATTATTACACTAGCCATGATGTGCCCTAAGTTTTAAAATTAAAAAATGTAAGGGCCAAAAGAAACAAAAATAAGAAAGCATGCACAAATGATAGCAAAAGAAGAAAAAAATAGTTTTCACCTAATCAAGATGGAAAAAATAATTGATTGACTTGATGATAATGAAAATATTGTTGATGTGGTAATGATATATGATGCAGGAGCATCCAGGGTGTAAGAGCAATCTTGCATCACCCAAAAAATAAATCTTGTTTCATTTCAATAAGGGCTAAATTTGGAAGGGCTACTATTTTACTAAGTTTGCATTTATGCATAGTTGGACACGAAATCTTACATAAACCTCTAGTATGGTAAATTGAAGATAATGGCAAAGAAATAACTTCAATACCATTTGTCATTTGAGTGATATTGAAATTCTAATTTTCAAAAATCCTTGTAAAACATCTTCGAAGTCAATTTTGAGGCACTTAAAGGCTCCAAATGGGCCTGAAAATTGGTGGGAAATGAAATTAGTTGGCCTTTAGACCCTACTTTTTGGTGTAAGATTTCCAGAGAGATTTCAAAAAATGTATTATAATAGAAAATTCGATGGTCAGATCAAAAGTTATGACCCCACGAAGTTGTAATACCAAAATTAATAAAATTTCAAAATACCTTCTTAAGGAAGTTACACTTTCCAGAAGATTCTAGGGCAGTTACACTTTCCAGAAGATTCTAGGGTGGTTACACCTTACAAATAAAGGATGTAAAGGGGATTATAGAGGAGAGTCTAGGGAAAAGTAGTTGGGTATGTGTAGGATCATCATGGAAAAAATAGGCCCTTAAGTGGCAAAAAATTTAGAAAAATCAGAGTTAGGCAACTTGACATAAAAATTTGAATAAGTTATCTATATTTTTTCAAAAATATGTAAGAATAGAATCTATAGAAAATTGAATGTAGTTTCTAAACTACTAGGTTTATTCAAAAAAAAAAATGATTTGGTGAAAATTTGAAATTTCAATGTAGTAGTACTTAAATTTCAGGGAAAAAATAAGAAGTAGGTGTCTATCTGACCACCCTAACCACAATAAAATGATAATATTTTTTTGTAAGATTTTAGAAATAATTAGAGGACTCATGTTCGGATGTGATACATATTTTTTGGTATTTTTTTTCCAAGTAAATAATTAATTATGAATTTTTTATTACAACTTTTTAAAATTCATGAAATTCATTTTTTCTTTTTTTAATCCTATAGTACATGAAGCATAGAATGTGATACCGTTTGAAAGATATAGATGTTTTTCAATTAGCCTATCAATCAACACTTTAGTCATAATTCAAATAGAAAATGAATAATAATTATTTATTAAATTCAAAGCAAAGAATAATTTATATTGGTGGAAATTTGAGAATCTCCTTTAAAAACCCTTTTCATTTCATCAATTTTGGGTAAAAAAAAATCATCAGCCACATACCCTACAAATACCCATCATATTGCCACTTTTTGGCCTATCATGATCCTGCACATACCCAATTGGTGGCTCTAATTTGTAGATTTGCAAATTTATGTAATTAGAAAGCCCATGTGATAGGAAATATAATGTTGTAATTTCATTTTCATTTCAAGTGATAATAGAAAATATTTTCTTTCCTTCTTGTATTTTGTTTCTGCATTATTTGTTTTTTTTGTGAGTTTTAGATTGTAAGGGGGAATACCCTTCATCAATGGTATCAGAGCAGGATTTCTTGAGCCTTTAACAAAGAGTTGAACATGAGGCAGTTGTATTAGGAATTGTGAGTGTGGGTTGATTTCAAAATCCCTCCAAGACTTGTCCAGTATGACAGAGGTAGAGGAGGAAGAGATCCACCTAGAGATGAAATTAGAGCCCTTAGAAGGAAATTAGAAACCTTGCAACAAGAGGTTCAAAGAAGAGACATGCAACAAGACAAAGATGACAATGAAGATGAAATGAAAGAAGAAATGGAAGAGGAAGAGCAAGATCTAATTGATCTTGGATAAAGAATATTGTTGCGAGCAATCTCAAGCATTGGGAAGAGACCTAAAATGAAGGTTTCAACTTTTAGTGGAAATCTAAATCCTAAAGAATTGATTGATTGAATCAATGACATGGATGAATTTTTTGAGTTTTTAAAGATTGAAGATCCTCATAGAGTGAGGTTTGAAAAGAAAAAAATGAAACGTCATGCTAGTATATGGTGGAAAGAGGAAGACAAGGGAAATATAAAATTTCTAGATGGGATAGAATGGTGTCAAAATTAAAGAAACAATTTATTCCAGATGATTACGAATTGGAGCTACTCAAGAATATGCAAAGCTTGAGGAAAGGGACAAGGATGGTGAAAGAGTGCAAAGAGGAATTTCACAAGATCCTGATTCATACAAGACATTTTGAGGCGAATAAAGTGAAATTTTCTTGTTATATTAATGGGTTGAAGCCAAGCATACAGGAAGAATTGTGGTACTGGTAAGAATGACCACCATTGAGGAAACTTATCAGTTTTCTATAAAGGTTGAAGAATGACTGAAAAAAAGGTTTGAGAATGAACAATGAGGTGGAGGTCATGAGGAAAGATCAGTGGAAGGTCATATGGAGGTTGAAATGAAGATCAAAAGAAGGGTGAAGGATCTAGTAGTAGCCAGAACCAAAAAGGAGATAACACTTACCATCCTCATGATCAAAATAATGGAGACCAAAGAGGAAGGGGAAGATCCAGATGAGGACTTGGAAGAGGAGGCTTATGTGGAACCTATTTCTAGTGTGGAAAAGAAGGACATAGAGACTATGAGTGTCCTCAACATCAAGGAAGGACAATTAAAAGACCTAAGGGTAATGCACAAGTTGCACATGTTGATGAAGATGTTGAGTCTTCACATTATGAGGATGCAAAAATAAGAGATGTTCTTGTTACTAGAAAAGCCTTGCTGAATGAGGAGAAGGAGCCAACTCAAAGGAAGAATTTGTTTCACACCAAATTTAAGTGTCAAGGTAAAGTTTGTAGTGTTATTATTGATGGAGGTAGTACTGATAACCTTGTTTAAGAAGAAATGGTTAGTAAATTGTAGTTGGAGAGAAAAAGGAATCCAAACCCATACTGGATTGCTTGGTTGCAGAAGGACCATAAAGCCTCGGAATATGAACAATTTTTGGTAAAGTTCAAGATTAGAAATTACCATGATGAGGTTGTTTAATATTATGCCTATGGATGTTTGTCATATGTTGTTAGGTAGATTGTGGCAGTTTGATCGATGAATAGTACATGGTGGACATGCCAACACCTATTCTTTGAAAAAGGATGGAGTTCATCATAAGTTGAAGCCGTTGAAAGAGGTAGATGAAAAGGTATGTAGTCATGCAAGAATTTTTTTATTTGATGGAAGAAAGTTCCTAGAAGGTATGAAGCATGAGCATATGTATTTTGCATTGATCCCTAGAGTCAGTAAAGAAGATACTAGTGATATTCATGTACAAGTTTCAGATTTTTTGAATGAGTTTCAAACTATTATTTTTTATAGCATACCTAAGAGTTTTCCTCTAGTGAGAAAGATTAGTCATCAGATGGGCATGATTCTTGGAGCTTTCTTTCCAAATAAAGCAGCTCATCGTATGACTCTAGTAGAGAGTGAAGAGTTGGATAGACAAGCGCAAGAGGTGTTGTCGAAGGGATTGATCAGAGAGAGTTTGATCCCATGTGTCGTACCTATAGTACTAGCACCAAAGAAGGATGGGGAATGGCAGATGTGTAGAGATTCTAGAGCCATCAACAAGATCACCATCAAGTATATATTTCCCTTACCGAGAGTGGATGACATTATGGATTCTTTGAGTGGAGTTGAGTACTTCACAAAGATAGATTTGAAGAGCGGATATCACTAGATCCAAATTAGAGAATGAGATGAATGGAATACAACCTTTAAAACAAAGGAGGGCTTGTACAAATGGTTATTCATGCCTTTTGGGCTAACCAATGCACCGAGCACATTTATGTGGCTTATGAATGAGATATTGAAAGAGTTCTTAGGAAAATTTGTTATTGTTTATTCAGGATGATATTTTGATTTTTAGTAAGATATTGGAGGAGAAATGGATGCATATCTAGAAATATTTTGAGAAGCTAAGGGAGGAGAAGCTATTGATTAATTTAAAGAAATATAGTTTTGTGAAGAGAGAGTTGGTGTATCTTGGATTTTTTGTCTTAGTAGAGAGTCTCAAAATGGATCTAGAGAAGGTGAAATCTATCATAGGATGGTCTATCTTGAGGAATGTTATAGAGGTAAGATCATTTCATGGTCTAGCAAGTTCTTACATAAAGTTTATTAATAATTTCAATAGTATTTGTGCACCTCTAACTGACTTGATGAGAGGGGATAGAAAAGAGTTTAAGTGGAATAAATGAGTGATGCAATCAGTGGAGGCTTTCAACACACTCAAACAAAAAATAAATCAACAACAAAAATTCATAAATCATAATTCTCACAAATTCTTCAGTTTCACCAAATCAACCTAACCCCTTGTAACATTGCAAAGCCACTCAATCGGGTATAACTCCTCATTAAGATTCTTTCAAAAAAAGTTTTGTATTTTTTTGGAGACCCATCAAGGAACCTTTCAACATATCCCAAACACATAATGGGTTTTTTTTGTCACAACTCACTCAAAACATGCATCTAACACCAACTAGGCCTCAAATTAAGCCTCTTTTATAAAGAGACATGTCTCTCTACCTTTACAAATCCCCTAAAACCTTTTGGGAAGCAATTATTATGTGCTCAAACCTAGGAATCCACTATTTAATCTTAGAAAACCTTTCACCCAAGTTCCAAACGACAAAACCCTCTTTTTGAGCCTAAAAACTAGGGTTTTATTGAAAACCTTTCATCCCACCTTCCAACAACCTTGTAACCACCACAAACAGGTTCAATTATACATGTAGAAACTCAATAAAACTTCAAAAAATGCTGCCCCAACAATATTAACTCTTTGACATACCAAACCTCTCTTTTTCACTTAGAAAACTCAAGTTCTCACCCAAAAAATTTCAAGCCCAACTCAATTCTTGACCTCTCGTACACAAATTCAACATTCTCACATATTTTTATCGGTGATGCAGACCCATTCCTCAATTCACAATGATCACAGTAGAGTAATGGGTCAATTTTTCATTTTAAATGACTTGTAAACCCCTAAAACTATGTGTTCATACTAGTTTTAGAAAATTGTCACTAAAATGCACCAATTTCAATGAAAAACCGTTGAAGGTGATTCAATTGAAATATACCACTATATACTATGCTATTCAAAAGAAAATTAAAAAATTGAAGAGCTATATGGTTGTACAATCCCTTCTAACTTCTAGAAATACAAAAAAATGGAGTAAAATTTAATTTTATTGATGCTTCAATCTTCAAAAATTCTTCAACAATCTTCTCATTGAGTTCTACATAATATTTATGATGTTTCCCACACAAAAAAAACAATTTCAACTTCCTAAACTTCCCTTTCAAACAACATGACTGGTTGTCTCCCTTCAAATGTACTTTTACAACTTTTCAAATTTTGCATTTTGCACAATTGCAACTTTTCAACTTTTTAGAATATTTTGAAGACTCAACCACCTAGACACCTATAAACCATCCAAAATGACTTATTTAACATCAAAATGGTCATGGTGACCTTATTTAGAAAAAATAAAACCCAACTTGACAATATTTGACTAATGGTGCCCCTACATCATACACCCCAACTTTATAATTTTCCAAGTCTCTTGGAAATAATGATGCAACTTGTCCACCAATGCACTTTTCATGCCTTTTATCATCTAAAACTCCTTAACTGGGTTCAAATTGCTCCTACTCTTGATTCACATTATTCTTGTCGTCTTTTCCATCATCGTCTCTTGAATCTTGCTCCAACTGTGCATATTGTATTGTGGGTTGTTCCTCCAATTTTTCCTCATCTCAGATAGATGTCACATTCTTCTCCACCTTTGTACACATAGTATCATCCACTACTATCACTTCCCTTCTCACTTCTTGTTTAGACCACAGTCCAATGCTTTGTTTATCTACCTCCTTGTCACTGACAACTGTACCATCAATCTCAACTACCTCTGATAGACCTACAAATATCTTAGTCTCTATACCAGAAACCTTACCATCCATTGTCCCTTTACCACCAAAAACTCATGTCCTCTTGTCCACTGTCTTAACAATTCCACAATCCCGTGACTGCATTTTTCTTCTTTCCCTATTATAGGGCACATAATTGTCCCAACCATGATGCCAACACTCTTTTCTTACCTTTCCAAAGGCTCTTCAATCCTACTTTGTAATTTTCTAGTCTAAAACTCACCCCCATCAACTTTCTTCTTCCACATGAAGACACTCTTCTTCTCAACTATCTTCAAATAATTTGCACTTCTTTTATCTATTTTCCAATCTTTATCATGCCTTGCATTGGCTTCCAAACTCTACCCTTACCTGAATCAAGATTTACAAAATCATTTCTCCCTACCATGATAAGCTCACCATGCTCTTTTGTCTCTTCATTCAATGGAGTCAATATGCATGTTCTTCCCTCCTTTTCTATGGTATAAGTGTTTTTCCTTCCATTATACATAGCTAACCTATCAAACTATTAGGACCTTCCTAGCAACATGTGCCAACAACTCATTGGAAATATGTCACAAACAACCTTATCCCTACACTGACCAATTTGGAATTCAATAGTACCTTGTTCATTCACCACTATAGATTGATGATCACTAATCCAAGACACTTTATAAGGATTTTCCATAGGCACTCTCTACAAATTCAATTTGTCCACCATATCACTAGATACCATATTATTAGTGCATCCAAAATCAACTACTACCTTGCATACCTTATTTTTGCATCTCCAGGATGTCCTAAAAAAGGCACTTCTTTGAATTAGCTCTTTCTCCTTGAAGGCCTTCAAAAAAAATTTCTCATCATCAACATCTCACCTACTTTAGCAGCAGCACAAAGACTATCGGAGTTTGAATTTTTAGCCTCATCCACTTGAACAATTTTTGCTCTTCTTTAATTTTTCTTTTCTCCTCCACTTGGTGTGGTTCCATACTTCTCTACAAACTTGAAGAAATGGTTACCAAACTCACGACACTTGTAACACCTACCTGCAAACTCATTAGAATCTATTCTTTTTCTAAATCTTGTTCTTCCACCTCTCCATCCACCTCTTGATTTAGGTGTTTGTTCTTTACTTTTATTAGAATCTTTAAAATCTTCTTTGGACTGTCTTTTTCCTCTTCCTCTATTCATGTTACCTCTACCCCTTCCTTTTATTTCTTTCCTTCTCTTGATTCTATCCTTAGCCCTTACTGCCATTTGGAAACATTCTTCTACTACCTTAGGTGGGTTCAAACTAATTTCATCTCTTATGTTCAATATCAAACCACTTAAATACTTGGCCACTCTTTCAACCTCGTCTTCATTGTGACCTACTGTAATGCACAACCTATGAAGTTCATTAGTATAAGACATCACATCCAACTCCCTTTGCTTGAAATCTTTCAATTTCATAAAAGGTTTGTATGGTATAATCTATTGGTAAAAATTGAGCCTTTACTTTTGCTACCATCCCATCCCAAGATCTTATCTTAGACCTACCTTTCTTGATCCTATCTTCTTGAACAAAGTTTCACCATGTTAGGGCTAGGACCTTCAATTTTTTCTTTGCATATATTTCACCTTTTTACTATCCTCTATGTCTTCAAACTCAAAAAAACTATCTAAGGCATCAATCCAAGCCAAAACCTCTTCACTATCCATCTTACCTCCATACATAGGAAGTTCAACTTTAACTTTTGGAGTGTTATCACCTTTTACTACCTTTAGCATCTTAACTATTCTCTTTCCTTCAGGGTCTAAGTCATCTTCATCATTCTAGACTCTAACTAGAGTGTTTCCTTCTTCCTCCTCATCCCACTTATCACTCTGGTCTTCATTTACCATTCCTCTTCTCTAATTCTTCTCCAGAACTTCTATCCTAGCTAATGTTGCTTCTTGAGACTCTCTATAGAGCCTTTCCTTCTATAAAAACTACTCTTTCAATTCATTTATCTCCTTTTCCATCGTGTTGGCCTTTGGAGGAATCTTTCCTTGCAAATTTTTCAACCTTTCCTCTACAAATTGTAACCTTCTTCTTCAAGGAACTAATTCCTTGCTCTGATACCACTTGATGCAATCAGGGGAGGCCTACAACACACTCAAACAAAAAATCAATCAACAACAACAATTCACAAATTAGAATTCTCACAAATTCTTCACTTTCACCAAATCAACCTAACCCCTTGTAGCATTGCAAAGCCACTCGATCAGGTATAAATCCTCATTAATATTCTTTAAAACCAATTCTTATATCTTTTCATAGACCCATTAGGGAACCTTTCAAGATATCCCAAACACACAATAGGTTGTTTTTGTCACAACTCACTCAAAACAGGCATCTAATGCCAACTAGGCCTCAAATTAGGCTTCTTTTACAAAGAGACTTGTCTCTATACCTTTCCAAATCCCTTGAAACCTTGTGGGAAAAAATTATCATATGCTCAAACCTAGGAATACACCATTTAATCTTAGAAAACCTTTCATCCAAGTGCCAAACAACAAAATCTTCTTTTTGAGCCCAGTAACTAGGGTTTTATTGAAAACCTCACATCCCACCTTCCAAAAACCTTGTAACCACCACAAATAGTTTCAATTAGGCCTATAGAAACTTTCTTTTTTATTCAAGGGGTAAACGCTTTTGAACCAGAGCTATGAACTGGAATACAACCACCCAACAATACCACCCCAATGAGGTTTGAACCTTGGTGGCAAGAACAACAATGCCACCTTTAAACCATCACACCATGCCAATATCGACTAGGCCTATAGAAACTCAATACAACTTTAGAAAATGATTTCCCAACAAGATTCACTCTTTGACATACCAAAACCTCTCTTTTTTTACTTAGAAAACTCAAGTTCTCACCCTAGGGCTTTCAATCGCAACTCAATTCTTGACCTCCCTTGCACAAATTAAACACGCACATCCTTTTATTGGTGTTGCAGACCCATTCCTCAATTCACAGTGATCATAGTAGACGAATGGGTCAATTTTTCATTTTAAATGACTTGCAAACCCCTAAAATTGTGTGTTTAGACCAGTTTTAGAAAATTGTTGCTTTGACAAATAGGCCTATTTGGAACCTAAAACCATGGGACAATCAAGTTTTCTAATGTTGAATTCAAAAAAAGTCTATCTGACATTAAAATATGTGATTTTATGTCAAAATGAGCTCCAGAATCTGCAAATGGTTTGGGAGAAACACCCAATTTAGAGTGTGGAGACCTAATAGACAAATAGTGCCTTGACTATATAAAAAGTGGAAATATGTTAAATTAGTTATTTAAGCTATTGGATTTGGTTGGAATTTTTCTAATTGATGTTTTTAAAGATGTCCCTATGTTTGGATAATGTTTAGAAGACAAATTTGTTGTTTTTTGTTGATTTGAACAAAGTTAACCCTATAAGCAAAAAATGGTGTTCTAACTACTAGAATTAAAGAATCAGATAGATTAGTGTTAGGTGGGTATGTTCATGGTTTTTTTCAATGAAAAACATGATGAATACATTATCTTGAAATTTTGCTAATAAGTTTGTAGCAAGTTGGCAGATTGAATGTCTTATTGCCTTGTTTGCAAAGGGATGTCATTTGGTGAATTTTGGTAATGATGGTTTGGTTAAGAGTTCTCCAGTCAGGTTTATGCTATGTTTCATTCAATTTGTTGAAGGATAATTTTTGTTTGAGTATGACAAATATTGGGAGCCAAGTTATGATGTTTTATGGCTTTGTAGAAATGTAAATTAAAATGAAATTGTTGGATTGTGAAAGTGATCTTCTCAGTTTGAGTTTTGGTTTGAAGTACCCTTTTGGGGTAACCAATGCATCGAGAACATTTATGTGACTTATGAATGAGGTATTGAAATATTTTTTAGGAAAAAAAAATATTGTTTATTTGGATGATATTTTTATTTTTAGTAAGACATTGGAGGAGCTCTTGATGCATATATGATTTTTTTTGAGAAGCTAAGGGAGGAGAAGTTGTTGATTAATTTGAAGAAATATATTTTTGTGAAGAAATATTTGGTGTATCTTGGATTTTTGGTCTCAGTAGAGGCTCTCAAAATGGATCCAGAGAAGGTGAAAGCTATCATTCCATGGACTACCTCAAGGAATGTTACAAAGGTAATATCATTTCATGGTCTAGCAAGTTTTATAGAAAGTTTATTAAGAATTTTAGTACTAATTGTGCACCTCTAACTAAAGAGATGAGAGGGGATAGAAAAGAGTTTAAGTGGACTATAGTAGCAGCCAAAAATTTTGATATGTTGAAGAAGAAAGTTACAGAGAAACCTGTTTTGGCACTTCAAAAATTCAATAAGGTCTTTCAAGTAGATTTTGATGCTAGTGGCACTACCATAGGAGTTGTTTTGAGTCAAGAAGGTAGGCCTATTGCCTATTTTAGTGAGAAGTTGAATGATGCCAAGAAGAAATATTTTTTCTGTGATCAGTAGTTTTATTGTATAGTTTAGGCTTTGAAGAAATAGATACACTATTTGTTTCCAAAAGAATTTTTTTATATACTGATCACCAGGCTTTGCAGTATCTCAATAGTCAAGGAAAGTTAAATCAAAGGAACTTAAAATGGGTTGAGTTTTTGCAGAGATATACTTTTTTTTAAAGCACGGGAGTGGAAGATCAAACAAAGTTGAGGTTGCCTTAAGTAGAAGGAAACATTTGTTGATAGAGATTAATATAGAGGGTGTTGGGTTTAATGAAATCAAGAGTTTGTATCCAGAAGATCTATACTTTGTAGAAGCTTGGAAGGATTGTTTGGAACCTGTTACATTGGATAGGACAAGATGGTTGGATTTCTTAATCCAAGATGGGATGTTGTTTAGAGGAAGCCAATTGTGCATTCCAAGGAGTTCTATGAGAGAGAATCCAATCAAGGAGACTTATAGAAGAGGATTGGCTAGACATTTTAGTCAAGATAAGACCATTGCTCTTGTTAGTGGGAATTATTATTGGACACAACTACAACAAGATGTGAAGAAGTTTGTACAAAGTTGCGGAGTATGTCAAATGGTGAAAGGAACAAGTTAGAATACTAGATTGTATCATCCATTAACTATACCTAAGGGGCCATGGGAGGATATTAGCATGGATTTTTTTCTTAGCTTGCCAAGGACATAGAGATGAAATGATTCCATATTTGTGGTGGTGGATAGATTTTCAAAGATGGAACATTTCATTCCATGCCATAAGACCAATGATGGTCATGTTGCAAAATTGTTTTTTAGAGAAGTGGTGAGACTACATGGTCTACCAAAGAGTATAGTTTCATAAAGAGGTACCAAATGTTTTGGTTATTTATAGCGAACATTATGGAAGAAGTTGAATAAAAATTTTAGGTTCAGTTATGCTCACCATCCATTGATTGATGGACAAATGGAGGTGGTCATTAGGAGTTTTGATAACCTACTAAGCTGCTTAGAAGGAGATAAACCAAAGGGATGGGATTTAATTTTACCACAGGAAGAATTTTCTTATAAATTTTTTTTCAATAGGAACAATGGTAAATCAACATTCCAGATTGTATATGGGAGTATTTTGATGAATTATTTTGAACTGAGAAAGATGGATAAAGGAGAGAAGAGTAGTGCTGAGACTGAATATTTTGTTGAGCACCTGAAGAATTTGCATGATGAGGTGAAGAAGAATTTCAATAAGATGAACTCTTAGTATAAGGATAAGGCCGATCATAAAAGGAGGTATAAGGAGTTCCAGGTAGGAGATGGCATCATGGATCATTTATGAAAGGAAAGGTTTCTATTTGTTACATATAACAAGTTGAAGATGAAGAAGTTTGGACCATGCAAGATCATGAAGAAGCATGATTCAGGAAATGCATATGAGGTAGAGTTTCTTGATGAAATTCATATTTCACCTGTGTTTAACATATTATATTTAACATAATATCATGAGGGAGGAATTGATGAAGAAATAATAGAGGCATAGTGGAATATTCCATCACCTACTTCAAAAAAGGAGGAGATAGAAGACATTTTGGATAGTCATGTGGGAAGAAGCACGAGAAAAAGGAAACATGCAAAGTACTTTGTGAAATGGAGAGGAAGGCCTATTGAAGATTCATCATGGTTATCTAAGTCTAAGGTTAACGACTTGGTTTCCCTCTAACTCCTAAGAAGTAGCAGGGTCACTTTTCAAATTACCCTAGGTGTTTGATGAAAGAGCATCTAGGGTGTAAGATAAATATTGCATCACCCAAAATAAAAGTTGTTTCTTTTCATTAAGGGATAAATTTAGAAGGGTTACTATTTTAGTAAGTTTTCATTTATGCATAATTTGACACGAAATCTTACACAGACCTTTGAAATGGTAAATTGAAGCCAATGGATAAGAAATCACTTCAATACCATTTTTCATTTGAGTGATATTAAAATTATAATTTTTGAAAATCCTAGTAAAAAATCTTCAAAGTCAATTTTGGGGCACTTAGAGGCTCTAGATGGGCCCAAAAATTGGTTGAAAATGAAACTAGTTGGCCTTTCGGCCTTACTTTTTGGTAGAATATTTCCCATGAGCTTTCCAAAAAGGTATTATAATAGAAAATACAATGGTAAGATCAAAATTTATGACCCCACGAAGTTGTAATACCAAAATTAATAAAATTTCAAAATATCTTCTTGAGGAAGTTACACTTTCTAGAAGATTCTAGGGTGGTTACACCTTCCAAATAAAGGATGTAAAGGGGACTATAGAGAAGAGGCCATGGTAGAGTAGTTGGTGGCCCCGATTTGCAAATTTTCAGATTTATGTAATCAAAAAGCCCATGTGATGGCAAATATAATGTTGTAATTTCATTTTCATTTCAAGTGATAATAAAAAATATTTTCTTTCCTTCTTGCATTTTTTTTTTCCATTATTTATTGTTTTTCTGAGTTTTAGATTGTAAGGGGGAGTACCCTTAATCAATATATCCCAAACTATAATAGATGGATTTTGATGTAAGAGAATCTAGGGAATATGCATGATCTTGCATCAATCTATGATTGTTTTTCTTTCAATAAGGGTTGAATCAGCTTGAGCTAGTTGAGTATGGCAACCTATAGGAGTTTGGACTTAAGGAGTAAGTGGCATGAGGGATGAATAGACTTCGATGTCATTCAATGTTCATTCTACAGATTCATCAGCATAACATGAAGGTTTTAGAGGGATATTACTTCATGTTCCATTGACATGGCAATAACAATTTCACAACAAATAATGGATAGTTGTGAAGGATCTTTATTGGGATAATAGCTAATTTTCAGCATGACATGAGGACCTTGAAGAAACCCTATCTCATGTCCCTTCGATGTGTTGATGGAATTAGTAGCAACAATGAATGGGCACAAAGAAGTTACATCGGTGAAAGCATTACATATTGATGAGATGACATTTGATGTCCCCTCGACATCCTGATGAATAGTAGACACACTATTAAGAGGAATCGAGTTGACTGTGGGTTATCAATGGGAGCTACTGGAAAGTCCCTTTGATAGGTTGATAATTTGATGAATTTTTTTTAATAAAGCCTCATTCGTGATACTTGGCTATATCAGAGAGAAAGGATTTGAAGTCCCCACGACCTAGCGATGTAGGAAGGATGAATGGAGATGTGAGTTAGTCAAAAGTGATGGATGAGTGAGTATGAAAGTGACACTTGGCATGATAATAATTGTTGATTCCACATCATTGTTTTTGATAAACATGACCATTTCTGGAGGAATTCAAGCATGAAGACAATGGCCTGTCATGAACAAATAAGAATCAAAGTCACTCAAAACTATGTAACTACCTAGGACATCTGGTTGTTCATTGGAAAATCAAGTAGTACTATGGAAAAGAGAATACTTATGAGATAGGCTGACATGAAGAGGAGGATAGTATATAGAGATAGGGAGGAATGTGGTAGAAGATGGTGGGGGGGTTGTGAGATTAAAGAGTATATTTGAAAGCCAACCTGCATGTTGGAACCAATATTATTGTATTTAAACAACCCATGCAATTATGTATTTTTTTCCATTTCTTAATATTAAAATATCATATTTCCTTCTTGCATATCAATTGTTCTTTTAGTAATCTCTCTTTCATTTTGGTTCTGTAAACCTGGGTGGTTGTGGTGAGTTTTGGTTTGTAAGGGTAGTAGCCTTCATCAAGTGGTATCAGAGCTAGAAGATCTTGAGAGTGTAGAGTACACACCAAGACCTACAAGTGATGAGTTGAGAGAGTTATGGGAAGGTATGATTGTTGTAGGCATGAAAGAGGGTTTTTGACTACTATCCTCCAATAGAGATAAATTTGGGTAGAAGGTGTAGATTTCCTCCACTAATAGAAGGTGGGTAGATGATAGTTGTTGAAGATTTGTAACATATCATTGAACATGAGGCAGTTTACATCTATGAAACCTGAAGGTTGGAGGTTGTGTTGTTAGAACTTTGTGAGGCCTCAAAAATGGAAAAGAGAAATATGGAAATGAATTTTTCCATTAGATGGGTTCCAAGGATTCCTAGACTAGAGGAAATCAAAAGGAGATTTAGAGAAAAAGAACTGATAGAGATACAACAACAAATAAATGAATTAGAGGACAAGATAAGAAGGTAGAAACAACAGGATACAAGAGCTAAAGAGAAATTTTATATTTCTAATGATTTTTTTACTATAGGAAAGGAAGAGGTTGTGGCAGAGTGTCATGCATGTGACACTGAGGAAGAGTTTGAATACAAAAAATTTGAGGAACCTGAGCCTGAAGTGGAGGGAAGTCTATTTGAAGATATGAAGGATGAAGATCTAGAAGTGGTAGAAACCAAAAAAAGGTGAAGAGCAATGGAGGAACTTGAAGAAGAGAAAACCCAATGGTAACAGTTGAACAAAAGGTAAATTATGATTTATGTGAAATTTTTGTTGAAACTAATTTGTTTGAGTATAACAAGAGTAATGTAGAAGAAGATATTGCAACGATGAATTTTTTTGTAGTTGAAAGTACTAAAACTAAAACAAATGGAAGGAGGTGAATGGGGAATTGTTGAGTTGTTTGGTGATCTTCCCCTGGCATTAGTTGATGACTTATGTGATAGGAGATTGGTAAGATTGATAGTTTGTTGTAGGGAGAAAAGGATAAGTCCTTTGATTATAATGCTAACATTGATGTGAATGTAGAAGAGGAAGTGATTGTAGCTAGAAAATGTCTTTTATAAGGCATAAAGAAGGAGGAGTACAGTGTTGTACTCGAGTGTGAGGGTGAAAAAATGGTTGAAATAGTAAGAGAGAATGAGGTAATGCATGAAAATCATTATTTTTTTAAAGAAGAAATTGATGTTTATCACTTTTTAGATTTCCATAATGTATGCTGGCGGGAGATGAATTATATGAAAAGAGGGAGAAAGAGAGGAAGAATGAAATATGGAAGAGACATCAGGTTACACTAATAGTTGAGAAAGAAGGTTCAAGTGAATAAGGTAGCAAGATGAATTATGAATGAGCATTAGATTCATAAATGTTTATAAGTAACACTCATGAAACATTTTCAAATTACCTTAGGTGTTTGATGCAGGAGCATCAAGGGTGTATGAGAAATCTTGCATCAATCTATGATTGTTTTCTTTCAATAAGGGTTCAATCAACTTTAGCTAGCTGAGTATGGTAAGTTGCAGGAGTTCGGGCTTAAGGAGTAAGTGGCGTGAGGGATGAAATTACTTTGACATCATTCGACATTCATTGTACAAATTCATCAACATAACATGAAGGTTTCAAACGGACTTTGTTTCATGTCCCTTTGACATGGTGATAAGTATTTCATGAAAAAAGGTGGATGGCTGCAAAGGATCTTCATCAAATTAACAGGTGATTTTTTGTGTGACATAAGGATCTCAAGGAGACCCTCTCTCATGTCCCTTCAATGTGCTAATGGTGCTAGTAGCAACAATGAATGGGTGAGAAGAAGTTACATTGGTGAGAGGGTTACATATCAATGGGATGACATTTGATGTCCCCTCAACATCCCAACAAATAGTAGACATGCCAATAAGAAGCATCGAGGTGACTGCGGGTTATCTATGGGAGGTGTTGGCAAGTCCCTTTGATAGGTTGATAACATAACAACATTTCAATAAATCCTCATCAATGAGACTTGGCTATATCGGAGAGAAAGGATTTGAAGTTCTCTCGACCTAGCGATGGTGAGAAGGATGATTAGGATGACAAGAATGAAAGTCACTAATAACCATGTAACTACCCTAGAGATCTACTTGTTCATTTGATGAGGAAGTGATACTACGACAAAGGGATGTAGTGATGGAGATATGTGGGCTGATAGATTAGGATGGCTAAAAATGGTATATGGAAGGATGGGATGATGAATGCATGAGTAAATGATATGAGACCAAGGAGAGCTAGGACCAATGAGTAAAATAATAGGAAAAAGGTATCAAGAAAAAATTCTAACCTATATTAGGCATACACCTCCAATAGAAAAAATGAATGTAAATAATGACAAAAAACTTAGAATTCTTTCTAGATAAACATTTCATGACCTAGGCATCTATTCTAAGTGATGGTTGATGGTTGAAATGGAATTTAATTACCAATTTCTACAATGTAGTTCCTTGTTGCATCCAATATTATTCCTTGAAAATGACTTAGCAATTCTTGATTTATATATTTGATGGTGATAGATGCAAGGCTAGGATTTGATGATAGAATGTTTGAATTTAAATTTAATAGAGATTAGGGATTAAATGTTATTTGTTGGTGAATGGAGGACTAGGATTTACCTTGTTAGATCAATAGTTTTAATCAATTTAGATTGAAGATAATTGGATATGAGTGGCTAGGATTAAATGTTGACCTCATTTTGGATTGATGACTTGTTTTATTTTTTAATTTTTATTTTAGGATGGGACATTATTGTCCTATTAGCGGGGGATTAAATTATGATTTGGGGTATTACAATAATTAATAAAATAATTAGATTATTTAATCAATTAACGGAGATTAGGATGCTATTTTAATTAACTAAATATTATTATTTAATTAATTGAATGGTGGAGGGAATATGAAAGGCTAAGTGTCTAAAAAAAAATTCCAATTATGAGAAATTATTGATTTTGAACCATGCACAAAACTTCTCTTGTTATTAAAATAATTTATTTTATAAAAAAATATAATACCTTATTGAATATATTCATAAATTAATCCTAAAAATTATTCATCATTCATATATATATATATATATATATACACACATATATATGTGATTTTTGTATAGGATCATATATATATATATATGATGAAGAGGGAAACACAACTCTTCAGTATTTCACCCAATTCTTGCATAAATCATATTACAAAAGACCCCATTTAAATGATAAACTCTAAATTGACAAATACTTGTGTTGATTTGAAAATTGATTATAGTCACACAATATTTCACTCCAATTTAAAAGACAATTCAAATTACTTTATTTATTCTATCTTGCAAAAAATTATATAATTACCAAAACTTTAGGAAACTCCATTGCCTCTTAGCATTCCTCTTCCGCCTCTACCACCTCTTTGATTCGGTCGCCTCTTCCTTGTCAATCTATATTAACCTTCAATTAATGCTTCAATAATTTGATTCCCAGTCACCTCCATTCTTATTCTCTTCCCAGTCCTTCAATTTATTCACACACCAATGATACATATATTTTAATTTCCTTATTTGGGATGATGTGACCCCACTGTCCACCTTTGCATTAGCTTTGATATTGAAATATTCTTCTCCTAAAACATTGTGAGCCCATCTTGCATATCTATGATCTTCATTTAAACCTCTGGTTTGATTCCACACTTCACTCCTAAACTACTCTCCCTCATTCCTCGACACATTCAAATTAAACTTCCTTTTAATAGTCACCACTCCTTGTAGTTATCTCATTTGTTCCCTTTCTCAAGTGGTGCAACCTACTCTCATTCTTTTCCTTTACAATGCAATTTCCATCTTGTTGGTTATTTTTTAAGAAAAAAAAATCTTAGCTATTATTTATGAATTTTCCATAATTCAATAGTCAACAAATAGTTAGAAGCTTGCTAGGATTTACCTCTACACTTAGGGCTCTGCAAGACCTAGGATGGTGATCCTTACAATGTTTAAATGATATTCTTGTGCCAAATTACCATGAAAATTGTGAATATAGATAGGGTATGTGTAGGATCATCATGGGAAAAATAGGCCCTTAAGTGGCAAAAAACTCAGAAAAATCAGTGTTAGGCAACTTGAGGTAAAAATTTGAATAAGTTATATATATTATTTTAAAAATATGTAAGAAGAGAATTTGTAGAAAATTGAATTTAGTTTGTAAACTACTAGGTTTATTTAAAAATAAATAAAATGTAGTTGGTGAAAATTTGAAATTTCAATGCAGGAGTACTTGAATTTTAGGGAAAAAATAAGAAGTAGGTGTCTGTCTGACCACCCTAACCATAATAAAATGATAATATTTTCTTATAATATTTTATATGTAAGTATAGGACTCATGTATGGATGTGATTCATATTTTGTTGTAATTTTTTTCTAAGTAAATAATTAATTATGAATTTTTTATTACAACTTTTAAAAAATATAAAAACTCGTATGTCTTACCACCTTAACTTGGTCAAAACTTCATGAAATTTATTTTTTCTTTTTTTTAATCCTATAGTATGTGAAGCATAGAATGTGACACATGTTTTGGATTCAAAAAATGTGATATTATTTGAAAGTTATAGATGTTTTTCAATCAGCCTATCGATCAGGACTTTAGTCATAATTCTAATAGAAAATGGATAATAATTATTTATTAAATTCAAATTAAAGCATAATTTATATTGGTGGAAAGCTAAGAATATCCTCTAAAAACCCTTTTTATTTCATTAATTTTGGGTAAAAAAAAGTCGTCAGCCACATACCCTACAAATACCCATAATATTGCCACTTTTTGGCCCATCATGATCCTGCACATACCCGATACATTACTATAATCTGCTAATTAGATATAACCCTTCAAGGATTTGATAGATCCTTTAGAAAATTACTATCTAAAGTAAGGAATGGGTGATTCTCTAGTGTAGGAGCACCATGTTGCATTTAAGCCTTGATGAGGCCTATTTGTAAATAATTGTTTAATAAGTTCTTAGGGGTCATTCAACAAGGTCTTTCAAGACCATTATAATGTGTTTAAGTCATTTGATAGGTGTTTGGATAGGTTATGTGGTCATTGTTTCAAATTTGCAAAGTTTGTAAATGTTGTCAAGGAAAAGTGCAAATGGTGGAATACCAAGAGTCAAGAAGTTAGAAGGTTGGTTGAGTTAGTTGTAGTCAGTTTGTAGAGGGTGGAAAAAATTTAAAATGGTGGAAAACCTTGTGGAAGAGATTATATGGTTGTCAACAAAGGTAAATCAATAATGAAACCCTGTTATTATGGGAAATTTTGTGTTTTTCTTGGTAATTCTATGTTTCAACCTTCCATACGGCCTTGTACAACTAGATTCCTAAGGGGTAGTAATTGGAATTAATGAACCTGCATGTCTACATCACTTTTCACTTGGTCTTGTTGAATTTCATGAAGAAATAAGGAAGATATTGCATTTTTTGTACAAACAGTCAGAAACTCTTCACTAGGGTAAATAGTGGGAAATAAAATTGTGTTTCTTTCATTTTAACAATGGGAAATGCTAATATTTGGTGGTAAGTCTTCCTTCAACATATATTTTCATAATACAATTTTTTAGACCAAAATATAAAGGTTAGCATCTAAAACAATGTTTCCTTTGGACTGTGATTTGTGTAAAAATCTAGAAAATAATAGTGTTTAGTGAATTTTTAGTGATTTGTTTATGAAATGGGTAATCTTCTTGGGTAACACTAGTTTGGAAAGTTGTTAAAATATGTTGTGATCCCTTCTTTAATTTGGTTTGATGATCTATAAGTTTTTTAATGCATTTTAGTATACTGTCCTATTAAGGCAGTCTTGTGATAGTCTTATTTTGGAGCAAAAAATGAAGGTTTAGGATAGGTGTTTGATAAAATAACATGGATAAAGTGTGGGATATGGTATAATAAGGTTGTGTAGGCATATTTTCACATGTTTGTGGCATTAAGAAGGAGGAATGGGCTTTGGAATTTGAATTTGTTCTATTGATGTGGCCTAAATGGGCCTAGTTGTTGTAGGATAGTCTATTTTGAAGGGTGCTGTTACAAAACAACCCTATTTGAAATTTTTATTTGCTTAAGGGTAGAATCAAAGGTATTCAGATGTTGAAGGTTTCACTAAAGGACATGAAAAGTGTTAAGTTGCTGGTTTCTCATGTTGGGTTGTTGTTAAAGAATGCTCAAAAAAGTGTCAATGGATATGGATTGAGAGATCACCACTTTGAATTATTTTTGGAATTGAGTAATTTGTATCTCTGAACCCCATAGAACTACATCATTCTCATAAAACTTTATTGTAATTAAATATGTGTAAGTGATTTTCATTAATACTGTGTTCTTTGACAGGAATGGGTCAACTCATTTGACATAAAAAATGACCAAATTAATAGAATAGTGCTTTATCTGCAGGTGATAGATTCATATTTGCAAAAAACTATAATACATCAATAACTAAACCTATCATTCAATGACAATGTTAAATAGATTTGTAATAAACAACTCAAGCTTTCTAGGAATAGAAACTACTTATTAATCCTCGTACTTCATCACACAAGCCTATGATTTTGTTAAAGCATTTAATTAGTTCATTTAACTAAAGAAAAAATAAAACCATACATTCAAGAAAAATTATTGAATACAAATAAAAGATCCTTGATCATTTTATACATAATTTGAGAAACAAAGTACACAGGGGAGAAATTGTTCAAAAAAATTCAATTCTCATTCATATGTCATTACTGCTATAAAACTATTATGCCTATTACAAACTAGAATTCATACCTAAGACTTTAAATAATTCTATTTATTTGTGCTTGATTTACAAAATTTCTATTACATGAGTTCAAAATTTCTCCAAACAAAGAGTCATGCAATTGGCCTTGAATTCCCATTTATAGAAACATGGGAGCAACAAGCTTTGGGCCAAATTAATCCATTTCCATTTGAATTTCAAAACTTCCCCAAGTGGTTATATTTTCATTTCCATGAGGGGGAAAGCATATAAGAAAAAAACTCTTTCCATTTGCTAAAGAATATTTTCTAGCCTTCCAAAATGAATCTTTCAACCATTGTAGAAATATCAAATCATCTTCTCCACAAGCCAATTTTTTTTCCATGTAAGCATCTAGTCAGCAGAAACTTAAAACAACAAAAAAATAAAAAGAGAGAGAAAACCCCATCCACATCACCACATTTTTCATCAATCTTCATAAATGAGAGGATACAACATTTTGCAATACTCCAACATAGGCTTAATTTGTAATTTTTTTGAGCCATGTGTTGTAATCCTCCTTAGTCAGCCATTGCATATCCAACAATTTCTCATTATCTAGTTGCGATCTCAAGATCTTAGGGTTAGGTGGTGCATTTGATGGAATGGAACTAGTCTTAGCATTTTTTGTGGAAGCATTATTGGATGAAGTGTTTGTATTTGTATTGGTATTGGTATTAGGAATGATTTTTTTATGTTGATCAGTGGGATTATTCCCATGATCCACATGGTTATTAACAACAAAAGAAGGGTCAGTTACTTTAGGAGGATTAGGGGTTTTCTTAGCAACATTTTTAGGAGGAGCCTCATGAGTTGGTTGTTCCTTTAATGTTTCCTTCATCTTTTCAATTATTTTCCTTTAAGCATCTCTCTCCACTACTTTCACTCTAATCCTACCTCCTTTTCATTCCTTTCTACCAACTCCCTTACTTTCCTCTCCTCCAACTCCTTGAGTTTGAGCTCTTCCTCTTCCAAGGCTTGCATATCTTTTTCTATATAATCTTCATGATCTTAAACATCTTCAAACTCACTAGATTTAGGAGTATAGAATGTAAGGTTAGTGAATTCTCTTTCAGTGGAATGGTGTGAGGATACATTAGGGCATTCACCCCTTGGCTTGAAGTTATCACCATTAAAGATAGATTTACCCCCAAGAGTTGAAGGATCTGAGAAATTCTTATCCTTTTCCCAAAATTCTACTCTTCTTCCCATGGCATTTCAAGGTTACTATCAAAAATTTCTCTAGTAGGAAAATCTCCCTCATTTAAATTGGGCATCTCAACCTCATGTTCCTCTTCATGTACATTTTCATTATGCATGTTGTCATTTGAAGTAAGAGATGTTTTAGCAGGAGTTTTGGTAAACTTACTTGATTCAAAATCCTTTCTACCAACTCCCTTACTTTCCTCTCCTCCAACTCCTTGAGTCTGAACTCTTCCTCTTCCAAGGCTTGCATATCTTTTTCTATATAATCTTCATGATCTTAAACATCTTCAAACTCACTAGATTTAGGAGTATAGAATGTAAGGTTAGTGAATTCTCTTTCAGTGGAATGGTGTGAGGATACATTAGGGCATTCACTCCTTGGCTTGAAGTTATCACCATTAAAGATAGATTTACCCCCAAGAGTTGAAGGATCTGAGAAATTCTTATCCTTTTCCCAAAATTATGCTCTTCTTCCCATGGCATTTCAAGGTTACTATCAAAAGTTTCTCTAGTAGGAAAATCTCCCTCATTTAAATTGGGCATCTCAACCTCATGTTCCTCTTCATGTACATTTTCATTATGCATGTTGTCATTTGAAGTAAAAGATGTTTTAGCAAGAGTTTTGGTAAACTTACTTGATTCAAAATTCTTTGCTTTCAAAGTTGGTTATTTTCCCTTTGATGGCTTAGGTTCTAGCTTCTACTCAGGGTGCTTCTTCATGTAGCTTCTAGTTCTCCTCATGGTGTCAAAATTTCTCTCAAAATTGTCCCTCTCACCACTAGTACAAAAACAACAATAAAGTATTGAAAAGACTACTAAAAGATTCTTATAAATGACTAAACTTGGTCATGTGATCATTAGTAGTTTATTGCAATCATTTATAATGCAACCAGATTGATTACTAAACCATTTTTAGTCATTTATTGGTTGTTTTGATTGATTGATTTGATAGTATATTTAGTCATTGATTTAATCATTGATTGTTATAATCGGGTCACTTATTTAGTCATTTTTATTCATTATTTTTTGTGCATTGGTAGTGTATTTAGTCATTAATTTTAATCATCATTTTGATCAATTTGGTAGTATATTTAGTAATTTTTATTCACTAATTTCAATGGTCATGTATCTAGCCATATTTATTCAATGTTCACCGATTTCTATCAATTAGTAGTATATTTAGTCAATTTAATTATTAATTGATGCCAGTTTATAGTATATTTAGTCATTTTAATTGACTGATATTTGAGGATTTAAACATAAAACATAGAAATACACATCATCAATTGCACACAATAAAATAGCCATTAAGAAGGAAAAATCAATGAAATTTATTAATAAAAGAAAGGTTTTCTAGTTACAACTTAGAAATAGAGTATTAGAATTTTTATTTTCAGTCACAAGTCTAAAAATCTAAGTTACAATATTACACAAAAATGACTAGAACCAAGAAACTTCTACAATGATGGAAACATATGCTTGGAGACCTTTAATGTGAGCACATGCCCATTTCATCTCTTAAAACTTCTACAACATGGGAAATCTTCCTAGAAAAAGATGTAATGTGTAGAATCCAAGAAGGAGAGTGTTGATCATGTCCCATATATGAAGCTCTCTCCTTCAATTTAGTCAAAAATAACCCAACTAGAATCTTTCCTCATTTATATGCATGTTCCATCTGATATGAGCATTAGGGTGCTGCCTTTTTTGCCATAAATGAAGTTGTGCCTCAATAAAACCAAAAAAATTACTATTAGTCTCAATTTAGAAAGAATAAAAGTGCATTGTATATTGCAAGTTTACAAAAGTAAGTCCAAACACGATAGAAAGATAAATCAATTTAAAAAATATAGCCTTGTCAACAAATGCCTTAAATAGAGTGTTCAAAATAGGCCTGAAATATGCATATTGAACCCTTGATTTTAGAACCTTATTCAAAATTTAAGAAAGGTGACACACTCACATTATAGAATGAATTTGACATTATAGAATGAAGGCTAACAACACTAACTATACCAAAACAACATTATCAACAAAAATTTCTTGGAAACCAAGCCCAAGAATTCCATCGGACTTAGATGTAACAAAAATGTCAACCTTGGTTCATGTGTCATCTCAGTAAATACCTGCACCATGAAAGAATCCATTTATACATAAATTCCAAATTAATTTGATGAGAAAATATCTTTGATATCCAAGTGTGAAGCATTAACATCCAAAAACTTACTAACCTGATGTTTCACAACAAGTAACTTCCCAATTATGACATCATCCTTACTTAAGAAATCAGATATTGATCCACTGCCATATTGGATCTCATAGGATTCTCCTTCACAAACAACAAATGATATATATTAATTTTTTAGCAACTTCCTTAATATCCCCATGTAAGTAGACTAAACTAAGTGAGGCTGAGGATTGGAAGTAGAGTAGCATATTCTTGGTATGTGCTTGACTTTGATCATGACTTGTATCTTGAATGAAAATAGAAAGCTAGCTACATTGTAAAATCATTGTTAGAAAAATAACCACAAAATCCTCTATACTTAAAATAATCCTGCTAGATATTTCAAGACAAGATATTTTAGTTCATTTCTAAGAGAGATAATTTCACTATCCAAACAACCATCAATCTATTTATTATATATAATTTCCCAAAATTTATAATTTGAATGTAATGAAACTAACCATAATTACTAAATATTTAACACCAAAATGTAGTACAAAATGATTTTTTTGACAGCAAGTGTGTTTTCATAAATTAGATATACCCTTGATATATTGATTTAAATAAAAAGGAAAGATCAAACTGGGGACAACAAGATAACATTCATTAATTCACTTCAATAAACAATTGAAACCATATGTAATAACCCTCATGTTGTTGTTGGGACTAGTTATTTTTTTATGTTTTTGCTTGATACTTTGAGACTTTGATAGTTATTGTTTATTGGTTGGATTGGCGGATTGGGTAGTTTAGACTGCTTGATGATTATGCTACTTTATTGATGACATGACTATTATGATATGACATTATGGTTACATTTTGTTTGGTGATGTTTAATTTGATTTCAGTAGTATATTGTGATGCAATGGATTAGTAATCATTTTATGATGATATGATGTGATCAGTTAGTTTAGCAATGTTATTTTATACTTTATGTTGTAATTGTAATTATAGCTTTGGTGAGGGGACAACGTAGCACCACTCATTTGTGAGTTCCCTGCTACACTGCAATTCCTTCTCACAATGTGATGTTTTGATTATATATATATACATGTTCTACACACCTTGTTTGTATGTAGGAATTGCAAGAATAGAGTCTCGATTCCACCTACTTCGGCAGGATAGGGTGAGCATTAAATTAACCCAACAGGCATGAAGTTCAAATAGATATGACAAGGAAGTCACCTCGTCCCAAGTCTGCCAACCTATTTTATGTTTTGTGGTATTGTGCGTCTTTCACCTTTGTCATTTTTGCATTTTATAATAGTTGATTGTGTGAAAGTAATTGTGTTATTTTTTTTATGTTGGTATTGTTGTTTGATGTAATTTATATAATTAAATGATTATAATAAATGTTAATAATAGCTTTGGAATAGTTTATGTTAAAATATAAAAATCTTAAATTAAAAAAGCCATGTAATTTATTAATTATAAATAAATGGAAAGGTGTAAATTAAATCATTTAAAATTGGTATTTTGATAATTTAATAAAAATAGCATGTCGAGGATAATTAATCGAATAAAATAATTAAATAAGTTAAATTGTGTGAATTGCAAGTAAAAAACTTGCAAAATCAAAATTAAAACAAAAAGTGTTGTTTGAATTTTTTTTTTTAAAAGAAGAAAAGAAAGAAAGGATGAAATAGACCAATGAATGTTGAGTTTTTGGCTGAAAAGCTGGTAGTGAAATAGAAAACTTTTTTTAATTTTGATTTATAGATTTTTTGAAAAAGAAGAAGATATCTTTTATTTAATAGCATAATTGAGAGATTTTCATTCACAGGAAATTGATAGAAGTTTCAAAAAATAAAATATGAGTTTTGGAAAAATTGGACCCTCTAGGGTTTTCTTTGTTTAATTGTTTCACTCTTTCATTGTTTTGGAGGGCAGGCTTTTCTGGATTAAAATTTTATATTAGAGAATTTATCAAGGAAACTAGTGTAGAAGTTTTGAAGGAAGAAAGGGGAGCTCTTCGAAAAAGGCTATTGGGAATCAAGAAAAGCTTCATCAATTCTTCAGCAAACGTAGGACTCCAGGTTCCATTCTCTTCTTTTGATTGTTTTGAATTTGTAAAAGAAATAAATATGTGCTCTATAAAAGAAAAATCTTTATGAGATTTAATAGTTATTGGATACAAAACCAATGAAAGAATTTTAAAAAAAAAAACTACTAGGGTCTATGAAAATGTTTTGTATTTTTTTTAAATTGATATGGAAAATTGTTTTCCCTCTGAAATAAATGGGTTTTTGAATATATACTCATATATATATATATATATATATTCATTTGAATATATGTATTGTTTTCTTCTGAATCATGTTCTAGAGTATTAATACATATACATATATATATATATGCACACAGTCGTATATATACACATATATAAATATATATATATTCCTGAATGTATATTAAATTTTATTGAAAATTATTGATGGGCCTATTTTCTTAAAAAAAAATTGTGTTGGCCAAATTAATGTTTATGCAGGGAAGGTTGGCCATAGCCATACCCCTATCCCAGCCACTTGTGTACTAAGGTGCATGCAATAGTCTATGGACTGTTGTGAGTAGTGCTTAGGACTGTGCACATACCCTTTCCATAGTTGCATTTTTTTTATACATCAATTTTGTATATATATATATAAGTATATATAAATTTATATATAAAACTGTAGTTTGATGTGTAGTCATGTCAGAGTCTTGATCCGGACAAAAATAAATAAAATAAAATAAAATATATATTTTATATGTATATATATATACAAAATATAAATGTTATGATTTATTAATTTTGGTTTGGCAGTGAAACTATGAAATTTAGTTGTGATGGTTAAAAAAAGAAGCAAATTAAATATTTATGTCAAATTATTATTGAACTTTTATTTCAAAATTTTATTGAGTAAAATGGGGATTATTAAATAGAGTTAAACAATTTTTGATTTTTGTGTTGTGAAAACAACGTATGAAAATTAATATATGTTATTCTAAGTTATGAAATCTTGTGAATTTGGGTGGATTTTCTTCTTGCCATTCTATTATTGTTTTGGCTTTTCAATGTGGGAACCATATTGATTTTATGAACCCATTTATGGATGTTGTAAACCTTTTAGGCTTCTAGAGGCTTGATTTTATTGTTGGTCGATAATCTTCATTTTATGTGCTCTTGATGTAGCAAGTTATTGGTAGCATTATTTTTGAAAGGGTTGTACGAGATTTTTTTGAGACTCTAATTATGTGTTTTAGCAAGATGGGTAATGCATTGCATGTCATTTGTTGAGATTTAGTGCCTTGTTCTTTGTGGTACAACCCTTTCTTTTGATTATGTTTTGGGGTCTCCAGGGAGAGTGGGTCTTCGTGGGGGGTGGAACCTCAAAAGGAGGAAGGGCTCTAGATAACCCACATAAGAGTTAGATTAAAAATTGAAAATAAAATAATAAAACTTAGGGGGATGGGTAGTAATAACATAATAAGATAATCTTGGATACCTCATCTATCCATTAGGGCTATTGCAGACTAATGGTAGACTGAGAAGAATGTGGTTGGAAAAATCGTTACCTCATCCTCAAGAGAGGTTAATGGCTTCACATGATTCACCCTATGGGGCCGGCACCTCATGTAGGAGGAAGGGCCAAGATAACCCATGTAGGCTATGCGATGACACTCTCCACTAGTTTCCCTTATTCCTTGCTTTCTTGGTTTCCTCTAGAAGTGTGTTATGATTGTTGACTTGGCTTTACTTGGAAAGTGATTATGGTTGTTTCCTTTGGTTTATCTATGATGTGTTTTATGGATTTGTGTATACTATGATTGGATCTTTGTTGTTGTTGTTTATTATCTATGTAATCTGCATTGTTTCTTTTGGAGTTTTGTTACTATGATATTCTTTATTGGAGTTGGTCTTGTAGCATTCTTGGTCACGGTTACTTCCTTGTCACCTCTGAACATGGGGGTGGGTTTTTCAAAAACCCACATGGTCGAGTGGAATGTGCTTCGTACCCATTGGGTTCCCCATCAATGTTTGTCCTACATGGTATCTTTGAGTTGGAGCATGTACCAAATATTCATCTTGTATTTCAAACATTCTTTGTATTATGTATCTATGCCACTTATATATGAGGTTTCATTGTATCTCATATATTGTGAATATGTAATTTATTAAGAGATGATGTATTGTAATTGCACCCTTGTAACCATTCATAATTTATGAGATTTATTATGGTGTGTATCATGTGATGTATTTATACTTATGCTTATGGATGTATGTATGTTATCTTTTGTAAATGGTTATTGTAATGTTTATTATGGATGTAATATTAGTTAAGTAATTAGCCTTATGTGTATCTTTTGTTATGAGTTGGCTTTATGTGATGTGACCTTATGTGCCCCAAAGGACCTTATGTTATGATGTTATCGCATAATGTGATTATGGTTAATAGTTCATTATATGTTTACTTTCTATTATTATAAAAAAAATGTGTGCATTGTTTTGTCCTTTGGGGTTTGCATGACGGGCATTAAAACTTGGTACCAGAACCAGGGTTTGCAAACGCTGGAGTATCTGGGTAGTTATGTCCAATAGGCAACCTTTGCATTTGACTCTTGAGCTCACTTGTACCTTTATCTTGTTGTGTTGAAATATGCCTCGAGGTAGAGGATGTGGCTAAGGAAGAGGCCATGGTGCTAGTTGTAAAGAAAACCGGCAAAGTCCATCAGCTCCTAGTTCTCATAGTTCAGAACATGAGGAATGATAGAGTCCTCAAATCAATCCATCAGGTGGTGGTCAGAACCCAGAACAACCTGGCTTAGATGGATAGTTGCAACACATTCTAGGAGAGATTCTTGATTGGTTGGGACCCATGCTAGAGGAGGAGCAGCAGGTTGAGAGTGAAATGGAAAGGTCACTGAGTCGAAGGGAAATAACAAAAGATCGAGATGTAGTGATAGTTGGTCATATAAGAGATTTGATGAGAGCACACCCACCTACATTTGATGGTTCTAGAGGAGGTTTGGAAGTGGAAACATGGTTAATTGATTTGGATCGATGCTTCATGATGCATCCCTATGGTAGCAATACCAAAGCTCAGTACGCAATCATGCATTTGTGAGGTTTCACATCCACTTGGTGGCGGCTGGAAGAGTAAAAAGTTACATCTAGATATCAACATGGTCACATGGGAGTTATTTCTGGATAGGTTCAGGGCTCACTTCCTTTTAGATTATTGGAGGCAATGTAGGGCAGATGAGTTTCATGACCTTAAGTAAATGTCGATGTCTGTTGAACAATATGAGCAGTGATTCTATGAATTGAAGTAGTATGTATAGATCATCCATGATGAAGGGATGTTAGTACAACATTTTTTTCAGGGCTTAAATGCTTGAATTAGTGGTGGTGTGTGAGTCTTCAAACCAAAGACAATGGAAATTGTGGTTGAAAAGGCTCATTTGGTAGAAGAGAATTTGGCCATGGCCTTGGGTGGTCACATTGTAGTGCAGATTGGCAATGTGCCTACACCTATTTTTGGCACTCACGAAGGTCAAACAAAGGCTGCAGGATCTTCTAAGAATAGGTATGCACCCTCTAAAGGGGGTCAACAGTAGTAGCAATAGTTGCAGCCAAAGCATAAAAAACTCTCAGTTTTGTAGGGATCCAAACCGGAACTGAGCTTGTCAAGAGTGTTTTGAGTAGCTTGTACCTGGTTTTCAATTAGCACCAAGTCAAGGAAGATTTTGGCAGTCAAATGCTCCATCAAGGGGCAAAGGATTTGGCAGAGGTACTAGTTGCTACTCATGTGGGCAGCAAGGGCATATCACTAGATTGTGTCCACAAAAGAACACCTCAAGATTTAATCAGATACCAATTGGGTCAGAGCCAACAGTGGACAATGCAGGGAGAGCTCATCATGTCTTTGCAACAGTGGATAATCGACAGGAAAACCACCAAAGCACCATCGTTGAGACATCAAGTGTGTTGCATAACACTAGCATTTCTATACTTTTTGATTCCGGTGCATCTGATTCTTGTATATCTCCTTCAATAGTTGAGCAATGTAGACTAGGGGCAACTAGTCAAGGCATAAAATGGTAGGTTGAATTGGCCTCAGGTCAAAGGTTGTTGTAGAGAAGCTTGTGCAAGGTTGTAGTCTAAATATAGGGGCATTGACAACTACAGTGGACCTCCAAATCCTACCACTTGGCTCATATGATGTAGTCTTGGGCATGTATTGGTTGAGTGCACACCGTGCTATGATAGACTATCATCGTAATGTAGTGCAGTGCATTGATGATTCTAGAAAGGAGGTGGAGATCATGGGAATTTAAGGGCCCATCTCATTGTGAATGATCTCTACTATGCAACTTAAAAGGTACTTCTGACAGGGTTGTCAGCTTTTTGCAGTATCAATGAGTGATTTGGAGTCAGAGGATAGTCAAGGGGTGTCATTGGATGATTACCCTCTCCTTAAGGAGTTTTCAGATTTTTTTTTGGGTGAGATACCTAGTATGCCACCAAAATGGGATATAGATTTCAGGATTGATTTGGTACCTTTAGCTAAGCCGATATCTCAAGCTCCATATCAGATGACAATGCAGGAACTTCAAGAACTCTGTTTGTAATTGGAAGAGTTGTTGGCTAAGGGGTTTATCTACCCAAGTGTTTTCCCTTTGAGAGCACCTATAATATTCATAAAGAGGAAGGATGGTTCTCATCAATTGTGGATTACGGATGCATATATTCATAAAACAACATTTTGCACTTGATACAGACATTACGAGTTCACTGTGATGTCATTTGGGTTAACAATGTACCTTCAGTCTTCATGAACTTAATGAATGGAGTGTTCCGAATGTACTTGGATAGATTCATCCTTGTGTTTCTCGATGACATTCCAATTTATTCTAGGTCTATGGAAGAACATGAGGAACATCTAAAATAGGTGTTGCAATGTTTAAGGGACAAAAAGTTGTTTTCCAACCTAGCAAAGTGTGAATTTTATAAGACTGAAGTTCAATATTTGGGCCATGTGATTTTAGGAGAGGGAATGTCTATTGATCTTGCAAAGATTCAGGCCATTATGGATTGGCCCGCACCCACAAATATCTTAGAATTTCGTAGTTTCATGGGACTTTTTGGCTATTATCAGTGGTTCATCCCGAGATTTTCAAGGATTTCCCATCCTCTCACCTCTCTCCATAGGAAGGGAAATAAATTTCTTTGGTTCAACCAATGTCAATTAGAAATCCAAACTCTTAAGGAAAAGCTGACTAGTGCACCAATCTTAGCAGTACCAGATCTGACAAGAGACTTTGTTGTTTGTACAGATGCTTCTTTGGAAGGCTTAGGGACTGTTTTGATGCAAGAAGGGCAAGTGATTGCATATGAATCACAAAAACTTAAGGATCATGAATTGAACTACCCCACACATGATCTTGAGTTGGCCATAGTTGTGCATGCTCTGGTGAGATGGTGACACTTCCTTTTAGGGCATCAGTTTGAGTTGCATATAGATCATCATAGTCTACAATACATCTTCACATAGCCGAACTTGAATGCAAGATAGCAAAGGTGGATGGAATTCTTGTACGAATATGATTTTTAAGTAAAGTATATCTAGGGAAAAGAGAATGTGGTGGCAGATGCATTGAGTCAATGCAAGCATGAGATTTCTACAATGGCTCTCGAGGTTGATTTGAGGAGTTAAATCCTCACAACACTTCCTTCAGACAATTGGTATCAAGAGGTGAAATCTAAAATTGAGTCAGGCATAGCTCTGGAAGGAAAATTTGTTGGTTACTCATTGGATTCTGATAGTGTTTTACACTATGCAAGCTGAATGTATGTACCTCTTGTAGAGGGTTGACGAGGGAGCAAACCCGAGACACAAAAATAATGCACACAACTAGCAAACTTTATTATTATTCAATAATGAAAAAATATTACATGCAGAGGATTCCAAATCCTCAAGCTCTGCAATACATGCAAGCTACAAAAGTCTCAGAAAGAAAATTATAGAATTACAGAAATTACCCAGATCCCCCTTTCGCAGCATGCGAACTTCTTTTTCCAAAAAGTTACTCAAAAATCAGAAAATAAGCCCATAAATAGACCTATTTCGGTTTGGAACCAAAAAAAACCTTCGAGATAATATTTTTGGTGGTTTGGCGCCAAAATTACAATTTGAAATTCAAGTTTAAATTCACAGTCAAAAATTAGCACATTTCTAAAATATGCACCAACTTCCGGCAGACATAACTTTTAATCCGACCGTTGGATCTTCAATGATAATACCTTTTTGGAAAGCTCTCGAAAAGACGATTTTCCACAAAGTAAGCCTTTGGCAGACTACTTTGGCATTTCTGCAAATTTTCAAGCCCATCCAGGATCGTTTAGTGCCTCAAACTGAGCTCAGAAGGTTTTTCAAGGCAAAAAGCAGAAACTGGAACTTGAATAACTTTCAAGTCGTGAATGATCTTGACCTGATTCTTTCACCAGACTGTGTATTTTTCCATCCTGAACCTTCCCATAATTTTTTGTCTTCCCACGACTTCAAATTCAAACCTGCTAAAAATAGCAGTTGAGCAAGAAAAGCAGAAAAACTGTTCTGAAAGTTGGAAACTCTTATTTGACGAAAAGGGTATCCTGAAATACAAAAACATCTACAAAAAGAAAACAACAAGAACAAAAATGGAAATCATCTTTTTGGGTGATGCAAGATTGCCCTCACACCACTGGATGCTCCTGCATCAAGGGTCTTCTCACCCTAATCTTGACTGAAGCCCATTGGGCACCTTATTTAGCACATCTTGGAGTTAAGAAAATGTATGTAGATCTACACTCACTATATTTTTGGGTAGGATTGAAGCATGATATCACTAATTTTGTAGATAGATGTCTTGAATTTCAGAGGGTTAAGGTTGAGCATCATCATCTGGCAGGTTTGTTACAGCCTCATCTTGTTCCAAAATGGAAGTGGGACATTATCTCTATGGATTTCATTATCGGCTTTCCTATGTCTTCTAGGTAGCATGATGCTATCATGGTCACTATTGATAGGCTAACCAAGGTACCCATTTTTCTCCTATCCAATCTTCCTATACTGCTTCTATGGTGGCTAGGGTGTTCATTGAAGACATTGTTCATTTACATGGGATATCGCAAAGAATCATTTCTGACAGAGATCCAGTATTCACATCCATGTTATGGACATCTTTACAGCAGTCCTTAGGGACTCAATTGAACTTTAGTTCTTCCTACCATCCTGAGACTAATGGTCAGACTGAGAGAGTCAATTAGGTCCTTGAGGATATGCTCTACATGTATGTCATGGACTAACAATCATGTTGGGAAAATTATTTTCACTTGGTCGAGTTTTCTTATAACAATGGTTATCATAGTTTGATCAACATGGCTCCATTTTAGGCTTTGTAGAGTCATCCTTGTCGTACCCCTTTGAGTTGGGATCGATTAGAGGATAGGGTTCTTCTTGGACCCAAAATGCTTTAAGATATGGAGCAGCAGGTAGCTCGCATCTGAGAGCATCTTGTCACAGCTCAAGAAAGGCTGAAGAAGTATGCTGATAAACACATAGTTGATTGACAGTTTGCAGTTGGGGATAGAGTGTTTCTTTGAGTTTGCTCACAAAAGAGCCCTATTCATTATGGAAAGGGTTATAAGCTTCTGCCCTACTTTGTTGGACCATTTGAGGTGTTAGAAAGAATTGGTTCTGTTTCCTATTGCCTAGCCTTTGCACCCAGTCTATCGTGGATTCATGATGCTTTTCATATTTCAGTCCTTAAACCATATTTTCATAATATTACTCACATACTGGATTGGAATGCTCTATAGGTAGAGGACAGGCAGCTAGCTCTTAAGCCCATGGTCATGCTACAGTGTAGAAGTATCAAGACTCTACACTAGCTCAATTCTATTCTAGGAATTGTCAAAATACCTAGCTCTTAAGCCCATGGTCAAAATACCTTGTTTGTATGTAGGAATTGTAGGAATAGTCTCAATTCCACCTACTTTGGCAAGACAGGGCGAGCATCAAATTAACCCAATGGGCATGAAGTTGAAATAGAGATGACAAGGAAATCACCTTATCCCAAGTCTGCCAACCTATTTTATGTTTTGTGGTATTGTGTGTCTTTGACCTTTGTCATTTTTAGATTTTATAATAGTTGATTGTGTGAAAGTAATTGTGTTATCTATTTCACATCGGTATTGTTTTTTTATGTAATTTATATAATAAAATGATTATAATAAATGTTAATAATAGCATTGGAATAGTTTACGTTAAAATATAAAAGTCTTAAATTAAAAATCCATGCAATTTATTAATGATAAATAAATGGAAAGGTGTAAATTAAATTATTTGAAATTGGTATTTTGATAATTTAATAAAAATAGCATGTTAAGGATAATTAATGTAATACAATAATTAAATAAGTTAAATTGTGTGAATTGCAAGTAAAAAAATTACAAAATCAAAATTAAAACAAAAAGTGTTGTTTGAATTAAAAAAATCTAGAAAAGAAAGAAATGATGAAATGGACCAATGAATGTTGAGTTTTTGGCTAAAAAGTTGGTAATGAAATAGAAAACTTATTTTAGTTATGATTTATCGAGTTTTCAAAAAATAAGAAGATATCTTTTATTTAATAGCATAATTGATAGATTTTCATTCACGAGAAATTGATAGAAGTTTCAAGGAAAAAAAATGAGTTTTGGGAAAATTAGATCCTCTAGGGTTTTCTCTGTTTAATTATTTCACTCTTTCATTGTTCTAGAGGGGAGGCTTTTTTAGATTAAAATTTTAGATTAGAGAATTTATCAAGGAAACTGGTGGAGAAGTTATAAAGGAAGAAAGGGGAGCTCTTCGAAAAAGGCTGTTGGGAATCAAGAAAAGCTTCATCAATTCTTCAACAAACGTAGGACTCCAGGTTCTATTCTCTTCTTTTGATTTCTTTAAATCTGTAAAAGAAATAAATATTTGCTCTGTAAAAGAAAAATTTTTCTGAGATTTAACAATTATTGGATAGCAAACTAATGAAAAAAAAAACTACTGGGGTCTGTGAAAATGTTTTGTATTTTTTTTAAATTGATACGGAAAATTGTTTTCCCTCTGAAATAAATGGGTTTTTGAATATATACTCATATATATATATACATATTAATATATGCCATTGGGTATATATATATATATATATATATTCATTTGAATATATGTATTGTTTTCTTCTTAATCATGTTTTGGAGTATTAATACATACATACATACATATATATATATATATATATATAGATATAGATATATATTCTTGAATGGATATTAAATTTTATTCAAAATTATTGATGGGCTGATTTTCTTAAAAAAAAAATTGTGTTGGCCGAATTAATTTTTATGCTGGGAGGGTTGGCCATAGCCGTACCCCTATCCCAACCACTTTCATACTAAAATGCATGCAGCAGTCTAAGGACTACCATGACAATCAAAAGGCACAGCAGTCCTTTGGACTATACACATACCCTTTCCAAAGATAAATTAAATAAAATAGAAAATTAAATGTACATATATTTTATTCTATATATATGTAGATATATAAATATATAAATATATATATATATATATATGTATGCAAATGTGTGTGCGCGTGTGTATATATATATATATATATATATTGACATAAAATATAAATGTTATGATTTATTGATTTTGGTTTGGCTGTGAAACTATGAAATTTAGTAGTGATGGTTAAAAAAAAGAAGCAAATTAAATATTTTTGTCAAATTATTGTTGAACTTTTATTTCAAAATTTTATTGAGGATAATGGGGATTATTAAATGGAGTTAAACAATTGTTGATTTTTTACTATGAAAACAACGTGTGAAAATTAATATATGTTATTCTGAGTTATGAAATCCTATGAATTTGGTTGGATTTTCTTCTTTCCATTCTATTATTGTTTTGGCTTTTTGATGTAGGAACCCTATTGATTTTATTAAGCCGTTTATAGATGTTGTAAACCTTAGGCTTCTAGAGGCTTGATTTTATTGTTGGTTGATAATCCTCGTTTTATGTGCTCTTCATGTAGCAAGTTATTGGTAGCATTATTTTTGAAAGGGTTGTACGAGATTTTGTTGAGACTCTGATTATGTGTTTTAGCGAGATGGGTAATGCCTCACATGCCATTTGTTGAGATTTAGTGCCTTGTTATTTGTGGTACAACCCTTGCTTTTTATTATGTTTTGGGGTCTCTAGGGAGAGTGGTTCTTTGTGGGAGTTGGCACCTCAAAAGGAGGAAGGGCTCATGATAACCCATGTAAGAGTTAGATTAACAAGTGAAAACCTAATAACAAAACTTATGGGGATGGGTAGTAATAACATAATAAGATAATCTTGGATACCTCATCTATCCATTAGGGCTATCATATGGTAGACCGAGAAGGTCATGGTTGAAAAAGTCATTACCTCGTCCTTAGGAGAGGTTAATGGCTCCACATGAGTCACCCTATGGGTCTGGTAGCTCAAGTAGGAGGAAGGGCCAGGATAACCATAGATGGGGGCTGATGCCTCAAGTAGGAGGAAGGGCCAAGATAATTCATCTAGGCTATGCGATGACACTCTCCAGTAGTTTCCCTTATGCCTTGCTTTCTTGGTTGCCTCTGGAAGTGTGTTATGATTGTTGTCTTTGCTTTACTTGGAAAGTATTTATGGTTGTTGCTTTTGGTTTATCTATGATGTTTTTTATGGCTTTGTGTATACTATGATTAGATCTTTGTTGTTTTCATTTATTATCTTTGTAATTTGTATTGTTTCTTTTGGAGTTTTGTTACTATGATATTCTTTATTGGAGTTGGTCTTGTGGCATTCTTAGTCACGGTTACTTCCTTGTCACCTCTGAGCACAGGGAGTTTATTTTTCTAAAACCCATGTGGTCAGGTGGAACGTGCTCCAAACCCGTTGGGTTCCCCATCAACATTCATCCTTCATGGTATCTTTTAGTTGGAGCTTGTACCAAATATTCATCTTGTATTTCAAACATTCTTTATATTATTTATCTATCCCACTTGTATGGGAGGTTTCATTGTATCTCATATATTGTGAACATGTAATGTATTAAAAGATGATGTATTGTAAATGCACCCTTGTAACCATTCATGATTTATGAGATTTATTATGGTTTGTATCATGTGATGTATTTATACTTATGCTTATGGATGTATGTATGTTATCTTTTGTAAATCGTTATTGTAATGTTTATTATGGATGTAAGATTAGTTAAGTAATTAGCCTTATGTGTATCTTTCGTTATGAGTTGGCTTTATGCGATGTGACCTTGTGTGCCCCAAAGGACATGATGTTATGATGTTATCGCATAATGTGATTATGGTTAGTGGTTCATTATATGTGTACTTTTTATTATTATAAAAAAAATGTGTTCATTTTTTTGTCCTTTGGGGTTTACACAATGGGTGTTACACCATAATTTGGCCATCAATTATAATTTCATTATATTTATCTTCAAAAATATTTTACAATATGTTTCAAAATTTGTCTTAAATGACATGTCAAAAAGTGTCTTTTCAATTACCCACTTTTAACATAAATAAAAAAGTCTTAATTATCATTGTTTACATAGGATTGCATAAAAGAAATGATTAGATGTTGAATTCAAGAGCACTTGCAAGATACAAATGTATGTTACTAATTGTAAGGTACCTGTGATCATGGTAAGGTCCTCTCTCCATGATAGTATCTACATGGCTTGGTACTTCACTGCAAGGCCTATTCTTCTAGGGGAGCTAGATATGTCTTCTTCCATTGGTACACTATGTAATCATGAGGCCATTTGTACTCCTATATTTTTTGTGTGTCGTTCAAGTGACTCTTCCATCTATTTTCTAATAATGCTTTTCCATCTGTGATGAAGTTTGAGTATTCAACAACTAGTGCAATTATTCCATCCAAGGTTAAATTGAGGTGGTGAAGATTTTTCTCATTATCCTTTTGTAAATTAGTGAGATAGTTGGGAACAATTTTGATAAAATAATCTATCCAATCCTTGGAGCCTTTAAGTTGATCACCATCGTTTAGTACCTTAGACATGAACCATTGCTCTAGGATGATCCCACAAAGCTGGTTTACAAATTTTGAGATAATCTGATAGTTGTTGAAATCACATATTTTTAGAAAATATAATGATTTAAGCCTTAAAAAAATTCATTTAAATCATTATAATTGAAAATGGTATGGTCAAACTACCTTAGATCAAACCCCCTTGGATAGAACCCCACTAGTTTTAAACCATACCTATAATACAATCACCTTTACACCTACCAAAATGTTGATTAAAAACCACTTTTGATTTACCTTTTGGGGGATCAAATGAATTCATTTAATTTTTATTTTTTGTAAGTATGCATCCCTTATTATAAGCTTCACAAAAAGTATAATTTTAAATAAATTTAATTTTATTAATATATTTATTTTTTATTTCTTATGAATGTAGTTTTTATACCGAAAATCAAGCTCTTTGTTCTACATATGGAAAAATAAAAGATTATCAAAATAAAATTTTGAAAAATATGAGTGCACTAGATATTAAAGTCCTTGATCCAACAAAATATAAATTAATTTCAATACATACAAAAAAAATTGTGTTATATAGTCTGCCTACGTCTGAATTGTAATTTGTTTGACTTTGAAACTTGATTAAGGAAAAAATATTCAATAAAATAATATGAAACCAGTTGGCAGCACTAGATTTTTATAGTTACAAATCTAAATTCAAAAAAAAAAAAATTATCCTTCATGGGAAAAAAATTGTGTTAGACGGTGAGCGTCACTTCTCAAAGACTATGTTTATTTGAAAAAAACTAGTTTTCAAAGGGGATAGAAAAGGAAGTGCAATATGATTCCAAAAATTTTGAAAAAAATATATTTAGAACCTACAAACAAAATTTCACAAATCACTAGTTTGCATCATTTTCAAATTCTTCATGGTTTAGCCACTATAGGTGCCCAAAAGTGAAGATTTAGTTAGAAAAAATCAGTTTAGTGTCTAGTTTGGCCAAAAATTGTAAACCAGTATTGTGGGATCACCCTTTAGTGTGTAAAATGAATCCATTCTTTCCTTGATCTTTTTCTCTTTTGCATATATGTATTGAAATTCATCTATGACCATTTTGACCATTTTCTCAATAGGATTTGAAGATATGGGGGCCTCAACACTCCTTTGTAAAATTTTGCACAAACTCATTACGGTGTGATGTACAAGTTGTCATTTCTTGAATAAGGGGTCCTATATAGGTTCATGATCCTTTATTTGATCAACTACTTGTGACAAGAAGAAATAACATTCATACACATTTTTCAATTTTTCCATAATTAGTTTAACCATATGCTCCAAGATCTATTCCAATACCCTAAGGTTTTCTCTCTTTGCTCTTTCATTTGTTTCTTCATTAGCTTTTTCAACTTCTCAATTTCTTGTTTTAGCACATTTACTTGTTCAACAATGATTGCAATTGAATCATTCTAGATGGTAGGGAGCTAATATACTATTAATTATGTGCTTTGGGAAGGACCTGCTCCCTTCAATTGCTCTTTCAATTTCACATTTTCTATTAATAACCTCTTCACTTCATAATTCAGATCAATCTTTGCTTTCTTAAATTCTACCAATCTAAGCTCCATAGCTTTAAACACATCCCTACTTAACATTGTTGAGCATATTGTCATAATAGTTGGATCCAATGCTAATTTCACTTGAAGTGTCTTTACCATGGTAGTCTCTCTCATTTCTTTTACAACATCAAGAAATATGAGTTTTTTTGTTCTTTTTCACTTTGTCCAAAAGGCTAGGGTTTCAATTCTTGGATTGTAACCTATGCCACTCATTCCTTCATTTGAATTGAATTTAGAAACCAACATGGGAGCTTCTTGGCTTCTTACTTGATCCATTAAAAATATTTTTTCTAACACCATCCCTGGAATAATTAGTATATTTCTTTCTAAGGCCAATTTTCTTACTTCTTGAGGGCTAACAATAATTTCATTAATCATGAGTTCTTCAAAAGTCTAGGAAACAATCTGGTCATGCTGTGAATCATCAACACCCATCTTATTAATTTAGAGTCTCTTCTCAAAATATTTCATTTTCATCTTAAACCAAAAATCCTTAAACTTGAGAATTTGAATAAATTCATCATCTTAAATAAATGTAAGGGAAGCAATCACCCTTTCATCTTCTAGTTTGTGAGCATTAGTTGCAACCTTAGGCAGTGGTTGATCAACTTTTTCATCTTTAAAATTCAAAACTACATCAACTACCTCTGTAGTATCCCCTATTCCACTTATTTCATATATGCCACTAAGGGGTCCACTCCATGTTTCTTCTACCTTTAGGTCTTGATTGCTCAGGGGATGATTCTGATTATATTTTCATATTGTCTAATAGGGGCTCTGTGATTATAATACCACTTGGTTTTATGGGTAGCTTGGAGGATTTTGAAGACTGGCCCTTAAGTTTCTTTTTTGATTCAACATATAATCTTTCAAAGTTGTCAATTATTAAGTGGGTATGTGCAGGATCATAATGGAAAAAATAGGCCCTTAAGTGGGAAAAAAATTAAAAAAATCAGAGTTAGGAAACTTGACATAAAAAATTGAATAAGTTATTTATATTATATCAAAAATAAATTGAATTTAGTTTCTAAACTACTAGGTTTTGTTTTCTTTTTAAATCTATTTGGTGAAAAATTAAAATTTCAATGCAGTAGTACTTAAATTTTAGGGAAAAATAAGTAGATGTCTGTCTGACCACCCTAACCACAATAAAATGATAATATTTTCTTATAATATTTTAGCTATAAGTAGAGGACTCATGTCCCGATGTGATGCATAGTTTTTTGTAATTTTTTTCCAAGTAAATAATTAATTATGAATTTTTTATTACAAATTTTTAAAAAATATAAAAAACTTGCATGTCTAACCACCTTAACTTGGTCAAAACTTCATGAAATTCATTTTTTCTTTTTTTAATCCTATATTATGCAAAGCACAAAATGTGATGCATGTTTTGGATTCAAAAAATGTGATATTGGTTAAAAGTTATAGATGTTTTTTAATCAGTCTATCAATCAAGACTTAAGTCATAATTTGAATAGAAAATGAATAATAATTACGTATTAAATTCAAAGTAAAGCATAATTTATATTGGTGGAAAGCAAATAATCTCCTTTAAAAATCCTTTTGGGTATGTGTAGGATCATGATGGGCCAAAAAGTGGCAATATGATGGGTATGTGGCTGACGACTTTTTGTTAACTCAAAATTGATGAAACGAAAAAGGGTTTTTAAAGGAGATTCTCAACTTTCCACCAATATAAATTATGCTTTACTATGAATTTAATAAATAATTATTATTCTTTTCCTATTTGAATTACGACTAAAGTCTTGATTGATAGGCTAATTGAAAAGTATATATAGCTTTCAAAAGTTATCACATTTTTTTAATCTGAAACATGCGTCACATTCTATGCTTCACATACTATAGGATTAAAAGAAGAAAAATTGAATTTGATGAAATTTTGACCAAGTTAAGGTGGTGAGAAAGACAAGTTTTTATATTTTCAAAGTTATTCATGAATAGTAATTACAAAAAAAAATATGCATCACATGCGGACATGAATCACTAAAATATATTATAAAAAATATATATTATTATTTTTTATTGTGGTTAGGAAATGTCATGCTACCTACTTATTTTTCCTAAAGAACTAAGTACTAACAATGAAATTTCAAATTTTTCACCAAATAGGCCACCATCAAACCTAGTAGTTTAGAAACTACATTCAATTTTCTATATAATTCTGATATACATATTTTTTTTGAAATAATATAGATAACTTTATTCAAATTATGTCAGGATTACTAATTTTGTTTTTTTTCTAAATTTTTTGCCGCCAAGGACTATTCATGATGTCAATACACATACCTTCATTAATTTTGGATAAAAAGAGTTATCGATACATACCCATCATGTGCCACTTTTTGGCCCATCATGATCCTGCACATACCCAAGTTCATCCTTTTGATAGGATCCCCTTATTCAACATGGAATCCTTGGAATCTAGTGTCCATTTTCTTCTTCTCCTCCTCAAGCCTCTTTATGATTTCACACTTCCTCTTCCTCTAAAAAACTTCATCAGGTTAAAACAATTTCTTATTACACCTTCTTCGTAATCCATTACATGGGTAATCGTAGCTTTAGTGAGAAGTGTCTTCTTTATAAAATTAATATTCTCTTTAGGATCAAAGATCCTTTCTCCTCATGAATTCAATGAATACCCCATCTTAAAATAGTTCTATAGTTCTTCAAGAGTTTTAGACCTTACATATAGTGCCTCACATTCAGTTAGGTCAAGGAGAAATGTCCCTTTTCTATCTTTTCATAACGTCCTACTCCATCTATAAAATTTTCCACATAAATTATAAAAGTGAAATTTGAATAGAAACAAATTTAGGTAAAATATGTGGGGCTTGAGGACACCCATAGACCCTTATTACTCTTTGGTCTGCTTAGAAGAACCAGTCAACAAAATTGTGAGTGTGTCACTGATTTAGCTTCAATGCTAAAGGTCTTAATACTTGCATGATTTCATTAGGAAATCTTGGTGAAATATGACCAAGACTAGCCATGACCTTTATTATGAAACCATCATAAAATATTACATAATCACTATTTTTACATCTAATATCCCAGATGTAGCACCAATTTTGTACAGGAAACCTATTCTCTTCATCACCAGTCATTCCCAAACACATTATTTTAGTCCATATATTTCTATTTTGGTTCAATATTAAATGACATAGTAGAGAGGATTTCATGAAAGTGATGGGAGCTAAGTTCTCTCTTACATGCAGAAATCCCTCATGTAGCCCTTTTCTCAATTTCAACATCAAATTCATACTTAATGTTGACTTTAGGATTGTGTATCTTCATTTCCATCATCATTAGATAGGTTGCAATCCTCTCTTCAACATCTATTATGAGCACTTGGCACAAAGAAAAATAAGTTCTTTTCAAATATACTTGGAATTATTCTATGGAAAATGGATCGATTTGGGAGGGGGAGATAGGTATCCTATTTTTTACACCCATTTTCATGTGTAAAGGAAGTTCATCACTCCTCTAGGTTCTCCTCAATCTCCCATAATCCTCCTCACTTCTATCCAAGTCAATCTTAGTGACAGCTTGCTTGTTTAACATAAAACACTCTATAATTTATTCTTTAGTTAGCACCACTAATGGTGAACCATCTAGCATTCTTGTAGTCTTGGTAGTCAGGTGATAATATTGTGCCAATACTTTAATAAACTTAAAATCTGCGAAGACATCTGGGACTATCAATTTGGAAAAATCTAAAGTCTAAGGATTCAAAACTAGAATCTTGGCATCCCTTTTTTCGTAGAAGTACCAAAAAAGATCCCACCCTAAGATAGGGATAATTAGGTCTCTACATCTATGGGCTTTATCTTTAAACACCTTTTTGAATCCTTTATTTACATAATTAGGTAACACATCTAAAATGGATTGTTGTAGGGACCGCTTCTCTCTTTTAGAAACAATGGACTCTTCCATTTTATTCGAAAGTTGACTTCTTTTAGGTGGCATGATGAAGAATTTACTCCTTGATTTCGTTTAGAAACAATGAAGAATTTGCTACAAAGGGTTTTTGTGAACTTACCCAATGAAATAATAGTTGCAAAGTCTCTCCGCTTGAACTCCCTTGCCTCTGGTATGCTGAGCTATGTAAATGATTGCCAAAATTTCATCGAGCCCAAGTAATATTTTTTGCTAAGCTTGGCCATCTCACTATTAATTTCAATTCATGCAAAATATTTTAGAATCTACTCATATTTTGAGTTTGAATACATGTGTTTGATCTTGGGAAATCAAATGGTGTAATCATTAAATGATTTGATATCTTGTACCATAGTGCCGCTCTATCATTTCAAGACTATTGTAAAGTAGCATTAGCAATATCACCACCCCATGCACACCCCTTTGGAATCCCATGGGACACAGATTAATTCTAGCAATTGAGTGACTATTCATCACCATACTGCTCAGTCATATGAAGACCATTGCGGGGTAGTGGTATTGTAGGGTTAGCAATACTACCACCCTATGCACACCCCTTTGGACTCCCTCAAGATAGTGGGTTAATTATAACGGTTGAGTGATTGTTCACCACCATACCACAATGTCACTATTTACCCCTTATGGGTCTATGGTTTACTTTAGTTGTTAACATGTTCTCACCGCCACCCCACAATATTCATATTTGGTCATCATGGTATTACAATAAGCATTTTTACATTGACCTATATGTCCCACCATCTTGTGCATACCTCTATTAACTACTATGATAGTGCGATATTTGATTTTATTATGAATGTAGTATTTTAGATATAATTTTATTGAAAATATTGATCAATTTTATAATTTTGGAGTCTCTTAGTTTTAATTTTCAGTGTCAATAATACCTAAGAGATCATTTTTTTATTTGTAATGAGGAGGCTTAGTTCACCTAATGTTAAGATATCTATATGTTTTATTAAATTATAGATGTTCATTATATGTTTGCATCTAGAAAACATATAGGAAACACATGAAATTATATTCTAACTAAACAGAATTAATTTCAAATTTCAACCAAAGTAAGAAAACTAAGAAGAATGATTGAACCTAACTTTAAATGTACTTTATTTGTAATGAGGAGGCTTAGTTCACCTAATGTTAGGATATCTATATGTATTATTAAATTATAGATGTTCATTATATGTTTGCATCTAGAAAACATATAGGAAACACATGAAATTATATTCTAACTAAACAGAATTCATTTCAAATTTCAACCAAAGTAAGAAAACTAAGAAGAATGATTGAACCTAACTTTAAATGTACTTTAATTCAACAATGAACATCTCATATTTTGTATATAATGTACCAATAGAATAATGATGCTTAGATTCAAAAATGTATTAGTAAAACAAAAATGAATAAGGATACCTATACTCAGATCTATATTACATTCAATAATAAATTACACCATACGTATAACCAAAGTTTAGGTGGCAAGCTAACCTCTTAAGGTGACAAAAACATCATGACAATCATCTACATTGCCAACAATATCAAAATCCTGATCACTTGTGTCTACATCTACTTGAATTTCTTCCTCATCCTCATCTATGACATGCAATGCATTCTCTCTCCCAATCTCTTCATTAGTAATAAAAATTCCTTCTTGGAACACTCCATCATTGTCTTCATCCACTTCTTCAAATGTTTCTTGTAAACTAGCATATTGCCCATCAGGCATTATATCAACAACTTCCATGAATTTTCATTTTGAATGAAACTCTATTTGAATGACATGCAACTGTCTTGGGCTTCCTACATCATCAATTAGAAATGATTGGTTAATTTAAAGAGGGGAAACATATAGCTCATCCATCTCTGATAAAAAATATCGTCTAATTGCTCATACAAATCCATACTCATGAAATTATTCTATGGATGGTTGGATCCACTTACATTTTAATAATATAGGACTATTTTCACCATAGTCCACTAGAATAATTTCTTGGATGAATCCAACATAAAATTTCTTCTCAGTTTTGTGAAGAAATTCAGTACTAACAACACAATCACAATTTTTCTTTGCTTTTTCTTTTTCTTCCACTCTTAAATGACTACCACAGACCCACATTCCATTGAAACGCCTAGCCCATAAATGTGAAGACTATGAAAGATCACTTTCCTCCATTGTTATATCTTGAACTTCTTTTACATCACTCAATACATTAGCAATCCATTCTCCAAATTTTGGAAAAGAATCACCTTCAATCAAATCACCATGGTGTCTACGCTTTTGAGGTCGATGTTGCATCTAAGCTTTATGGTCTTCTTCATATTTTCTACATAAAATATTAACATACAAATAGTAAGATTAATAATATAAGTGTGTAAATGCAATTGAGTATATAAATTATTGTGTAATTTTTTTTACCTGCATCACATATCGAATGAAGATGTGTTTGGAAGAATATAGGCATGTATCACACTTATTTCGTGATGTGATAACCTGAAGTGACACCCATTACCTTCTAATACTTCACCTACAACTGTCTCTTCTTCTCATCATCCCATACTTGTGGATTGACATTTTTAAAATCCTTCATATATTCTATGCAAAATCCCATGGCCTTTTGCATTGAATATCCCTCGGACATGTTGCCTTCTAGTTTTTCCCTAGTACAAACATCTTTTTTCAAAACCTTCATATACCATTGTATAGGATCCATCGATCTTGTTCTTATCGGGCCACAATGCTTTAGTTCATATTGTAGACGCATCAAAAGATGCATAGAAATTTTAAATATTGTTGGTGGAAATTCCTGTTCTAATAGACAAAGGACTTCAACAACCTCCTCTCTCAAACTATCAAAGCTCGAAGGATCTAATACATGTAAACTCATTCTCTTTAATATTAGGCCCAACCTTATAACTGCCAATCTTGGACCCTTTTCCAAATTTAATATATTTACCACAATAGGTAAAATATTATCCATTGTGACATGAAAGTCATGGGTCTTGATGCCTCTTAAGCAATTAATGTCAGTTTGGCTTCTAATACTAGTACTTACATATCTAGTGGGAAAGTGAGTTTGAGACATCAACAATAAGAATTTTGTACATTGTTCATTTATCCAGACATAAGGAGCACTAGGTTTTCTATACTTTCCATCATCATATTTTTCTACCCAAATATTTTGACAAATCTTTAGTTGTCAAAAGCCTTCACGTGATGAAATAATATCAAAAGCACCAAAAAGAGCCTCTATAATAGCATAGGATATATTTTTCTCAATATACATAAAGTCAACAGTATGCCTAATGGCTATATCCTTAAAGTATGGCAACTTATAGTATATACACAACCTTTTTACATGGCTCTCTTACATGGATCATATAAACTACTAGCAATCCCATCATTTTCAATAAATGAAATTCTTTTTTTTTTTTTCCATTTTCAACTATGTAATCACTTGTTATTAGAAATGGTGCTTCATGATTCTCTTCTTCACCATTGAACCATGTTTTTTGTTGATGGGTATGTGTAGGATCATGATGGGCCAAAAAGTGGCAATATGATGTGTATGTGGATGACGACTATTTTTTAAACCAAAATTGATGAAATGAAAAGGGTTTTTTAAGGAGATTCTCAACTTTCCACCGATATAAATGATGTTTTAATTTGAATTTAATAAGTAATTATTATTCATATTCTATTCAAATTACGACTAAAGTCTTGATTGATAGGCTAATAGAAAAACATCTATAGCTTTCAAACGGTATCACATTTTTTGAATCTAAAACATGCATCACATTGTATGCTACGCATACTACATGATTAAAAAAAGAAAAAATGAATTTCATGAAGTTTTGACCAAGTTAAGGTGGTCAAACATATGAGTTTTTATATTTTTAAAAAAATTGTAATAAAAAATTCATAATTAATTATTTAGTTGGAAATTTTTTAAAAAAAATATTATCATTTTATTGTGGTTAGGGTGGTCAGACAAACACCTACTTATTTTTTTTCCTGAAATTTAAGTACTACTACATTGAAATTCAAATTTTCACCAAATAGATTTTTTTTTAAACAAACTGATCTGTAAACTCCTTACTATGAATCACTTAACAACTTGTAAGATTCACTAGGATACAGATTTAAAATTAAGATCATAACTGGCGATGCTTGTGAATTGAGCAAATAACAACATAAAACATAGGAAAGTAAAGAAGCTGAAAAAAATCATGCACCAAGAAAAGAGAGACAAAGATTTGATTACAGAGTTCACCAGATTCTGGCTACGTCTCCGGATCCGCAAATAAGCGTGATCGATGCAATTATTATGATGCAACTTCCTTTTACGCCATGATGGTCTTTCATTGAGTTACAATCTGCTTCCCACTAAAACATTGTCTTGACAAGAACTTTCTAGCACCTTGCCCAGTCCTTCTGTCAACTTTACAATGCTTCCAAACAATGAAACTGCAACTCACACTCCAAAAGAGTACATAGGTTTCAAGCCTTTACAAATTACTCAAAAAGTTGAACAAATCCTCAAGGACTCACCAAGTTCTTATCTCTTCTCCTAGAGACCACTTAGCCCTCAAAAGACTCCAATAACTCTCACTCTAAACCCTTTACTAAGAGAAAATAAACTCTCCAAGAGCTTTTACAAAGAATGAGATTCCTCAAGAGTTTTCTAATAGCTCTCACCAAGAGAACACTCAAAAACCCTTTGAATGAATAAAACACTCTCACCATCTCCCTTATATACATAAAAATAAGCCTAAAATGGCTTAACCAAAAAAACAAACATGCCCCCTATAATCAATTCATATATTGGCATATTTTTGTTTCATACCACTTTTAGTTTAAGTGGTTAGAGGGTTATAAAAAAAATAGGCCATTTTGTTATGGCCTCGGGCCAACCCATCCAACAAAATGAAACTAACACCTCATTTATCTAAATGTTGTTCGGTTGTCTATCGATGTATATAGATTTTGTGAGCTGAGCAGTCGGGGGTTCAACTTGCATCGGCCACATTTTAACAACCAACACCAAAATTTAAAAACAACAAAACCAACCCACACTATACATACATTGAGGCCTCTATGCATGGTGCAATGGTTTAAACTAGTGCCTGTTTCCACGGAGATCACGCGGTCGAACCCCAATAGCCATTCATTTTTCTGAACACTCTGAACTGACTTGCCGAATGCCGAAAATTGGCATGACACGTGTCAAAATGCTATTCATTCAGGATGCTAACTCTGCTGACAATGCATCTGTTGACTTCACCTCTATACACTAACTGGACCACTGACAAAGCAAATGCCACGTGTCATACGATGATTGGTCTGTTTAATATGATTCAACTGCCACATGTCACGCCAGGACTTGTCCACATCATTTTTGTATGGCATGCCACGTCACCTGTACGGATGGACACATGTCAACACCTGATTGGTCCACTTCAGATTTGTACGGATTGCTGACGTCATCACATATAGATGCTAACATCATCACCTGTACCTTTGGTCCACCAAGTCAACTGAGCGCTTTGACTGGTCGTATCTTGTGCATACAAGCTCTGTTTTTGATGAAACAAACACCACCAGAATCGTCTCGACGAGCACTTCAATTTGACGCCGATTTTGACAAATTCTAAGATGATCAATTTTTTTGCTTCCTATCGGCCCCTGGTACCCTATTTGACCGGACCTTTGACCAAGCATAACTCGCACGTACGATCTCCTTTTGACGCAATTCAAGTTGCATCAGAATCCTGTCGGTGAAATCTTTGATCTAAGACTGCTTTCGCTAATTTGAGGATAGTTAATTTTCCAATCAACCATATGGTATCCTCGGTCCTTGTTCAATTTTGACTGAGCATATCTCGAGCAAACGAACTCCTTTTGACATGCTTCAAGTTGCATCAGGATCATATCGCTATGCTCTATGCATTAATGCTAGTTCTGGGAGATTCTGAAGCTGCTGGATTTTTGAGGCCTTCAAGATCCACCTGGATCACAAACCTAGTAGTTTAAAAACTACATTCAATTTGC
>VDFB02193867.1:682806702-682858894 GCA_007258455.2 Sequoia sempervirens
TTGAAACTAATTTGTTTGAGTATAACAAGAGTAATGTAGAAGAAGATATTGCAATGATGAATTTTTTTGTAGTTGAAAGTGCTAAAACTAAAACAAATGGAAGGAGGTGAATGGGGAATTGTTGAGTTGTTTGGTGATCTTCCCCTGGCATTAGTTGATGACTTATGTGATAGGAGATTGGTAAGATTGATAGTTTGTTGTAGGGAGAAAAGGATAAGTCCTTTGATTATAATGCTAACATTGATGTGAATGTAGAAGAAGAAGTGATTGTAGCTAGAAAATGTCTTTTATAAGGCATAAAGAAGGAGGAGTACAGTGTTGTACTCGAGTGTGAGGGTGAACAAATGGTTGAAATAGTAAGAGAGAATGAGGTAATGCATGAAAATCATTATTTTTTTAAAGAAGAAATTGATGTTTATCACTTTTTAGATTTCCATAATGTATGTTGGCGGGAGATGAATTATATGAAAAGAGGGAGAAAGAGAGGAAGAATGAAATATGGAAGAGACATCAGGTTACACTGATAGTTGAGAAAGAAGGTTCAAGTGAATAAGGTAGCAAGATGAATTATGAATGAGCATTAGATTCATAAATGTTTATGAGTAACACTCATGAAACATTTTCAAATTACCTTAGGTGTTTGATGCAGGAGCATCAAGGGTGTATGAGAAATCTTGCATCAATCTATGATTGTTTTCTTTCAATAAGGGTTCAATCAACTTTAGCTAGCTGAGTATGGTAAGTTGCAAGAGTTTGGGCTTAAGGAGTAAGTGGCGTGAGGGATGAAAATACTTTGACATCATTCGAAATTCATTGTACAAATTCATCAACATAACATGAAGGTTTCAAACGGACTTTGTTTCATGTCCCTTCGACATGGTGATAAGTATTTCATGAAAAAAGGTGGATGGCTGCAAAGGATCTTCATCAGATTGACAGGTGATTTTTTGTGTGACATAAGGATCTCAAGGAGACCCTCTCTCATGTCCCTTCAATGTGCTAATGGTGCTAGTAGCAACAATGAATGGGTGAGAAGAAGTTACATTGGTGAGAGGGTTACATATCGATGGGATGACATTTGATGTCCCCTCAACATCCCAACAAATAGTAGACACACCAATAAGAAGCATCGAGGTGACTGCGGGTTATCTATGGGAGGTGTTGGTGAGTCCCTTTGATAGGTTGATAACATAACAACATTTCAATAAATCCTCATCAATGAGACTTGGCTATATTAGAGAGAAAGGATTTGAAGTTCTCTCGACCTAGCGATGGTGAGAAGGATGATTAGGATGACAAGAATGAAATTCACTAATAACCATGTAACTACCCTAGAGATCTACTTGGTCATTTGATGAGGAAGTGATACTACGACAAAGGGATGTAGTGATGGAGATATGTGGGCTGATAGATTAGGATGGCTAAAAATGGTATATGGAAGGATGGGATGATGAATGCATGAGTAAATGATATGAGACCAAGGAGAGCTAGGACCAATGAGTAAAATAATAGGAAAAAGGTATCAAGAAAAAATTATAACCTATATTAGGCATACACCTCCAATAGAAAAAATGAATGTAAATAATGACAAAAAACTTAGAATTCTTTCTAGATAAAAATTTCATGACCTAGGCATCTATTCTAAGTGATGGTTGATGGTTGAAATGGAATTTAATTACCAATTTCTACAATGTAGTTCCTTGTTGCATCCAATATTATTCCTTGAAAATGACTTAGCAATTCTTGATTTATATATTTGATGGTGATAGATGCAAGGATAGGATTTGATGATAGAATGTTTGAATTTAAATTTAATGGAGATTAGGGATTAAATGTTATTTGTTGGTGAATGGAGGACTAGGATTTACCTTGTTAGATCAATAGTTTTAATCAATTTGGATTGAAGATAATTGGATATGAGTGGCTAGGATTAAATGTTGACCTCATTTTGGATTGATGACTTGTTTTATTTTTTAATTTTTATTTTAGGATGGGACATTATTGTCCTATTAGCGGGGGATTAAATTATGATTTGGGGTATTACAATAATTAATAAAATAATTAGATTATTTAATCAATTAACGGAGATTAGGATGCTATTTTAATTAACTAAATATTATTAGTTAATTAATTGAATGGTGGAGGGAATATGAAAGGCTAAATGTCTAAAAAAACATTCCAATTATGAGAAATTATTGATTTTGAACCATGCACAAAACTTCTCTTGTTATTAAAATAATTTATTTTATAAAAAAATATAATACCTTATTGAATATATTAATAAATTAATCCTAAAAATTATTCATCATTCATATATATATACACACATATATATGTGATATTTGTATAGGATCATATATATATATATATATATATTGATGAAGAGGGAAACACAACTCTTCAGTATTTCACCCAATTCTTGCATAAATCATATTACAAAAGACCCCATTTAAATGATAAACTCTAAATTGAAAAATACTTGTGTTGATTTGAAAATTGATTATAGTCACACAATATTTCACTCCAATTTAAAAAACAATTCAAATTACTTTATTTATTCTATCTTGCAAAAAAATTATATAATTACCAAAACTTTAGGAAACTCCATTGCCTCTTAGCATTCCTCTTCTGCCTCTACCACCTCTTTGATTCGGTCCCCTCTTCCTTGTCAATCTATATTAACCTTCAATTAATGCTTCAATAATTTGATTCCCAGTCACCTCCATTCTTATTCTCTTCCCAGTCCTTCAATTTATTCACACACCAATGATACATATATTTTAATTTCCTTATTTGGGATGATGTGACCCCACTATCCACCTTTGCATTAGCTTTGATATTTAAATCTTCTTCTCCTAAAACATTGTGAGCCCATCTTGCATATCTATGATCTTCATTTAAACCTCTGGTTTGATTCCACACTTCACTCCTAAACTACTCTCCCTCATTCCTCGACACATTCAAATTAAACTTCCTTTTAATAGTCACCACTCCTTGTAGTTATCTCATTTGTTCCCTTTCTCAAGTGGTGCAACCTACTCTCATTCTTTTCCTTTACAATGCAATTTCCATTTTGTTGGTTATTTTTTAAGAAGAAAAAAAATCTTAGCTATTATTTATGAATTTTCCATAATTCAATAGTCAACAAATAGTTAGAAGCTTGCTAGGATTTACCTCTACACTTAGGGATCTGCAAGACCTAGGAGGGTGATCCTTACAATGTTTAAATGATATTCTTGTGCCAAATTACCATGAAAATTTTGAATATAGATAGGGTATGTGTAGGATCATCATGGAAAAAATAGGCCCTTAAGTGGCAAAAAACTTAGAAAAATCAGTGTTAGGCAACTTGAGGTAAAAATTTGAATAAGTTATATATATTATTTTAAAAATATGTAAGAAGAGAATTTGTAGAAAATTGAATTTATTTTGTAAACTACTAGGTTTATTTAAAAATAAATAAAATCTAGTTGGTGAAAATTTGAAATTTCAATGCAGGAGTACTTGAATTTTAGGGAAAAAATAAGAAGTAGGTGTCTGTCTGACCACCCTAACCATAATAAAATGATAATATTTTCTTATAATATTTTATATGTAAGTATAGGATTCATGTATGGATGTGATGCATATTTTGTTGTAATTTTTTTCTAAGTAAATAATTAATTATGAGTTTTTTATTACAACTTTTAAAAAATATAAAAACTCGTATGTCTTACCACCTTAACTTGGTCAAAACTTCATGAATTTTTTTTTTCTTTTTTTTAATCCTATAGTATGTGAAGCATAGAATGTGACACATGTTTTGGATTCAAAAAATGTGATATTTTGAAAGTTATAGATGTTTTTCAATCAGCCTATCGATAAGGACTTTAGTCATAATTCTAATAGAAAATGGATAATAATTATTTATTAAATTCAAATTAAAGCATAATTTATATTGGTGGAAAGCTAAGAATATCCTCTAAAAACCCTTTTTATTTCATTAATTTTGGGTAAAAAAAAGTCGTCAGCCACATACCCTACAAATACCCATAATATTGCCACTTTTTGGCCCATCATGATCCTGCACATACCCGATACATTACTATAATCTGCTAATTAGATATAACCCTTCAAGGATTTGATAGATCCTTTAGAAAATTAGTATCTAAAGTAAGGAATGGGTGATTCTCTAGTGTAGGAGCACCATGTTGCATTTAAGCCTTGATGAGGCCTATTTGTAAATAATTGTTTAATAAGTTCTTAGGGGTCATTCAACAAGGTCTTCCAAGACCATTATAATGTGTTTAAGTCATTTGATAGGTGTTTGGATAGGTTATGTGGTCATTGTTTCAAATTTGCAAAGTTTGTAAATGTTGTCAAGGAAAAGTGCAAATGGTGGAATACCAAGAGTCAAGAAGTTAGAAGGTTGGTTGAGTTAGTTGTAGTCAGTTTGTAGAGGGTGGAAAAAATTTAAAATGGTGGAAAACCTTGTGGAAGAGATTATATGGTTGTCAATAAAGGTAAATCAATAATGAAACCCTGTTATTATGGGAAATTTTGTGTTTTTCTTGGTAATTCTATGTTTCAACCTTCTATACGTCCTTGTACAACTAGATTCCTAAGGGGTAGTAATTGGAATTAATGAACCTGCATGTCTACATCACTTTTCACTTGGTCTTGTTGAATTTAATGAATAAATAAGGAAGATATTGCATTTTTTGTACAAACAGTCAGAAACTCTTCACTAGGGTAAATAGTGGGAAATAAAATTTTGTTTCTTTCATTTTAACGGTGGGAAATGGTAATATTTTGTGGTAAGTCTTCCTTCAACATATATTTTCATAATACAATTTTTTAGACCAAAATATAAAGGTTAGCATCTAAAACAATGTTTCCTTTGGACTGTGATTTGTGTAAAAATCTAGAAAATAATAGTGTTTAGTGAATTTTTAGTGATTTGTTTATGAAATGGGTAATCTTCCTGGGTAACACTAGTTGGGAAATTTGTTAAAATATGTTGTGATCCCTTCTTTAATTTGGTTTGAAGATCTATAAGTTTTTTAATGCATTTTTGTATACTGTCCTATTAAGGCAGTCTTGTGATAGTCTTATTTTGGAGCAAAAAATGAAGGTTTAGGATAGGTGTTTGATAAAATAACATGGATAAAGTGTGGGAGATGGTCTAATAAGGTTGTGTAGGCATATTTTAACATGTTTGTGGCATTAAGAAGGAGGAATGGGCTTTGGAATTTGAATTTTTTCTATTGATGTGGCCTAAATGGGCCTAGTTGTTGTAGGATAGTCTATTTTGAAGGGTGCTGTTACAAAACAACCCTATTTGAAATTTTTATTTGCTTAAGGGTAGAATAAAAGGTATTTAGATGTTGAAGGTTTCACTAAAGGACATGAAAAGTGTTAAGTTGTTGGTTTCTCATGTTGGGTTGTTGTTAAAGAATGCTCAAAAAAGTGTCAATGGATATGGATTGAGAGATCACCACTTTGAATTATTTTTGGAATTGAGTAATTTGTATCTCTGAACCCCATAGAACTACATCATTCTCATAAAACTTTATTGTAATTAAATATGTGTAAGTGATTTTCATTAATACTGTGTTCTTTGACAGGAATGGGTCAACTCATTTGACATAAAAAATGACCAAATTAATAGAATAGTGCTTTATCTGCAGGTGATAGATTCATATTTGCAAAAAACTATAATACGTCAATAACTAAACCTATCATTCAATGACAATGTTAAATAGATTTGTAATAAACAACTCAAGCTTTCTAGGAATAGAAACTACTTATTAATCCTCGTACTCATCACACAAGCATATGATTTTGTTAAAGCATTTAATTAGTTCATTTAACTAAAGAAAAAATAAAACCATACATTCAAGAAAAATTATTGAATACAAATAAAAGATCCTTGATCATTTTATACATAATTTGAGAAACAAAGTACACAGGGGAGAAATTGTTCAAAAAAATTCAATTCTCATTCATATGTCATTACTACTATAAAACTATTATGCCTATTACAAACTAGAATTCATACCTAAGACTTTAAATAATTCTATTTATTTGTGCTTGATTTACAAAATTTCTATTACATGAGTTCAAAATTTCTCCAAACAAAGAGTCATGCAATTGGCCTTGAATTCCCATTTATAGAAACATGGGAGCAACAAGCTTTGGGCCAAATTAATCCATTTCCATTTGAATTTCAAAACTTCCCCAAGTGGTTATATTTTCATTTCCATGAGGGGGAAAGCATATAAGAAAAAAACTCTTTCCATTTGCTAAAGAATATTTTCTAGCCTTCCAAAATGAATCTTTCAACCATTGTAGAAATATCAAATCATCTTCTCCACAAGCCAATTTTTTTTCCATGTAAGCATCTAGTCAGCAGAAACTTAAAACAACAAAAAAATAAAAAGAGAGAGAAAACCCCATCCACATCACCACATTTTTCATCAATCTTCATAAATGAGAGGATACAACATTTTGCAATACTCCAACATAGGCTTAATTTGTAATTTTTTTGAGCCATGTGTTGTAATCCTCCTTAGTCAGCCATTGCATATCCAACAATTTCTCATTATCTAGTTGCGATCTCAAGATCTTAGGGTTAGGTGGTGCATTTGATGGAATGGAACTAGTCTTAGCATTTTTTGTGGAAGCATTATTGGATGAAGTGTTTGTATTTGTATTGGTATTGGTATTAGGAATGATTTTTTTTATGTTGATCAGTGGGATTATTCCCATGATCCACATGGTTATTAACAACAAAAGAAGGGTCAGTTACTTTAGGAGGATTAGGGGTTTTCTTAGCAACATTTTTAGGAGGAGCCTCATGAGTTGGTTGTTCCTTTAATGTTTCCTTCATCTTTTCAATTGTTTTCCTTTAAGCATCTCTCTCCACTACTTTCACTCTAATCCTACCTCCTTTTCATTCCTTTCTACCAACTCCCTTACTTTCCTCTCCTCCAACTCCTTGAGTCTGAGCTCTTCCTCTTCCAAGGCTTGCATATCTTTTTCTATATAATCTTCATCATCTTAAACATCTTCAAACTCACTAGATTTAGGAGTATAGAATGTAAGGTTAGTGAATTCTCTTTCAGTGGAATGGTGTGAGGATACATTAGGGCATTCACCCCTTGGCTTGAAGTTATCACCATTAAAGATAGATTTACCGCCAAGAGTTGAAGGATCTGAGAAATTCTTATCCTTTTCCCAAAATTCTGCTCTTCTTCCCATGGCATTTCAAGGTTACTATCAAAAGTTTCTCTAGTAGGAAAATCTCCCTCATTTAAATTGGGCATCTCAACCTCATGTTCCTCTTCATGTACATTTTCATTATGCATGTTATCATTTGAAGTAAGAGATGTTTTAGCAGGAGTTTTGGTAAACTTACTTGATTCAAAATTCTTTGCTTTCAAAGTTGGTTATTTTCCCTTTGATGGCTTAGGTTCTAGCTTCTACTCAGGGTGCTTCTTCATGTAGCTTCTAGTTCTCCTCATGGTGTCAAAATTTCTCTCAAAATTGTCCCTCTCACCACTAGTACAAAAACAACAATAAAGTATTGAAAAAACTACTAAAAGCTTCTTATAATGACTAAACTTGGTCATGTGATCATTAGTAGTTTATTGCGATCATTTATAATCCAACCAGATTGATTACTAAACCATTTTTAGTCATTTATTGGTTGTTTTGATTGATTGATTTGATATTATATTTAGTCATTGATTTAATCATTGATTGTTATAATCTGGTCACTTATTTAGTCATTTTTATTCATTAATTTTTGTGCATTGGTAGTGTATTTAGTCATTAATTTTAATCATCATTTTGATCAATTTGGTAGTATATTTAGTAATTTTTACTCACTAATTTCAATGGTCATGTATCTAGCCATATTTATTCAATGTTCACCGATTTCTATCAATTAGTAGTATATTTAGTCAATTTAATTATTAATTGATGCCAGTTTATAGTATATTTAGTCATTTTAATTGACTGATATTTGAGGATTTAAACATAAAACATAGAAATACACATCATCAATTGCACACAATAAAATAGCCATTAAGAAGGAAAAATCAATGAAATTTATTAATAAAAGAAAGGTTTTCTAGTTACAACTTAGAAATAGAGTATTAGAATTTTTATTTTTAGTCACAAGTCTAAAAATCTAAGTTACAATATTACCCAAAAATGACTAGAACTAAGAAACTTCTACAATGATGGAAACGTATGCTTGGAGACCTTTAATGTGAGCACATGCCCATTTCATCTCTTAAAACTTCTACAACATGGGAAATCTTCCTAGAAAAAGATGTAATGTGTAGAATCCAAGAAGAAGAGTGTTGATCATGTCCCATATATGAAGCTCTCTCCTTCAATTTAGTCAAAAATAACCCAACTAGAATCTTTCCTCATTTATATGCATGTTCCATCTGATATGAGCATTAGGGTGCTGCCTTTTTTGCCATGAATGAAGTTGTGCCTCAATAAAACCAAAAAAAATACTATTAGTCTCAATTTAGAAAGAATAAAAGTGCATTGTATATTGCAAGTTTACAAAAGTAAGTCCAAACACGATAGAAAGATAAATCAATTTTAAAAATATAGCCTTGTCAACAAATGCCTTAAATAGAGTGTTCAAAATAGGCCTGAAAAAATGCATATTGAACCCTTGATTTTAGAACCTTATTCAAAATTTAAGAAAGGTGACACACTCACATTATAGAATGAATTTGACATTATAGAATGAAGGCTAACAACACTAACTATACCAAAACAACATTATCAACAAAAATTTCTTGGAAACCAAGCCCAAGAATTCCATCGGACTTAGATGTAACAAAAATTTCAACCTTGGTTCATGTGTCATCTCAGTAAATACCTGCATCATGAAAGAATCCATTTATACATAAATTCCAAATTAATTTGATGAGAAAATATCTTTGATATCCAAGTGTGAAGCATTAACATCCAAAAACTTACTAACCTGATGTTTCACAACAAGTAACTTCCCAATTATGACATCATCCTTACTTAAGAAATCAGATATTGATCCACTGCCATATTGGATCTCATAGGATTCTCCTTCACAAACAACAAATGATATATATTAATTTTTTAGCAACTTCCTTAATATCCCCATGTAAGTAGACTAAACTAAGTGAAGCTGAGGATTGGATGTAGAGTAGCATATTCTTGGTATGTGCTTGACTTTGACCATGACTTGTATCTTGAATGAAAATAGAAAGCTAGCTACATTGTAAAATCATTGTTAGAAAAATAACCACAAAATCCTCTATACTTAAAATAATCCTGCTAGATATTTCAAGACAAGATATTTTAGTTCATTTCTAAGAGAGATAATTTCACTATCCAAACAACCATCAATCTATTTATTATATATAATTTCCCAAAATTTATAATTTGAATGTAATGAAACTAACCATAATTACTAAATATTTAACACCAAAATGTAGTACAAAATGATTTTTTTGACAGCAAGTGTGTTTTCATAAATTAGATATACCCTTGATATATTGATTTAAATAAAAAGGAAAGATCAAACTGGGGACAACAAGATAACATTCATTAATTCACTTCAATAAACAATTGAAACCATATGTAATAACCCTCATGTTGTTGTTGGGACTAGTTATTTTTTTATGTTTTTGCTTGATACTTTGAGACTTTGATAGTTACTGTTTATTGGTTGGATTGGCGGATTGGGTAGTTTAGACTGCTTGATGATTATGCTACTTTATTGATGACATGAATATTATGATATGACATTATGGTTACATTTTGTTTGGTGATGTTTAATTTGATTTCAGTAGTATATTGTGATGCAATGGATTAGTAATCATTTTATGATGATATGATGTGATAAGTTAGTTTAGCAATGTTATTTTATACTTTATGTTGTAATTGTAATTATAGCTTTGGTGAGGGGACAATGTAGCACCACTCGTTTGTGAGTTCCCTGCTACACTGCAATTCCTTCTCACAATGCGATGTTTTGATTATATATATATATATATATATACATGTTCTACACACCTTGTTTGTATGTAGGAATTGCAAGAATAGAGTCTCGATTCCACCTACTTCGGTAGGATAGGGTGAGCATTAAATTAACCCAATAGGCATGAAGTTCAAACATATATGACAAGGAAGTCACCTCGTCCCAAGTCTGCCAACCTATTTTATGTTTCGTGGTATTGTGCGTCTTTCACCTTTGTCATTTTTGCATTTTATAATAGTTGATTGTGTGAAAGTAATTGTGTTATTTGTTTTACGTTGGTATTGTTGTTTGATGTAATTTATATAATTAAATGATTATAATAAATGTTAATAATAGCTTTGGAATAGTTTATGTTAAAATATAAAAATATTAAATTAAAAAAGCCATGTAATTTATTAATTATAAATAATTGGAAAGGTGTAAATTAAATCATTTAAAATTGGCATTTTGATAATTTAATAAAAATAGCATGTTGAGGATAATTAATGGAATAAAATAATTAAATAAGTTAAATTGTGTGAATTGCAAGTAAAAAACTTGCAAAATCAAAATTAAAACAAAAAGTGTTGTTTGAATTTTTTTTTCAAAAGAAGAAAAGAAAGAAAGGATGAATGGCCCAATGAATGTTGAGTTTTTGGTTGAAAAGCTGGTAGTGAAATAGAAAACTTTTTTTAATTTTGATTTATAGAGTTTTTGAAAAAGAAGAAGATATCTTTTATTTAATAGCATAATTGAGAGATTTTCATTCACGGGAAATTGATAGAAGTTTCAAAAAATAAAATATGAGTTTTGGAAAAATTGGACCCTCTAGGGTTTTCTTTGTTTAATTGTTTCACTCTTTCATTGTTTTGGAGGGCAGGCTTTTCTGGATTAAAATTTTATATTAGAGAATTTATCAAGGTTTTGGAAATTAAAATTTTATATTAGATAATTTATCAAGGAAACTAGTGTAGAAGTTTTGAAGGAAGAAAGGGGAGCTCTTCGAAAAAGGCTATTGGGAATCAAGAAAAGCTTCATCAATTCTTCAGCAAACGTAGGACTCCAGGTTCCATTCTCTTCTTTTGATTGTTTTGAATTTGTAAAAGAAATAAATATGTGCTCTATAAAAGAAAAATCTTTATGAGATTTAATAGTTATTGGATACAAAACCAATGAAAGAATTTTAAAAAAAAAAAACTACTAGGGTCTATGAAAATGTTTTGTATTTTTTTTAAATTGATATGGAAAATTGTTTTCCCTCTGAAATAAATGGGTTTTTGAATATATACTCATATATATGTATATATACTCATATATATGTATATATATATATATTCATTTGAATATATGTATTGTTTTCTTCTTAATCATGTTCTAGAGTATTAATACATATACATATATATATGCACACAGTCGTATATATACACATATATAAATATATATATATTCCTGAATGTATATTAAATTTTATTGAAAATTATTGATGGGCCTATTTTCTTAAAAAAAAATTGTGTTGGCCAAATTAATGTTTATGCAGGGAAGGTTGGCCATAGCCATACCCCTATCCCAGCCACTTGTGTACTAAGGTGCATGCAATAGTCTATGGACTGTTGTGAGTAGTGCTTAGGACTGTGCACGTACCCTTTCCATAGTTGCATTTTTTTTATACATCAATTTTGTATATATATATATATATATATATATATATAAGTATATATAAATTTATATATAAAACTGTAGTTTGATGTGTAGTCATGTCAGAGTCTTGATCCTGACAAAAATAAATAAAATAAAATAAAATATATATTTTATATGTATATATATATACAAAATATAAATGTTATGATTTATTAATTTTGGTTTGGCAGTGAAACTATGAAATTTAGTTGTGATGGTTAAAAAAAGAAGCAAATTAAATATTTATGTCAAATTATTATTGAACTTTTATTTCAAAATTTTATTGAGTAAAATGGGGATTATTAAATAGAGTTAAACAATTTTTGATTTTTGTGTTGTGAAAACAACGTATGAAAATTAATATATGTTATTCTGAGTTATGAAATCTTGTGAATTTGGGTGGATTTTCTTCTTGCCATTCTATTATTGTTTTGGCTTTTCAATGTGGGAACCATATTGATTTTATGAACCCATTTATGGATGTTGTAAACCTTTTAGGCTTCTAGAGGCTTGATTTTATTGTTGGTCGATAATCTTCGTTTTATGTGCTCTTGATGTAGCAAGTTATTGGTAGCATTATTTTTGAAAGGGTTGTACGAGATTTTTTTGAGACTCTAATTATGTGTTTTAGCAAGATGGGTAATGCATTGCATGTCATTTGTTGAGATTTAGTGCCTTGTTCTTTGTGGTACAACCCTTTCTTTTGATTATGTTTTGGGGTCTCCAGGGAGAGTGGGTCTTCGTGGGGGGTGGAACCTCAAAAGGAGGAAGGGCTCTAGATAACCCACATAAGAGTTAGATTAAAAATTGAAAATAAAATAATAAAACTTAGGGGGATGGGTAGTAATAACATAATAAGATAATCTTGGATACCTCATCTATCCATTAGGGCTATTGCAGACTAATGGTAGACTGAGAAGAATGTGGTTGGAAAATTCGTTACCTCATCCTCAAGAGAGGTTAATGGCTTCGCATGATTCACCCTATGGGGTCGGAACCTCATGTAGGAGGAAGGGCCAAGATAACCCATGTAGGCTATGCGATGACACTCTCCACTAGTTTCCCTTATTCCTTGCTTTCTTGGTTTCCTCTAGAAGTGTGTTATGATTGTTGTCTTGGCTTTACTTGGAAAGTGATTATGGTTGTTTCCTTTGGTTTATCTATGATGTGTTTTATGGATTTGTGTATACTATGATTGGATCTTTGTTGTTGTTGTTTATTATCTATGTAATCTACATTGTTTCTTTTGGAGTTTTGTTACTATGATATTCTTTATTGGAGTTGGTCTTGTAGCATTCTTGGTCACGGTTACTTCCTTGTCACCTCTGAACACGGGGGTGGGTTTTTCTAAAACCCACATGGTCGAGTGGAACGTGCTTCGCACCCATTGGGTTCCCCATCAATGTTTGTCCTACATGGTATCTTTGAGTTGGAGCATGTACCAAATATTCATCTTGTATTTCAAACATTCTTTGTATTATGTATCTATGCCACTTATATAGGAGGCTTCATTGTATCTCATATATTGTGAATATGTAATTTATTAAGAGATGATGTATTGTAATTGCACCCTTGTAACCATTCATGATTTATGAGATTTATTATGGTGTGTATCATGTGATGTATTTATACTTATGCTTATGGATGTATGTATGTTATCTTTTGTAAATGGTTATTGTAATGTTTATTATGGATGTAATATTAGTTAAGTAATTAGCCTTATGTGTATCTTTTGTTATGAGTTGGCTTTATGCGATGTGACCTTGTGTGCCCCAAAGGACCTTATGTTATGATGTTATCGCATAATGTGATTATGGTTAATAGTTCATTATATGTTTACTTTCTATTATTATAAAAAAAATGTGTGCATTGTTTTGTCCTTTGGGGTTTGCATGACGGGCATTAAAACTTGGTACCAGAGCCAGGGTTTGCAAACGCAGGAGTATCTGGGTACTTATGTCCAATAGGCAACCTTTGCATTTGACTCTTGAGCTCACTTGTACCTTTATCTTGTTATGTTGAAATATGCCTCGAGGTAGAGGATGTGGCTAAGGAAGAGGCCATGGTGCTAGTTGTAAAGAAAACCGGCAAAGTCCATCAGCTCCTAGTTCTCATAGTTCAGAACATGAGGAACGATAGAGTCCTCAAATCAATCCATCAGGTGGTGGTCAGAACCCAGAACAACCTGGCTTAGATGGATAGTTGCAACACATTCTAGGAGATATTCTTGATTGGTTGGGACCCATGCTAGAGGAGGAGCAGCAGGTTGAGAGTGAAAGGGAAAGGTCACCGAGCCGAAGGGAAATAACAGAAGATTGAGATGTAGTGATAGTTGGTCATATGAGAGATTTGATGAGAGCACACCCACCTACATTCGATGGTTCTAGAGGAGGTTTGGAAGTGGAAACATGGTTAATTGATTTGGATTGATGCTTCATGATGCATCCTTATGGTAGCAATACCAAAGCTCAGTGCACAGTCATGCATTTGTGAGGTTTCACATCCACTTGGTGGCGGCTGGAAGAGAAAAAAGTTACATCTAGATATCAACATGGTCACATGGGAGTTATTTCTGGATAGGTTCAGGGCTCACTTCCTTTTAGATTATTGGAGGCAATGTAGGGCAGATGAGTTTCATGACCTTAAGTAAATGTCGATGTCCGTTGAACAATATGAGCGGTGATTCTATGAATTGAAGTAGTATGTAGAGATCATCCATGATGAAGGGATGTTAGTACAACATTTTTTTCAGGGCTTAAATGCTTGAATTAGTGGTGGTGTGTGAGTCTTCAAACCAAAGACAATGGAAATTGTGATTGAAAAGGCTCATTTGGTAGAAGAGAATTTGGCCATGGCCTTGGGTGGTCACATTGTAGTGCAGATTGGCAATGCGCCTACACCTATTTTTGGCACTCACGAAGGTCAGACAAAGGCTGCAGGATCTTCTAAGAATAGGTATGCACCCTCTAAAGGGGGTCAACAGTAGTAGCAATAGTTGCAGCCAAAGCATAAAAAACTCTCAATCTCAGCAAGGTGGAAACTCTCAGTTTTGTAGGGATCCAAACTGGAACTGAGCTTGTCAAGAGTGTTTTGAGCAGCTTGTACCTGGTTTTCAATTAGCACCAAGTCAAGGAAGCTTTCAGCAGTCAAATGCTCCATCAAGGGGCAGAGGATTTGGCAAAGGTACTAGTTGCTACTCATGTGGGCAGCAAGGGCATATCACTAGATTGTGTCCACAAAAGAACACCTCAAGATTTAATCAGATACTAATTGGGTCAGAGCCAATAGTGGACGACACAGGGAGAGCTCATCATGTCTTTGCAACAGTGGATAATCGACAGGAAAACCACCAAAGCACCATCATTGAGACATCAAGTGTGTTGCATAACACTAGCATTTCTATACTTTTTGATTCTGGTGCATCTGATTCTTGTATATCTCCTTCAATAGTTGAGCAATGTAGACTAGGCGCAACTAGTCAAGGCATAAAATGGTAGGTTGAATTGGCCTTAGGGTCAAAGGCTGTTGTAGAGAAGCTTGTGTAAGGTTGTAGTCTAAATATAGGGGCATTGACAACTAAAGTGGACCTCCAAATCCTACCACTTGGCTCATATGATGTAGTCTTGGGCATGGATTGGTTGAGTGCACACCATGCTATGATAGACTATCATCGTAATGTAGTGCAGTGCATTGATGATTCTAGAAAGGAGGTGGAGATCATGGGAATTTAAGGGCCCATCTCATTGTGAATGATCTCTGCTATGCAACTTAAAAGGTACTTCTAATAGGGTTGTCAGCGTTTTGCAGTATCAATGAGTGATTTGGAGTCAGAGGATAGTCAAGGGGTGTCATTGGATGATTACCCTCTCCTTAAGGAGTTTTCAGATTTTTTTTTGGGTGAGATACTTGGTATGCCACCAAAATGGGATATAGATTTTAGGATTGATTTGGTACCTTTAGCTAAGCCGATATCTCAAGCTCCATATCAGATGACAACGCAGGAACTTCAGGAACTCTGTTTGTAATTGGAAGAGTTGTTGGCTAAGGGGTTTATCTACCCAAGTGTTTTCCCTTGGGGAGCACCTATAATATTCATAAAGAGGAAGGATGGTTCTCATCAATTATGGATTGCGGATGCAAATATTCATAAAACAACATTTCGCACTTGATACGGACATTACAAGTTCACTGTGATGTCATTTGGGTTAACAATGTACCTTCAGTCTTCATGAGCTTAATGAATGGAGTGTTTCGAATGTACTTGGATAGATTCATCCTTGTGTTTCTCGATGACATTCCAATTTATTCTAGGTCTATGGAAGAACATGAGGAACATCTAAAATAGGTGTTGCAATGTTTAAGGGACAAAAAGTTGTTTTCCAACCTAGCAAAGTGTGAATTTTATAAGACTGAAGTTCAATATTTGGGCCATGTGATTTTAGGAGAGGGAATGTCTATTGATCTTGCAAAGATTTAGGCCATTATGGATTGGCCTGCACCCACAAATATCTTAGAATTTCATAGTTTCATGGGACTTTTTGGCTATTATCAGTGGTTCATCCCGGGCTTTTCAAGGATTTCCCATCCTATCACCTCTCTCCATAGGAAGGGAAAGAAATTTCTTTGGTTCAACCAATGTCAATTAGAAATCCAAACTCTTAAGGAAAAGCTGACTAGTGCACCAATCTTAGCAGTACCAGATCTGACAAGAGACTTTGTTGTTTGTACAGATGCTTCTTTGGAAGGCTTAGGGACTGTTTTGATGCAAGAAGGGCAAGTGATTGCATATGAATCACAAAAACTTAAGGATCATGAACTAAACTACCCCACACATGATCTTGAGTTGGCCATAGTTGTGCATGCTCTGGTGAGATGGTGACACTTCCTTTTAGGGCATCAGTTTGAGTTGCATATAGATCATCATAGTCTACAATACATCTTCACATAGCCGAACTTGAATGCAAGATAGCAAAGGTGGATGGAATTCTTGTACGAATATGATTTTTAAGTAAAGTATATCTAGGGAAAAGAGAATGTGGTGGCAGATGCATTGAGTCAATGCAAGCATGAGATTTCTACAATGGCTCTCGAGGTTGATTTGAGGAGTTAAATCCTCACAACACTTCCTTCAGACAATTGGTATCAAGAGGTGAAATCTAAAATTGAGTCAGGCATAGCTCTGGAAGGAAAATTTGTTGGTTACTCATTGGATTCTGATAGTGTTTTACACTATGCAAGCTGAATGTATGTACCTCTTGTAGAGGGTTGACGAGGGAGCAAACCCGAGACACAAAAATAATGCACACAACTAGCAAACTTTATTATTATTCAATAATGAAAAAATATTACATGCAGAGGATTCCAAATCCTCAAGCTCTGCAATACATGCAAGCTACAAAAGTCTCAGAAAGAAAATTATAGAATTACAGAAATTACCCAGATCCCCCTTTCGCAGCATGCGAACTTCTTTTTCCAAAAAGTTACTCAAAAATCAGAAAACAAGCCCATAAATAGACCTATTTCGGTTTGGAACCAAAAACAACCTTCGAGATAATATTTTTGGCGGTTTGGCGCCAAAATTACAATTTGAAATTCAAGTTTAAATTCACAGTCAAAAATTAGCACATTTCTAAAATATGCACCAACTTCCGGCAGCCATAACTTTTAATCCGACTGTTGGATCTTCAATGATAATACCTTTTTGGAAAGCTCTCGAAAAGACGATTTTCCACAAAGTAGGCCTTTGGCAGACTACTTTGGCATTTCTACAAATTTTCAGGCCCATCCGGGATCGTTTAGTGCCTCAAACTGAGCTTAGAAGGTTTTTCAGGGCAAAAAGCAGAAACTGGAACTTGAATAACTTTCAAGTCGTGAATGATCTTGACCTGATTCTTTCACCAGACTGTGTATTTTTCCATCCTGAACCTTCCCATAAATTTTTGTCTTCCCACGACTTCAAATTCAAACCTGCTAAAAATAGCAGTTGAGCAAGAAAAGCAGAAAAACTGTTCTGAAAGTTGGAAACTCTTATTTGACGAAAAGGGTATCCTGAAATACAAAAACATCTACAAAAAGAAAACAACGGAACAAAAATGGAAATCATCTTTTTGGGTGATGCAAGATTTCCCTCACACCACTGGATGCTCCTGCATCAAGGGTCTTCTCACCCTAATCTTGACTGAAGCCCATTGGGCACCTTATTTAGCACATCTTGGAGTTAAGAAAATGTATGCAGATCTACACTCACTATATTTTTGGGTAGGATTGAAGCATGATATCACTGATTTTGTAGATAGATGTCTTGAATTTCAGAGGGTTAAGGTTGAGCATCATCATCTGGCAGGTTTGTTACAGCCTCATCTTGTTCCAAAATGGAAGTGGGACATTATCTCTATGGATTTCATTATCGGCTTTCCTATGTCTTCTAGGTAGCATGATGCTATCATGGTCACTATTGATAGGCTAACCAAGGTACCCATTTTTCTCCTATCCAATCTTCCTATACTACTTCTATGGTGGCTAGGGTGTTCATTGAAGACATTGTTCATTTACATGGGATACCGCAAAGAATCATTTCTGACAGAGATCCAGTATTCACATCTGTGTTATGGACATCTTTACAGCAGTCCTTAGGGACTCAATTGAACTTTAGTTCTTCCTACCATCCTGAGACTAATGGTCAGACTGAGAGAGTCAATCAGGTCCTTGAGGATATGCTCTACATGTATGTCATGGACCAACAATCATGTTGGGAAAATTATTTTCACTTGGTCGAGTTTTCCTATAACAATGGTTATCATAGTTTGATCAACATGGCTCCATTTCAGGCTTTGTAGAGTCATCCTTGTCGTACCCCTTTGAGTTGGGATCGATTAGAGGATAGGGTTCTTCTTGGACCCAAAATGCTTTAAGATATGGAGCAGCAGGTAGCTCGCATTTGAGAGCATCTTGTCACAGCTCAAGAAAGGCTGAAGAAGTATGCTGATAAACACATAGTTGATTGACAGTTTGTAGTTGGGGATAGAGTGTTTCTTTGAGTTTGCTCACAAAAGAGCCCTATTCATTATGGAAAGGGTTATAAGCTTCTGCCCTACTTTGTTGGACCATTTGAGGTGTTAGAAAGAATTGGTTCTGTTGCCTATTGCCTAGCCTTTGCACCCAGTCTGTCGTGGATTCATGATGCTTTTCATGTTTCAGTACTTAAACCATATTTTCCTAATATTACTCACATACTGGATTGGAATTCTTTATAGGTAGAGGATAGGCAGCTAGTTCTTAAGCCCATGGTCATGCTACAGTGTAGGAGACTCACCCTCATAGGCAAGGATATTGAATAGGTGTGGGTCTAGTGGGACCCCAATGATGAGACTTCAACAACATGGGAGGATGCCTTCCCTATCAAGGAATCCTATCCTTACATGTTTACTGGCTTCCAGGAGTAAGCTGAAGTCATGGGGGGAGGATGTAATACCACTCATGTTGTTGTTGGGACTCGTTATTTTTCTATGTTTTTTCTTGATACTTTGACACTTTGATAATTACTATTTATTGGTTGGATTGGCGGATTAGATAGTTTAGACTACTTGATGATTATGCTACTTTATTGATGACATGAATATTATGATATGACATTATGGTTACATTTTTTTTGGTGATGTTTAATTTGATTTCAGTAGTATATTGTGATGCAGTGGATTAGTAATAATTTTATGATGATATGATGTGATCAGTTAGTTTAGCAATGTTATTTTATACTTGATGTTGTAATTGTAATTATAGCTTTGGTGAGGGGACAGTGTAGCACCACTCATTTGTGAGTTCCCTACTATGCTGCAATTCCTTCTCACAATGTGATGTTTTGATTATATATATACATGTTGTACACACCTTGTTTGTATGTAGGAATTGTAGGACTAGAGTCTCAATTCCACCTACTTTGGCAAGACAAGGCAAGCATCAAATTAACCCAATGGGCATGAAGTTGAAATAGAGATGACAAGGAGATCACCTTATCCCAAGTCTGCCAACCTATTTTATGTTTTGTGGTATTGTGTGTCTTTGACCTTTGTCATTTTTAGATTTTATAATAGTTGATTGTGTGAAAGTAATTGTGTTATCTATTTCACATTGGTATTGTTGTTTTATGTAATTTATATAATAAAATGATTATAATAAATGTTAATAATAGCATTGGAATAGTTTACGTTAAAATATAAAAGTCTTAAATTAAAAAGCCATGCAATTTATTAATGATAAATAAATGGAAAGGTGTAAATTAAATTATTTGAAATTGGTATTTTGATAATTTAATAAAAATAGCATGTTAAGGATAATTAATGTAATACAATAATTAAATAAGTTAAATTGTGTGAATTGCAAGTAAAAAAATTACAAAATCAAAATTAAAACAAAAAGTGTTGTTTGAATAAAAAAAATCTAGAAAAGAAAGAAATGATGAAATGGACCAATGAATGTTGAGTTTTTGGCTGAAAAGTTGGTAATGAAATATAAAACTTATTTTAGTTATGATTTATCGAGTTTTCAAAAAATAAGAAGATATCTTTTATTTAATAGCATAATTGATAGATTTTCATTCACGAGAAATTGATAGAAGTTTCAAGAAAAAAAAATGAGTTTTGGGAAAATTAGATCCTCTAGGGTTTTCTCTGTTTAATTATTTCACTCTTTCATTGTTCTAGAGGGGAGGCTTTTTTGGATTAAAATTTTAGATTAGAGAATTTATCAAGGAAACTGGTGGAGAAGTTATAAAGGAAGAAAGGGGAGCTCTTCGAAAAAGGCTATTGGGAATCAAGAAAAACTTCATCAATTCTTCAACAAATGTAGGACTCCAGGTTCTATTCTCTTTTGATTTCTTTAAATCTGTAAAAGAAATAAATATTTTCTCTGTAAAAGAAAAAATTTTCTGAGATTTAACAATTATTGGATAGCAAACTAATGAAAAAAAAAACTACCGGGGTCTGTGAAAATGTTTTGTATTTTTTTTAAATTGATATGGAAAATTGTTTTCCCTCTGAAATAAATGGGTTTTTGAATATATACTCATATATATATATATGCATATTAATATATTCCATTGGGTATATATATATATATATATATATATATATATATTCTTGAATGGATATTAAATTTTATTCAAAATTATTGATGGGCTGATTTTCTTAAAAAATAATTGTGTTGGCCGAATTAATTTTTATGCTGGGAGGGTTGGCCATAGCCGTACCCCTATCCCAACCACTTGCATACTAAAATGCATGCAACAGTCTAAGGACTACCATGACAATCAAAAGGCACAGCAGTCCTTTGGACTATACACATACCCTTTCCAAAGATAAATTAAATAAAATAGAAAATTAAATGTACATATATTTTATTTCTATATATATGTAGAGATATATATATATATATATATATATATATATATATATATATATATATATATATATATATATATATATATGTATGTATGTATGCAAATGTGTGTGCGTGTGTGTATATATATATATATTGACATAAAATATAAATGTTATGATTTATTGATTTTGGTTTGGCTGTGAAACTATGAAATTTAGTAGTGATGGTTAAAAAAAAGAAGCAAATTAAATATTTTTGTCAAATTATTGTTGAACTTTTATTTCAAAATTTTATTGAGGATAATGGGGATTGTTAAATGGAGTTAAACAATTGTTGATTTTTTACTATGAAAACAACATGTGAAAATTAATATATGTTATTCTGAGTTATGAAATCCTATGAATTTGGTTGGATTTTCTTCTTTCCATTCTATTATTGTTTTGGATTTTCGATGTAGGAACCCTATTGATTTTATTAAGCCGTTTATAGATGTTGTAAACCTTAGGCTTCCAGAGGCTTGATTTTATTGTTGGTTGATAATCCTCGTTTTATGTGCTCTTCATGTAGCAAGTTATTGGTAGCATTATTTTTGAAAGGGTTGTACGAGATTTTGTTGAGACTCTGATTATGTGTTTTAGCGAGATGGGTAATGCCTCACATGCCATTTGTTGAGATTTAGTGCCTTGTTATTTGTGGTACAACCCTTTCTTTTTATTATGTTTTGGGGTCTCTAGGGAGAGTGGTTCTTTGTGGGGGTTGGCACCTCAAAAGGAGGAAGGGCTCAGGATAACCCATGTAAGAGTTAGATTAACAAGTGAAAACCTAATAATAGAACTTATGGGGATGGGTAGTAATAACATAATAAGATAATCTTGGATACCTCATCTATCCATTAGGGCTATCATATGGTAGACCGAGAAGGTCATGGTTGAAAAAGTCATTACCTCATCCTTAGGAGAGGTTAATGGCTCCACATGAGTCACCCTATGGGTCTGGTAGCTCAAGTAGGAGGAAGGGCCAGGATAACCATAGATGGGGGCTGATGCCTCAAGTAGGAGGAAGGGCCAAGATAATTCATCTAGGCTATGCGATGACACTCTCCAGTAGTTTCCCTTATGCCTTGCTTTCTTGGTTGCCTCTGGAAGTGTGTTATGATTGTTGTCTTTGCTTTACTTGGCAAGTATTTATGGTTGTTGCTTTTGGTTTATCTATGATGTTTTTTATGGCTTTGTGTATACTATGATTAGATCTTTGTTGTTTTCATTTATTATCTTTGTAATTTGTATTGTTTCTTTTGGAGTTTTGTTACTATGATATTCTTTATTGGAGTTGGTCTTGTGGCATTCTTAGTCACGGTTACTTCCTTGTCACCTCTGAGCACAGGGAGTTTATTTTTCTAAAACTCATGTGGTCAGGTGGAACGTGCTCCAAACCCGTTGGGTTCCCCATCAACATTCATCCTTAATGGTATCTTGTAGTTGGAGCTTGTACCAAATATTCATCTTGTATTTCAAACATTCTTTGTATTATTTATCTATCCCACTTGTATGGGAGGTTTCATTGTATATCATATATTGTGAACATGTAATGTATTAAAAGATGATGTATTGTAAATGCACCCTTGTAACCATTCATGATTTATGAGATTTATTATGGTTTGTATCATGTGATGTATTTATACTTATGCTTATGGATGTATGTATGTTATCTTTTGTAAATGGTTATTGTAATATTTATTATGGATGTAAGATTAGTTAAGTAATTAGCCTTATGTGTATCTTTCGTTATGAGTTGGCTTTACGCGATGTGACCTTGTGTGCCCCAAAGGACTTGATGTTATGATGTTATCGCATAATGTGATTATGGTTAGTGGTTCATTATATGTGTACTTTTTATTATTATAAAAAAAATGTGTTCATTTTTTTGTCCTTTGGGGTTTACACAATGGGTGTTACACAATAATTTGGCCATCAATTATAATTTCATTATATTTATCTTCAAAAATATTTTACAATATGTTTCAAAATTTGTCTTAAATGACATGTCAAAAAGTGTCTTTTCAATTACCCACTTTTAACATAAATAAAAAAGTCTTAATTATCATTGTTTACATAGGATTGCATAAAAGAAATGGAAGATGAGAAATTAAGAGAAATGATTAGACGTTGAATTCAAGAGCACTTGCAAGATACAAATGTATGTTACTAATTGTAAGGTACCTGTGATCATGGTAAGGTCCTCTCTCCATGATAATATCTACATGGCTTGGTACTTCACTGCAAGGCCTATTCTTCTAGGGGAGCTAGATATGTCTTCTTCCATTGGTACACTATGTAATCATGAGGCCATTTGTACTCCTATATTTTTTGTGTGTTGTTCAAGTGACTCTTCCATCTATTTTCTAATAATGCTTTTCCATCTGTGATGAAGTTTGAGTATCCAACAACTAGTGCAATTATTCCATCCAAGGTTAAATTGAGGCGGTGAAGATTTTTCTCATTATCCTTTTGTAAATTAGTGAGATAGTTGGGAACAATTTTGATAAAATAATCTATCCAATCCTTGGAGCCTTTAAGTTGATCACCATCATTTAGTACCTTAGACATGAACCATTGCTCTAGGATGATCCCACAAAGCTGGTTTACAAATTTTGAGATAATCTGATAGTTGTTGAAATCACATATTTTTAGAAAATATAATGATTTAAGCCTTAAAAAAATTCATTTAAATCATTCTAATTGAAGATGGTATGGTCAAACTACCTTAGATCGAACCCCCTTGGATAGAACCCCACTAGTTTTAAACCATACCTATAATACAATCACCTTTACACCTACCAAAATGTTGATTAAAAACCACTTTTGATTTACCTTTTGGGGGATCAAATGAATTCATTTAATTTTTATTTTTTGTAAGTATGCATCCCTTATTATAAGCTTCACAAAAAGTATAATTTTAAATAAATTTAATTTTATTAATATATTTATTTTTTATTTCTTATGAATGTAGTTTTTATACCGAAAATCAAGCTCTTTGTTCTACATGTGGAAAAATAAAAGATTATCAAAATAAAATTTTGAAAAATATGAGTGCACTAGATATTAAAGTCCTTGATCCAACAAAATATAAATTAATTTCAATACATACAAAAAAAATTGTGTTATATAGTTTTCCTACGTCTGAATTGTAATTTGTTTGACTTTGAAACTTGATTAAGGAAAAAATATTCAATAAAATAATATGAAACCAGTTGGCAGCACTAGATTTTTATAGTTACAAATCTAAATTCAAAAAAAATATATATATCCTTCATGGGAAAAAAAATATGTGTTAGACGGTGAGCGTCACTTCCCAAAGACTATGTTTATTGGAAAAAACTAGTTTTCAAAGGAGATAGAAAAGGAAGTGCAATATGATTCCAAAATTTTTGAAAAAAATATATTTAGAACCTACAAACAAAATGTCACTAATCACTAGTTTGCATCATTTTCAAATTCTTCATGGTTTAGCCACTATAGGTGCCCAAAAGTGAAGATTTAGTTAGAAAAAATCAGTTTAGTGTCTAGTTTGGCCAAAAATTGTAAACCAGTATTGTGGGATCACCCTTTAGTGTGTAAAATGAATCCATTCTTTCCTTGATCTTTTTCTCTTCTGCATATATGTATTGAAATTCATCTATGACCATTTTGACCATTTTCTCAATAGGATTTGAAGATATGGGGCCTCAACACCCCTTTGTAAAATTTTGCACAAACTCATTACGGTGTGATGTACAAGTTGTCATTTCTTGAATAAGGGCTCCAATATAGGTTCATGGTCCTTTATTTGATCAACTACTTGTGACAAGAAGAAATAACATTCATACACATTTTTCAATTTTTCCACAATTAGTTTAACCATATGCTCCAAGATCTATTCCAATACCCTAAGGTTTTCTCTCTTTGCTCTTTCATTTGTTTCTTCATTAGCTTTTTCAACTTCTCAATTTCTTGTTTTAGCACATTTACTTGTTCAACAATGATTGCAATTGAATCATTCTAGATGGTAGGGAGCTAATATACTATTAATTATGTGCTTTGGGAAGGACCTGCTCCCTTCAATTGCTCTTTCAATTTCACATTTTCTATTAATAACCTCTTTACTTCATAATTTAGATCAATCTTTGCTTTCTTAAATTCTACCAATCTAAGCTCCATAGCTTTAACCACATCCCTACTAAACATTGTTGAGCACATTGTCATAATAGTTGGATCCAATGCTAATTTCACTTGAAGTGTCTTTACCATGGTAGCCTCTCTCATTTCTTTTACAACATCAAGAAATCTGAGTTTTTTTGTTCTTTTTCACTTTGTCCAAAAGGCTAGGGTTTCAATTGTTGGATTGTAACCTATGCCACTCATTCCTTCATTTGAATTGAATTTAGAAACCAACATGGGAGCTTCTTGGCTTCTTACTTGATCCATTAAAAATATTTTTTCTAACTCCATCCCTGGAATAATTAGTATATTTCTTTCTAAGACCAATTTTCTTACTTCTTGAGGGCTAACAATAATTTCATTAATCCTGAGTTCTTCAAAAGTCTAGGAAACAATCTGGTCATGTTGTGAATCATCAACACCCATCTTATTAATTTAGAGTCTCTTCTCAAAATATTTCATTTTCATCTTAAACCAAAAATCCTTAAACTTGAGAATTTGAATAAATTCATCATCTTAAATAAATGTAAGGGAAGCAATCACCCTTTCATCTTCTAGTTTGTGAGCATTAGTTGCAACCTTAGGCAATGGTTGATCAACTTTTTCATCTTTAAAATTCAAAACTACATCAACTACCTCTGTAGTATCCCCTATTCCACTTATTTCATATATGCCACTAAGGGGTCCACTCCATGTTTCTTCTACCTTTAGGTCTTGATTGCTCAGGGGATGATTCTGATTATATTTTCATATTGTCTGATAGGGGCTCTGTGATTATAATACCACTTGGTTTTATGGGTAGCTTGGAGGATTTTGAAGATTGACCCTTAAGTTTCTTTTCTGATTCAACATATAATCTTTCAAAGTTGTCAATTATTAAGTGGGTATGTGAAGAATCATAATGGAAAAAATAGGCCCTTAAGTGGGAAAAAAATCAAAAAAATCAGAGTTAGGAAACTTGACATAAAAATTTGAATAAGTTATCTATATTATATCAAAAATAAATTGAATTTAGTTTCTAAACTACTAGGTTTTTTTTTTTTTAAATCTATTTGGTGAAAAATTAAAATTTCAATGCAGTAGTACTTAAATTTTAGGGAAAAATAAGTAGATGTCTGTCTGACCACCCTAACCACAATAAAATGATAATATTTTCTTATAATATTTTAGCTATAAGTAGAGGACTCATGTCCCGATGTGATGCATAGTTTTTTGTAATTTTTTTCCAAGTAAATAATTAATTATGAATTTTTTATTACAAATTTTTAAAAAATATAAAAAACTTGCATGTCTAACCACCTTAACTTGGTCAAAACTTCATGAAATTCATTTTTTCTTTTTTTAATCCTATAGTATGCAAAGCACAAAATGTGATGCATGTTTTGGATTCAAAAAATGTGATATTGGTTAAAAGCTATAGATGTTTTTTAATCAGTCTATCAATCAAGACTTAAGTCATAATTTGAATAGAAAATGAATAATAATTACATATTAAATTCAAAGTAAAGCATAATTTATATTGGTGGAAAGCAAATAATCTCCTTTAAAAATCCTTTTGGGTATGTGTAGGATCATGATGGGCCAAAAAGTGGCAATATGATGGGTATGTGGCTGACGACTTTTTGTTAACTCAAAATTGATGAAACGAAAAAGGGTTTTTAAAGGAGATTCTCAACTTTCCACCAATATAAATTATGCTTTACTATGAATTTAATAAATAATTATTATTCTTTTCCTATTTGAATTACGACTAAAGTCTTGATTGATAGGCTAATTGAAAAGTATATATAGCTTTCAAAAGTTATCACATTTTTTTAATCTGAAGCATGCGTCACATTCTATGCTTCACATACTATAGGATTAAAAGAAGAAAAATTGAATTTGATGAAATTTTGACCAAGTTAAGGTGGTGAGAAAGACAAGTTTTTATATTTTTTAAAAGTTGTAATAAAAATTCATAATTAATTATTTACCTAGAAAAAATTTACAAAAAAATATGCATCACATCGAGACATGAGTCCTCTACTTATATCTAAAATATTATAAAAAAATATATTATTATTTTATTGTGGTTAGGGTGGTCAAACAAACACCTACTTATTTTTTCCCTAAAATTTAAGTACTATTGTGTGGAAATTTCAAATTTTCACCAAATAGATTTTTTTTAAATAAACCTAGTAGTTTAGAAACTACATTCAATTTTCTATAGATTCTATTCTTACATATTTTTGAAATAATATAGATAACTTATTCAAATTTTTATGTCAAGTTGCCTAATTTTGTTTTTTCTGAATTTTTTGCCACTTAAGGGCCTATTTTTTCCATGATGACCATGCCCATACCCTTTTTGTTTCATCAATTTTGGATAAAAAAAAAGTTATCAGCCACATACCCATCATATTGCCACTTTTTGGCCCATCATGATCCTGCACATACCCAAGTTCATCCTTTTGATAGGATCCCCTTATTCAACATGGAATCCTTGGAATCTAGTGTCCATTTTCTTCTTCTCCTCCTCAAGCCTCTTTATGATTTCACACTTCCTCTCCCTCTAAAAAACTTCATCAGGTTAAAACAATTTCTTATTACACCTTCTTCGTAATCCATTACATGGGTAATCCTAGCTTTAGTGAGAAATGTCTTCTTTATAAAATTAATATTCTCTTCAGGATCAAAGATCCTTTCTCCTCATGACTTCAATGAATACCCAATCTTAAAATAGTTCTATAGTTCTTCAAGAGTTTTAGACCTTACATATAGTGCCTCACATTCAGTTAGGTCAAGGAGAAATGTCCCTTTTCTATCTTTTCATAATGTCCTACTCCATCTATAAAATTTTCCACATAAATTCTAAAAGTGAAATTTGAATAGAAACAAATTTAGGTAAAATATGTGGGGCTTGAGGACACCCATAGACCCTTATTACTCTTTGGTCTGCTTAGAAGAACCAGTCAACAAAATTGTGAGTGTGTCACTGATTTAGCTTCAATGCTAAGGTCTTAATACTTGCATGATTTCATTAGGAAATCTTGGTGAAATATGACCAAGACTAGCCATGACCTTTATTATGAAACCATCATAAAATATTACATAATCACTATTTTTACATCTAATATCCCAGATGTAGCACCAATTTTGTACATGAAACCTATTCTCTTCATCACTAGTCATTCCCAAACACATTATTTTAGTCCATATATTTCTATTTTGGTTCAATATTAAATGACATAGTAGAGAGGATTTCATGAAAGTGATGGGAGCTAAGTTCTCTCTTACATGCAAAAATCCCTCATGTAGCCCTTTTCTCAATTTCAACATCAAATTCATACTTAATGTTGACTTTAGGATTGTGTATCTTCATTTCCATCATAATTAGATAGGTTGCAATCCTCTCTTCAACATCTATTATGAGCACTTGGCACAAAGAAAAATAAGTTCTTTTCACATATACTTGGAATTATTCTATGGAAAATGGCTCGATTTGGGAGGGGGAGATAGGTATCCTATTTTTTACACCCATTTTCATGTGTAAAGGAAGTTCATCACTCCTCTAGGTTCTCCTCAATCTCCTATAATCCTCCTCACTTCTGTCCAAGTCAATCTTAGTGACAGCTTGCTTGTTTAACATAAAACACTCTATAATTTATTCTTTAGTTAGAACCACTAATGGTGAACCATCTAGCATTCTTGTAGTCTTGGTAGTCAGGTGATAATATTGTGCCAATACTTTAATAAACTTAAAATCTGCGAAGACATCTGGGACTATCAATTTGGAAAAATCTAAAGTCTAAGGATTCAAAACTAGAATCTTGGCATCCCTTTTTTCATAGAAGTACCAAAAAAGATCCCACCCTAAGATAGGGATAATTAGGTCTCTACATCTATGGGCTTTATCTTTAAACACCTTTTTGAATCCTTTGTTTACATAATTAGGTAACACATCTAAAATGGATTGTTGTAGGGACCTCTTCTCTCTTTTAGAAACAATGGAATCTTCCATTTTATTTGAAAGTTGACTTCTTTTAGGTGGCATGATGAAGAATTTACTCCTACTTGATTTCCTTTAGAAATAATGAAGAATTTGCTACAAAGGGTTTTTGTGAACTTACCCAATGAAATAATAGTTGCAAAGTCTCTCTGCTTAAACTCCCTTGCCTCTGGTATACTGAGCTATGTAAATGATTGCCAAAATTTCATCGAGCCCAAGTAATATTTTTTGCTAAGCTTGGTCATCTCACTATTAATGTCAATTCATGCAAAATATTTTAGAATCTACTCATATTTTGAGTTTGAATACATGTGTTTGATCTTGGGAAATCAAATGGTGTAATCATTAAATGATTTGATATCTTGTACCATAGTACCGCTCTATCATTTCAAGACTATTGCAAAGTAGCATTAGCAATATCACCACCCCATGCACACCCCTTTGGAATCCCATGGGACACAGATTAATTCTAGCAATTGAGTGACTATTCATCACCATACTGCTCAGTCATATGAAGACCATTGCCAGGTAGTGGTATTGTAGGGTTAGCAATACTACCACCCTATGCACACCCCTTTGGACTCCCTCAAGATAGTGGGTTAATTATAACGGTTGAGTGATTGTTCACCGCCATACCACAATGTCACTATTTACCCCTTATGGGTCTATGGTTTACTTTAGTTGTTAACATGTTCTCATCGCCAACCCACAATATTCATATTTGGTCATCATGGTATTACAATAAGCATTTGTACATTGACCTATATGTCCCACCATCTTGTGCATACCTCTATTAACTACTATGATAGTGTGATATTTGATTTTATTATGAATGCAGTATTTTAGATATAATTTTATTGAAACTATTGATCAATTTTATAATTTTGGAGTCTCTTAGTTTTAATTTTCAGTGTCAATAATACCTGAGAGATCATTTTTTTATTTGTAATGAGGAGGCTTAGTTCACCTAATGTTAAGATATCTATATGTTTTATTAAATTATAGATGTTCATTATATGTTTGCATCTAGAAAACATATAGGAAACACATGAAATTATATTCTAACTAAACATAATTAATTTCAAATTTCAACCAAAGTAAGAAAACTAAGAAGAATGATTGAACCTAACTTTAAATGTACTTTATTTGTAATGAGGAGGCTTAGTTCACCTAATGTTAAGATATCTATATGTATTATTAAATTATAGATGTTCATTATATGTTTTCATCTAGAAAACATATAGGAAACACATGAAATTATATTCTAACTAAACGGAATTAATTTCAAATTTCAACCAAAGTAAGAAAACTAAGAAGAATGATTGAACCTAACTTTAAATGTACTTTAATTCAACAATGAACATCTCATATTTTGTATATAATGTACCAATAGAATAATGATGCTTACATTCAAAAATGTATTAGTAAAACAAAAATGAATAAGGATACCTATACTCAGATCTATATTACATTCAATAATAAATTACACCATACGTATAACCAAAGTTTAGGTGGCAAGCTAACCTCTTAAGGTGACAAAAACATCATGACAATCATCTGCATTGCCAGCAGTATCAAAATCCTGATCACTTGTGTCTACATCTACTTGAATTTCTTCCTCATCCTCATCTATGACATGCAATGCATTCTCTCTCCCAATCTCTTCATTAGTAATAAAAATTCCTTCTTGGAACACTCCATCATTGTCTTCATCCACTTCTTCAAATGTTTCTTGTAAACTAGCATATTGCCCATCAGGCATTATATCAACAACTTCCATGAATTTTCATTTTGAATGAAACTTTATTTGAATGGCATGCAAGTGTCTTAGGCTTCCTACATCATCAATTAGAAATGATTGGTTAATTTAAAGAGGGGAAACATATAGCTCATCCATCTCTGATAAAAAATATCATCTAATTGCTCATACAAATCCATACTCATGAAATTATTCTGTGGATGGTTGGATCCACTTACATTTTAATAATATAGGACTATTTTCACCATAGTCCACTAGAATAATTTCTTGGATGAATCCAACATAAAATTTCTTCTCAGTTTTGTGAAGAAATTCAGTACTAACAACACAATCACAATTTTTCTTTGCTTTTTCTTTTTCTTCCACTCTTAAATGACTACCACAGACCCACATTCCATTGAAACACCTAGCCCATAAATGTGGAGATTGTGAAAGATCACTTTCCTCAATTTTTATATCTTAAACTTCTTTTACATCACTCAATACATTAGCAATCGATTCTCCAAATTTTGGAAAAGAATCACCTTCAATCAAATCACCATGGTGTCTATGCTTTTGAGGTCGATGTTGCATCTAAGCTTTATTGTCTTCTTCATATTTTCTACATAAAATATTAACATACAAATAGTAAGATTAATAATATAAGTGTGTAAATGCAATTGAGTATATAAATTATTGTGTATTTTTTTTACCTGCATCATATATCGAATGAAGATGTGTTTGGAAGAATATAGGCATGTATCACACTTATTTCATGATGTGATAACCTGAAGTGACACCCATTACCTTCTAATACTTCACCTACAACTGTCTCTTCTTCTCATCATCCCATACTTGTGGATTGAAATTTTTAAAATCCTTCATATATTCTATGCAAAATCCCATGGCCTTTTGCATTGAATATCCCTCAGACATGTTGCCTTCTACTTTTTCCCTAGTACAAACATCTTTTTTCAAAACCTTCATATACCATTCTATAGGATCCATCGATCTTGTTCTTATCGGGCCACAATGCTTTAGTTCATATTGTAGACGCATCAAAAGATGCATAGAAATTTTAAATATTGTTGGTGGAAATTCCTGTTCTAATAGACAAAGGACTTCAACAACCTCCTCTCTCAAACTATCAAAGCTCAAAGGATCTAATACATGTAAACTCATTCTCTTTAATATTAGGCCCAACCTTATAACTGCCAATCTTGGACCCTTTTCCAAATTTAATATATTTACCACAATAGGTAAAATATTATCCGTTGTGACATGAAAGTCATGGGTCTTGATGCCTCTTAAGCAATTAATGTCAGTTTGGCTTCTAATACTACTACTTACATATCTAGTGGGAAAGTGAGTCTGAGACATCAACAATAAGAATTTTGTACATTGTTCATTTATCCAGACATAAGGAGCACTAGGTTTTCTATACTTTCCATCATCATATTTTTCAACCCAAATATTTTGACAAATCTTTAGTTGTCAAAAGCCTTCACATGATGAAATAATATCAAAAGCACCAAAAAGAGCCTCTATAATAGCATAGGATATATTTTTCTCAATATACATAAAGTCAACAGTATGCCTAATGGCTATATCCTTAAAGTATGGCAACTTATAGTATATACACAACCTTTTTACATGGCTCTCTTACATGGATCATATAAACTACTAGCAATCCCATCATTTTCAATAAATGAAATTCTTTTTTTTTTTTTTCCATTTTCAACTATGTAATCACTTGTTATTAGCAATGGTGCTTCATGATTCTCTTCTTCACCATTGAACCATGTTTTTTGTTGATGGGTATGTGTAGGATCATGATGGGCCAAAAAGTGGCAATATGATGTGTATGTGGCTGACGACTATTTTTTAAACCAAAATTGATGAAACGAAAAGGTTTTTTTAAGGAGATTCTCAACTTTCCACTGATATAAATGATGCTTTAATTTGAATTTAATAAGTAATTATTATTCATATTCTATTCAAATTACGACTAAAGTCTTGATTGATAGGCTAATAGAAAAACATCTATAGCTTTCAAACGGTATCACATTTTTTGAATCTAAAACATGCATCACATTGTATGCTACGCATACTACATGATTAAAAAAAGAAAAAATGAATTTCATGAAGTTTTGACCAAGTTAAGGTGGTCAAACATATGAGTTTTTATATTTTTAAAAAAATTGTAATAAAAAATTCATAATTAATTATTTAGTTGGAAAAAATTATAAAAAATATTATCATTTTATTGTGGTTAGGGTGGTCAGACAAACACCTACTTATTTTTTTTCCTGAAATTTAAGTACTACTACATTGAAATTCAAATTTTCACCAAATAGATTTTTTTTTAAACAAACTGATCTGTAAACTCCTTACTATGAATCACTTAACAACTTGTTAGATTCACTAGGATACAGATTTAAAATTAAGATCATAACTGGCGATGCTTGTGAATTGAGCAAATAACAACATAAAACATAGGAAAGTAAAGAAGCTGACAAAAATCATGCACCAAGAAAAGAGAGACAAAGATTTGATTACAGAGTTCACCAGATTCTGGCTACGTCTCTGGATCCGCAAATAAGCGTGATCGATGCAATTATTATGATGCAACTTCTTTTTACGCCATGATGGTCTTTCATTGAGTTACAATCTGCTTCCCACTAAAACACTGTCTTGACAAGAACTTTCTAGCACCTTGCCCAGTCCTTCTGTCAACTTTACAATGCTTCCAAACAATGAAACTGCAACTCACACTCCAAAAGAGTACATAGGTGTCAAGCCTTTACAAATGACTCAAAAAGTTGAACAAATCCTCAAGGACTCACCAAGTTCTTATCTCTTCTCCTAGAGACCACTTAGCCCTCAAAAGACTCCAATAACTCTCACTCTAAACCCTTTACTAAGAGAAAATAAACTCTCCAAGAGCTTTTACAAAGAATGAGATTCCTCAAGAGTTTTCTAATAGCTCTCACCAAGAGAACACTCAAAACCCCTTTGAATGAATAAAACACTCACCATCTCCCTTATATACATAAAAATAAGCCTAAAATGGCTTAACCAAAAAAACAAACATACCCCCTATAATCAATTCGTATATTGGCATATTTTTGTTTTAGACCACTTTTAGTTTAAGTGGTTAGAGGGTTATAAAAAAAATAGGCCATTTTGTTATGGCCTCGGGCCAACCCATCCAACAAAATGAAACTAACACCTCATTTATCTAAATGTTGTTTGGTTTTCTATTGGTGTATATAGATTTTGTGAGCCGAGTGGTCGGGGGTTCAACCTACGTCGGCCACGTTTTAACAACCAACACCGAAATTTAAAAACAACAAAACCAACCCGCACTATACATACATTGAGGCCTCTATGCATGGTGCAATGGTTTAAACCACTGGCTGTTTCCATGGAGATCACGCGGTCAAACCCCAATAGCCATTCATTTTTCTGAACACTCTGAACTGACTTGCCGAATGCTGAAAATTGGCACGACACGTGTCAAAATGCTATTCATCCGGGATGCTAACTCTGCTGCCAATGCATCTGCCGACTTCACCTCTATACACTAACTAGACCACTGACAAAGCAAATACCACAAGTCATACGATGATTGGTCTGTTCAATATGATTCAACTGCCACATGTCACGCCGGGACTTGTCCACATCATTTTCATACGGCATGCCACGTCACCTGTATGGATGGACACATGTCAACACCTGATTGGTCCACTTCAGATTTGTATGGATTGCTGACGTCATCACATACAAATGCTAATGTCATCACCTGTACCTCTGGTCCACCAAGTCAACCGAGAGCTTTGACTGGTCATATCTTGTGCATACAAGCTCCGTTTTTGACGAAACAAACACCGCCAGACTCATCTCGACGAGCACTTCGATTTGATGCCGATTTTGACAAATTCTGAGATGATCAATTTTTTCACTTCCTATCGCCCCTTGGTACCCTATTTGACCAGACCTTTGACCAAGCATAACTTGCATGTACGATCTCCTTTTGACGCGATTCAAGTTGCATCAGAATCCTGTCGGTGAAATCTTTGATCTGAGACTGCTTTCGCTGATTTGAGGATAGTTAATTTTCCAATCAACCATATGGTATCCTCGGTCCTTGTTCAACTTTGACTGAGCATATCTCGAGCAAACGAACTCCTTTTGACATGCTTCAAGTTGCATCAGGATCGTATCGCTATGCTCTATGCATTAATGCTAGTTCTAGGAGATTCTGAAGCTGCTGGATTTTTGAGGCCTTCAAGATCCACCTAGATCACAAACCTAGTAGTTTAAAAACTACATTCAATTTGCTATAGATTCTATTCTTACATATTTTTGAAATAATATAGATAACTTATTCAAATTTTTACTTCAAGTTGGCTAACTCTCATTGTTCTATTTTTTTTTCCACTTAAGGGCCTATTTTTTCCATAAAGATCCTGCACATACCCTATGGATGATCCATTTTAAGGTAAGCATGATTCCCACAGTAAATACACTTATGTAAAATTCTTGAGTGCCTCACAAAATCCTTAAAGCTAAAAGGAGGACATCCATGGTATTGATGAACACTAAGACCAAACAATATGTTGTATGTAGGAAGATCATGAATTGTAAACAATAATGAATCTCTTAAAGTAAATTTGATTGAATGGACATCCCTTAAATATTGAATTGCTTCAATTCCTTTCCATAATTCCATTAGCTATGTTGGTGTTCCAAATCGAACAATCCAGTGAATCCTATAGACTAGCCACTTTCTAATGATTAGACCCAATGGTGGATTTGGCCAACTAACAAGATTAAATAAAAGACTAAGATCTTCTACACTTCTAGCTCTATAGGACCAAGATGGGTCAACCTATACAATTCCTAAAACTTAATTCAACCATACACAGACATTTCTTTTTATAGTAGATAATTCCCAATTCAATTACACCAAAGACACTATTGACAACTTCAATTTTGGCCAAATTCTTGGTAAATCAATAATCACCTTGTCATTGGGAAGCATAACACAAAACTTCAACCAAAAAACAAGGATTTAAAATGATATTTAATTTAAAAATAAAATTTCTCCTGAGATGCATTAAGCTAAATGACAGATGAGTGTCTAATTATGGGCCATGGAGTCAAATTCATATAATGAATTTATTAGCAAATTGACTTCAACTAGTGGATTTAAATTGTTAATGTATTACACCAACATATCAAACTCTTCTCATAGATCCAACCTACACACTTACAATCACAATTGTTTGTTCAAAGTTTTTTAACCATTTCATTGAAAAAAAACCATGAATAGACAAAACAATCTCAGAAAATTGAGATGAAAAACTCAAACATACTCTATATTATTGAATTCATATGATCTAAGATGTACAAATCTAGAGACAATTTGATGACATTCACGAATTTCATGATTTATTTACATAAAATGACTAATATTTACTCATGAAATTAGTAATGAAAGCTTTACAAACTCAATTTATGACTCAGAACTCAACATTTTCTATCTAGCCAACACCACAAAAGAATTCATAACCCTTTACAATTGAGAATAGAAAAGAAGATATAGAAGAAAAGAAAGCTCCAGAAGAAGCCCAAGAGCTAATCCATAGATGCCATCTAGAAGTTTCATTCACCGTTGATGAAGAAAATGCAAAGCTTCTCTTATCTCTCTTCCTTGCAAAAAAAATTGTCTCCAATTTTGCCTTTGCTCCAAGTTGTTCAACAACATAAATTTTTCCCATATGGAGAATCTCCATCCATTCTATAGTGAAAATATATGCTTTCTTGTGAAAAGTCTATTTACTCTCATTTTTCCCTTTTATTTGCTACAACAACACATTATTCCCCAACATATAATACTTGATCATAAAGTGAATATTAAATTCACTTGACTCACATCATTTTACATCCAACATTAAAATATTTCATTTAAAATGAAGACATTATGAATTTAATATTATTGGGCCACTTAAATCACTCCCTCATTCCCCTTTCATATTTCATTTTCACATTCAAACAGGGTAAAATATCTCACCAATTCCCCATGTTTACTATTCACCTTATAGTTAAATATTAGATATTTCACTTACAAGTAAAGGCTCCTCTAAAAAAATAACACCATCGAGCTTTTAGAAAAAGCATTTTTTCTAGCCCACTCCTTTATTCACCCATTTATGTTCCTTATCCATTTTAAAATTCTCTTATAGCTTATAAACATTGCTTTTAAATATTAAAAGATTTACTCATTTGATGGGACAGTTTAAAAACTTTGCCCGTGCCCTCTATCTTACAACTTAGCAAGTAAAGTATTCAACTTTAAAATAGAGCTTTTAAATTTTTAGACTTCACCATGTTGCACAATATTTTGAACTAGGCTTGTATTTTGTTCCACTTTGTATTTTATCACTCGACAATAAAACATTTCACCTTTTAACCCATAAGCTCATCTCATGCCCAACCAAAATATAAGGTGAAGATTTTAAAATCTTCCACCGGACCCTCTTTTCACTTTTTCACTAGTTTATACAATACTTGATTTTCAAAATAAAACCATATTATAATTTCTTATCTGATTGATCCTTTCAAACATGATTCCTTTAATATTTTAAGGGGCCCATCACACACTTTCCCCCACACAAGCATTTCTTGAATTTTATATGAGCAAAGTCTTGCATTAAGAGTTTTTCGAGCAACATAAGCACTTCACTGCTCAATGAAAACGCTACTTGGGATCACACTCCATGTGTCCTCTTCTTGTGGATCTTGCAACCTTAACAAGTGAGCACTTTTATAATACGAGATTGTAGGAACAACTGTGATTTGGCTACATCTTACTCTTATTTATTTTTCATTTTTCTTCAGCTTGTTTTTTCCCTAAAATCTTTCCTATGTTTGGTTCTCCTCTAGATATGGTGGCTTCACCTTCAATTTACCCAAGCAACTTGGGGCTCATTATCACCCATTACATCTGACCTCTAAAATGAGATATTCATACATCAAACTCCTCTATTTCATTATAAACATCCTTTGTAGTATCAATTAGATGCCTCTACCACTGTGAGGAGCCAAGCTTGTGGCTTTTGATGGCATTCCCTTTCAGCACATGATAGCCACACCAATCTCACCCTATAGTGCGCCCTTCAACATCAAGCTAGTAGATTCATCTATAGCAAGCACAATACATCTTTATGATTGCCAATAAATTTTTCTTGAAATGTCTCTAAGACCTTTTCTACATATCTATTTTTTTGTATCAGCTGCTACATTTCAAAATGCATTGCTCTGAATAGCTAGGACACCCACGTGTTGCATTTTCTTAAGATTCTCTGAGGTCTTTTCAAAATAGATCCATCTTGTGCATTTTCAAAAGACATGGTGTTACAACTGTGACATCCACTAAAACCACATTTAATTGAGGTGTTCATCAAACCAATTCATGTGCCCTCCTCTTTTCTATATTGGGCCTCTTTTTCAAACATTTGGGTAAAATGTTGCATGCAACATGTCATTATACTAGTGTACAAATGTTTTGAAATAGTAAAAGACCCCCTCACACAGTATGTTGGTCACCCCTAATAGCATTTTCCATGAAAACTTCTAAATTCTTATCTGCAAATACATTTTGTGAACACAATAATTTTAGTGTGTGCCATGTCTTCATGGTGTGGCCGCCAACATTAATTTGTTTGAAATTTTCTAAAGCATTTTCAACACATCCATTTTGTATGGAGCCAGGCACATGCCTTTATTCATTGCATCTCATTGAAAGTCTCTAAGGACTTATCACCAAATCCAATCTATGTATAAATTGTCCTCCTATTACATTTTCTTAAGAGTCTCTGAGGTCTTTTCAACAAATCCATTGTTTTCATATGCTACAGGTGATGGATGCCCCCCCATCGAGCTCCTTCAAACTTATTTTCTTTGCTTGAAAGTTTCTAAAGAATTTTTAATGAATCCATTATGCTCATCTTTCGAGGAATTCTATCAAACAAACTCACATGCCCTTCATCTCTTTATTATTGGAGTGAACAATCAATATTGAATTTCCCTCTACATAGGGCACCTACTCTTCAAAATATAGATTGAACCCTCTTATTTAGTGCATTTTCCTGAAGGCTAGTAAGGTTTTTTCAACAAATCAGCTATGCGTATGCATAGAAATATCAGTGGCATCCCATGTCACTACCATCACTTGAGAAGGGCATTGAGAAATTTTTGAGTTTTTTTCAAGAAATCCATTAAATGCACATGTTGACACCATTTTGTGGAATTTTCAATTATTTTCTTTTGCTACAACTTGAGACAACATTACAGGAGTTAGAGCTTGATGTTGCTCAATTTCCTTAGCTTTGGTCTATATTCACCAAGATGTTGCTTTCCTCTATATCTCAATATTTTTCTCCTCTTCAGACATTGCTCAAATTTTCAACTCCATTGCTTTAGGCTTTTCTTTTTTTTGTGCATGTTCTAGTGTCAATCTTTTATTTGAGCTTAGCACTTCCTCACAATAGTTCTCTTTTGAGGTTACCTTGCCTCAACTCAATTAAATCTTGAGTCACTAAGAGCTCTGATCATCAATGGGAGACAACATCCTCCAACTCCATAGTTCTTGAAAATTTTGATGCTATTGGTTAGTTGAGCCTGCATTGCCATGGCATGTTCCCACAACAACAGTTTAAAGCATGTCAGGTCCCATGTGGGCCCGGCTAAAAAAAAATCATTTTCAAACAACTTTCATGCTCAAATGGCTCAACACTACCTTTTCAATGCTTCACAAATGAAAAGATGAAATGACTTCCCATTAATTTTTTTTTTTGGACCTTTTTCCAAAATGGTGAAAACTGGCCAAGTTGGCTTCAGAATTGCCCTAGGAAACTGGTCAAACAACCTCCTGAAGACATGAAAACTTACAGGAATGTAGAATTTTGACCTAATAATGGAGTGCAAAAGATGGTATAGAAAAAGAGATCCTGAGGTGAAAGATAATTTCATTGTCAAAGTTGCTCAATTGAACTTTTTGAAACAACCTATTCAAAATCAATTAAAACTCATTGAATCACCTCATTGAAAAAATATCAAATCAACTCTTGGCGACCTTCCATTGGACACAGTAGATCATTTTGTTATATTGAGTACTTTTGAAAGATAAATTTACATGAATCATCATTCATCAAAAGATATTGAAGTTCAAATTTGACCTCCCAAAAAGGTGTTCGAAAATACAAGTACAAAATTGAACAAATTGCATTTATTTTTGACTTGGAAAAAATATCAAATCAGTTCATGAGACTATGAAAACTAACATGGGATCACATTTAGGAATGGATAATGGATAACAACAATCATTTTGGCATGATGATCATTGATTTGCAAAATACAAGCTTGAACAGGAAGCTACTTTGCAAAACTAAAAGTTTGCAAATAGCAAAAAAGTGCCAAAACCCTCTAGCTTTGCTTTTTGAAACCCTGTCAAAAATCATCATGGGAAGCTGAAAATTGACATACACATTCACATATGATGCATGAGTGGGCTTGAAAATTGGCTTTTCACAAAAATCAACATGCTCCAAAATATGACCCTGCAAAGTAGGTCAGTTAGACAGATTTTTTAAGTGCACTTCTGAGAGTGTAGAGGAAATATTTTTGAAATGGGAACTTCAAATTTGAAAATTTTGAGAGTTCCATCATTGGCTCTGATAGGGGATGTATACCCCCTGTGGGCATAGCAAGAATCCATATCTCTGGGGAGTAAACCAAATATTGAGTTTGTCAAGTGTCCTCAAATTGCTCTTTTATTCATTCTTCTTTTTCAACTTCATCTAGTGACCCCAGGCCACCAAATGAAAAGGGGAGATCAATATTTACCTCTGTCAAACACAATTCTATACAAAGAGCTAATCTCTCTCAACTCATGCTTGCTTCCATCAAACCACAACAACATGAGTGACTACATTTTTGCAAACACAAGTATCAGGCTACCTTTGTGCAAGTGTGAACTTGCTCTTCATTTGTCTCCATTTTCACATGGAAACCAGATCATATATGCCACTTCACAGTCACTTTCTTCATTCTTTAGTTTTGTATCAAGTGGAAACATTTGAATATGGTGATCAAGACCATATAAAGCATAGCCTAATCATACTCATTCTCCTGATTAAATATGTTGGTACCTCTCAAGAGGCAATCATATACAACATTATCAACATGTTCATAATCACTATGCATTTGAAAATAAGGCATACTTTCAAAATTTTGATTATCATGTGGCAAAAACTCATCATATTCATCATTTAAATCATTTCCAAGCTGAAGACAACATTCTTCAATACTTTGCATATTGCCACATTCTATGAAAACCTATCCCAGCTTACAAAAATAACACTGACACTCTACTACATGGCTAGTACTATTAGGCTCAATTTGATCATTAGTTTCATATCAATGGTGAAACCATAACAAGAACTTACCAATAGATCTTTCTCATCATGCAAACTATCTTCGAGTGTATGTGAAGAGATACACTCATGCATTCGCACACTTTGCAACTATTCTCCATCATGCTGGTATAGAGAGTCATCAAAGATTTCTGACTTGTCCTCATCTATAGCTATCTTGTCATCTTCTGAACATAAGGTATCAACACTTTCAACATCCCATGCTTGGGAAAAATGAGCAATTTTGGTTTAGAAGGATAGTCTAATTTCTCATTGAAATCAACATCAATATCCACATGAAAAGACTCATCCCTAGGCTCATTCAAATCAGCAAACAAACACTTGTCCAAATCTACATTGAAATCCTCAAGATTTGGCTCATTGGAGGTACAAACATCATGGTTATCTAATCCTTCCAACTCATAAAAATAGATTTTTGAGTCTGCATCATCATGCTCACTGTCATATTCATCATACAAGGCATCATTGAAATCAAAGGGATGCTTGTATTCATCCACATTATCATCATCATGATCAACTGGTTCATAATTGGAAGGAGAATAAAAAACACATGCATCATACCTCGAATCTTGAAGACCATCATCATTGTGAAAATCAATGTGAGAAGCACACAAAAACTGAGAATAATTCTCATGTGCACATTTATGATATTCAATGATTAAGAGATCTAAAAAAAATTCACTACTTAATAGGTCATTTCTCTGATCTATTCTACTTAATAGGTCATTTCTCTGATCTATTATTTCAACCACTTCATCTTCTTGACCTTCACTAGAAATATATGCATTACCAAGTTGCAAATCAGGATATGTTATAACATCATCATCATGAAAGTCTGAGAACTCAATGGGCTGATCATAAACATGATCTCCCCAATCATAGGAGAATGAATTACTACCAATATTGTTCAAAACATGATCACAACCAATCACAACTTAAATAGGTTGTCTAGTTCTTCCTTCTTGCTTACTTTTGGGCTGTCATAATAGCAATCCACATCTTTTTGCATCTCAATATTGGACTGGATGTATTCATTGAGTTTTTCCTTTACATCCTCTTGAGAATAGACCCAAATATTTTCATTATCAAACTAAAAGCCATCAATGGTTTCTTCATTGCAGCTGGTTGTAGGGTATGTGCAAGATCATGATGGGCCAAAAAGTGGTGATATGATGGGTATGTGTAGGGTATGTAATTGGTGACTTATTTTTTACCAAAAATTGATGAAAAAAATGGGGTTTTTAAAGGATATTCTAACCTTTCTACCAATATTTAAATTATGTTTGACATTGAATTTAATAAATAATTATTATTCATTTTCTATTTGAATGATGACTAAAGTCCTGATTGATAGGTTGATTGAAAAAAATCTATAGCTTTAAAAAATATCACACTTTTGAATCCAAAACATGTGTCATATTCTCTGCTTCACATACTATATGATTAAATAAAAAACCATTGAATTTCATGAAGCTTTGACTAAGTTAAGGTGGTCAGACATATGAGTTTTTTATATTTTTTAAAAGTTGTAATAAAAAAATTATAATTAATTATTTACTTGGAAAAAAATTACAAAAAATATGCATCACATCAAGACAAGAGTCCTCTACTTATATCTAAAATATTATAAAAAAATATTATCATTTTATTATGGTTAAGGTGGTCAGATAGACACCTAATTCTTATTTTTTCCCTCAAATTTAAGTACCATTGAATTGAAATTTTTAAAAAAAAAAAAAAAACTTAGTGGTTTAGAAATTACATTCAATTTGCTACAGATTCTATTCTTACATATATTTGAAATAATATAGATAACTTATGTAAATTTTTACGTCAAGTTTCCTAACTCTGATTTTTGTAAATTTTTCACCACTTAAGGGCCTATTTTTTCATGATGATCCTGCACATACCTTGTAGTTGAGCTTGATAATTCAAATTCACTACATACCTCTTTATTTGGAGCTAACATACTGACATTTTGAGCAACATTTCTCAAATCAACAAATTCCAATTTCTCATTACGGAGACTTGCATCAAAGCTACACTCAACACATATAGAATTGACATGATCAATTGTACTATTACATTGTTGATCACATATCTCTTCTTCAAAGATTAAATCCAACTCATATTCTTCATCATGTTATTGGCTCAAAAAACTTGGAATCTCATTGTTCCTTGCAACATCACATTAATTGCTTAAGGGAAAAGTATTATCAACACAATTTGAACTGAGAGGATCATTCAGGAAGTTGTTTGCATCATTGCAACCCTTAATTGTTGTAGAAAATTTGCTCTATTTTTGCACTTTTAGAGGAGATAGAAGAAACTTCAAATGTTTCATTCATCTCATCATGTCTTTCATCATCATGCCTGCAACTTTCAACTAAGTGGGTATGTGCAGGATCATCGTGCAAAAAACAGGCTCTTAAGTGGCAAAAAATTCAGAAAAATCAGTGTTAGGAAACTTGACATAAATATTTGAATAAGTTATCTATATTATTTCAAAAATATGTAAGAATATAATTTGTAGAAAATTGAATGTAGTTTCTAAAATACTAGGTTTATTGAAAAATAAATCAAATCTATTTGGTGAAAATTTGAAATTTCAATGCAGTAGTACTTAAATTTCAGGGAAAAAATAAGAAGTAGGTGTTTGTCTGACCACCCTAACCATAATAAAATGATAATATTTTTTTGTAAGATTTTTTATATAAGTAGAGGACTCATGTCCGGATGTGATACATATTTTTTTGTAATTTTTTTCCAAGTAAATAATTAATTATGAATTTTTTATTACAACTTTTAGAAAATATAAAAACTATGTCTGACCACCTTAACTTGGTCAAAACTTCATGAAATTTAATTTTTTTTAATCCTATAGTATGTGAAGCATAGAATGTGACATGTTTGATTCAAAAATATGATACCGTTTGAAAGTTATAGATGTTTTTCAATTAGCCTATCGATCAGGACTTTAGTCGTAATTCTAATAGAAAATGAATAATAATTATTTATTAAATTCAAATTAAATCATAATTTATATTTTTAGAAATCTGAGAATCTCCTCTAAAAACCCTTTTTGTTTCATTAATTTTGGGTGAAAAAAAGGTCGTCAGCCATATACCCCCATAATATTGCCACTTTTTGGTGCACCATGATCCTGCACATACCCAAGTACATTTTTTTTGTAGGTTGTTCAAGGATGACTTCCTCATCACCTAATGATACATCAGTCTCATCTTCTACCCTCTCAGCTATGCATTTTTTTGAATTTCAAGTTGAAGACATCTGATCATTTTTCTTCACACAACTATTGGTTTCATCAGTATGTTTACCTAAAACAAAGGACAACAAACTTTGCATGTATTCATTCCTCCTTTTTTCCAAATCATCTAAAAATTTGTAAGCCATTTGCATATTGGAGATTCTAAAATCTTTTAATAATGCACTAGATCCCTCCTCAAAAGCTTCAAAATACATATGAATACAATCTGGAGTACTAGGTTCAAAATTCTATGGGATTAGTGAAAGAGCAACAACAAATATATGATTGAAATCAGTGCTTGAATCTTCATTTTTATTTCTAATATCCTTTAACCTTGTGACAAGGTCAGAAGGGTCTCTTGAAAATTCTTCTTTATAAGCACCCATTAACTTATCTTAGCAAGGAAAAGATTTCTCAAGAAAACTCAAGTACCAATCTCTAGCTCTTGCTTCAAGGGATCTGACAAAAAATCTCTTCCCAATATTTTGGTATCCAAATGAATGTTTCTCCATGAAGCTATAAAAACTTTTAACATGTGCATCTCCCTCACATTCATTGTATCCATTAAATCTAGGAATCTCCTTATAGACTTGAGTTTGCATACTTTCAGTTTTGTAATCAACCCGTGAAAAATCTAATTGAGCATACAATATATTAAAGGAATTGAAAATAGGTGCATTAATTTTGAAAGTAGACATAGTTTGATTGTCTCTTGACTAGTCTTGTTGAAACATCTATTGCCTTTCATCCATCTATTTAAGTCCCCTTTCAAACAAAACTTTCCAGTCCGACCTTATCTTAGGTTTATGCATTCTTGGGTTTCTGTACTTTGGGGTGTCAGATGTATGAGGACTATCAAAATTATTACACTTCTTGAGAAGTTTTATCAAGGAGTCTATAGGTATTGCTATTTTATCTTGATGATCCATGGAAATATGCAAATCAAGGCTCAACTAATTGTGCATAATCAGGACCATGACCAAATGATGGAAAACTATGACAATTGCTAACATGGTGATAATGAGGGCTTGAAACATATGATAATTCAAATAGATGGAAATCCCTAAGATATACAAATTCATTCTATCCATCCACACCAACAAATATTTGAGCACTAGACAAAACTTAATATTATTATCCTTTCCCTTTGTTAGTGCTAAATCACTCAATAGCGAATCAATTTTTTTCCCAAGAAGTTCAAATATGGTTTTCATATACAATTTTCTTGAAAACCAAGAGTGAAGAATACCTAGAAATGTTGTAGCTACTGCAAATTATTCTAGAAATATTGTAGATTTGGAATTATATTCACCTCTTCATCAAGTTCTTGTAACAAAGTCACCACCTCTCTTCATAGAGGACTGAACTTCAAGCATCATGAAGCTCTTTCAAAGAAAAATCTCCTTTCTGACTTCCTTTCACCAATAGAGCATAATAGATCTATCAACACTTAAAAATGACCTGGGCCTGCAAGCTCTATTTTTACCACTTTTGTCCTAGCATATTTATGACATTTAATTATGTCCTTGGTCCACATTTGGCTATTGATTAAATAATTCATAATTATTTAATTAATTCATGTCATTTTATTCTTCATGATTATTAAATAAATAAATTTCTAAATTTATTTAATTACCCCTCTTTGGTCATTTCTTCCTTATTATTAAATAAATAAGTTTTATTTATTTATTTAATATGTCACTAGTTGTCATAATTAAATGAATTGATTAATTTATTTAATTATTGATCATGCCTGCTAATTTAAATAATTATCTTTAATTATTTAATTGTTGAAATTAATATTCCTCTCATTTTAAATAAATGAAATTATTTAAAATGTCATCTCAATTTTAACTAACAGTCCATTTTGGTAAATAATTGGAAAATCAATTATTTATTATTTCAAAAAATCCATATTCTGAATTAACTTAATTCAAAATGGTAACTAATCTTCTAAAAATCAAGTAATCAGGCAGATTCTTGATTTTCCAAATCCAATCTTTAGTTCATCTCTTATCTTCTTGATTTTTTGAATCTCACAAATCAGGCAGTCTTTATCTTCTTGATTTTCAAAAATATTTATTTTCTAAATTAATTATCTCATTTATTCTCCACCACCGATTTGATTTTCTCAGATGACATCTCGACCGCTCACTTAAGGATTTTTCCCTAGCCCTGATTAGGGATTATCAGATTTAATCTTGTCCTCTAATTTTAGGTCTTTGTCAAAAGTCGATCTCGTCCGTCCATTCAAAATGGAATTTTCTATAAAATGCTATTTTGTGTTCATTTTTAGATTACACACTGACATACTTAGATATTTCATAGAAATTGCTGCATTTATTATCTTATTCCACTTAGTCTTGGCATATTGAGGCATATGAGTTCCGATCATATTGTCATAGGAATAGGAATTTTAGAAGAAAATCCTTCAAAACTTGTGTAGGACTTCATCAAGGATTGATCGCACGTTCTATCTAAGGGCAACACAAATTAGCAAGTTAGAAGGTGTAATGGAGATCAGCCATGGAGAATGAAAACATTGGGTGAGATTGTTCTATTTTATGTGTTTTCGTTTATCGTTCCTTTGCCTTTCATTATTTCTTTGGGTTTATGCTTTTAATTCATTTGATAATCTAACATGAAATTTACACTTAGTTACATTGGTGAACCCAACTCTATTTTTTGTCATTATTTCCATACAGTTTTCATGTGTTCTCTGTCGTTTTGTAGGTACAGGTACAGAGCGACGCAGTTGATTTTTTTTTAAATTGCGATGCATCTAATGTGTCGTGACGCACCAAACACCGCAATCACTCTATCATACTGATTCAAAGTTTGGAAAGCCACATTTGTATTCCCGAGCCGCATTTGACACATAGAGTGATGCATTTGACTAGTAATGTTTTCTATTTATTTGCATTCAAGTTTTTACTATTTTCTTTGATCTTTTTATTTTGGTTTTTCTGCATTCTGCCTAGTTAGGTTTTTGTGGTACAAATTTTCATTTGCAACATTTGGTGGTTACTTTTCGTGGGTTAAAGGAAAAAAAATCAAACTCCTAACTTGTGGTGTTGCAGGTTCGAACGTCAAAGATTGAACACTAAAACATTGTGCCTATATTTTTCTTAGATTAGTACACACTTACTTTTAGTGCAATTAAAAAGGACATGTCTTCTAATTTGCATGATTGTGTTTGCAAAATGGTAGGTGAGTATGCTCTCACCTTGTGAAAACTCGGTGATTAGAAAACCAGACCCGTTTTTATCTATTATTACCCTTACGACTTAGTAATCGAAGTATACTCTCCCCTTGTGCTTTCAGGTGATCATGCATGTAAGAGAAATAGTTACTAACTCTAGAACTTGGGCCTGTTTTGGTGGGAAAAAGTACTCACCCCAGGATGACTTAGACCGGTAGCACCTTGACACCGAGGGACTTCCAGTTGGTATATAAAAGTGGATTCTTGGGGAAAGCCCAAGAATCACGTGTGTGGTTTTGACAAGATGGATCCAAATGGGGACTCTCACCGCATGGATCATTCCCTACGAATGGAATTTCCGTATTAAAAACCTTTTGTTTTAGAATCCAACTATTCTTTGGCCATTACTTGATATAGTGCAGGGTACAGTATCATGCCCGAAGACACTCACTGCTAATCCCCTTGTGTAGAGATAGAAATTCTTGGGAAGTAAGTACCCAAGAATTTGAATTTGGTGTGCTCGAATGATGTTAATGAGTCGTGGAGGGGAGACAATGCCACCAAAATTCTAAGTTATTCGCTCTCAAGAAGGAAAGGTGTTTATCACCAATCTGGGGTATAAAGGTGGGTTGTATCAAGTATACAAACCCTTGGCCTATTGGCCTTTTAGGATTGTACTTGTCTTATGTGCACTTCCTTACATTCAAAAAATTATGCTTGTCAAGTGCTTTCTAGATTCACCACATTTACATTTCTGAACAAAAACAATCAACATCAGATAGATCAAATTTTCTCTCAATACATCAAGAAAACAAAGTGTCTCACAATTGTTGAAATGCATTCGCCTTTCTGCAACACATTTGAAAACCACTGAGATGCAATCGATCTAATAAACCACATTCAACATTTTAAACACCGCATATGTATGCGTCGTGACACATACAAACCTTACAAAGTTGCATCTTCCAAACCAAGTCGCATTTGTCAATCCCCAAGCTACATTTTCTCAAACTGAAACACATTCGTGAAACTGTGACGCATTCGAGGCTTTAAATGACACATTTTCTTGTCACAAGTAAAACCTCCATACAAAGTCAAATCCGAGTCTACACCTTGTCAATCTTTTGTCAAACACTATTTCCAAAACAAGTCTGTCAGAAACCAACTTTGAAATTGCTCAAAACTTTTGACCATTAGTTTGCATTCTTGACCATAGGTTTCATCCTTCATTTTATTTTAGTTGCATACATTAGGCATTAGTTTGTACCTAGATTTTAAATCTCACATACTTTGGATTAGCCAAATCTCAGCACAATTTGCAATGTCATCGCTTTCGAAACTAGGTTCTCTTGGACTAAGTTATCAATCCCTATTTTTGTCAGTGTTTCTTTTTGTGAGATTTTCCAACTCAATAGTCTAGTTAGAAAAAATCACTAGTCATTTTGACCTTGTCATCTTGTCCTTTTCAACAAAGTCCTTTAGTAACCGAAATCAAAAAAAAAGATTGAGCTTAGAAGTGCTTAGGTACCCTTGTCATAAATTGCATTATAGGTTTACACATTGCATATTTTATTCCCAAAAATCCAAAAATATTATTCATCCTAGTCGTCATTTTGAACTTAGACCTTGCATAGTGTCATCCTTGCATTTAGTTGTCATTTTCATTTGAGAAATCTCATTTTATGGTGGAAACTAGACTCCAAAAACAACAATGACGAATGGAAAACTTTCGACAAGACCCCACATCCACTATCAACAATCCCACATATGACCCAAATTGGATGTTCGACAATCCATTTGGAAATACAAACAATCAACCTCTCACGATGACACCATCCTCATCAAACAATCCATTTGAACCATTCTTACGTAAGGATGAATACAGTCAAATACTTGAGGAAAACCTAGAGGTAGTGGCACAATATCTAGATGCCTCTCAATTCATAAAACAAATGGTCCTATACGACAGAGACAGATACTTAGCCATACTCCTAAGTCAAGGAGCTAAGTTACCGCACAGATTCGACATCAACATGTTGAGATCAACATCTCCCGACCCTAATGATAACAACGCGCACAACATGTCACATAGTGGTCAACCTCCAAACACTACGAGCAATACTTTCTTTGACACTACAACGACAGTGCATGCTACCTCCAACATCCCACACACCTCCAATACAATGAATGCTACATCTATTGGAGGATCACAATCTACCACTGTGCCCACAATATCCACAACATCGTCACAATCAACTGGAACAACCTTTGGCTCCGCGGAAATGTGGGAAAGTTACTCCAATCCTCTTTTTACCAATACGGTAAATGTGACAGGGGCATCATCAAGTCATATCAATCCCCCTTTGACACCTACATTGAATACCATGAGTACACCTTCGACATACCCTCTCATTTTTATCTCACAAAATCCTTTGGGTGGGGGTAAACAACATATATTTATTCAAGGACAACAACAACATGTGAACACGTCAACACTATTAAATCCCATAAAATCCCAAGGAAAAAATTTGACCATCCCTCTTGTCCAAACCCAACAATTTGGACAAAGTAGTCAAAACGCACAACCCATGGCATCATTAACACATCACAATGTTCATGGTCACCATATTCCCCAAGTATCAACACAAATGGTTGGGGGACACATCCCAACGTACTCATCCCACATTCATACTCACCAACATACCCCCAATCCCAACCTTCAATACCAACAACATGCCAATCGGAACACATCATACATGTCACAACAATCCATACTGGCATAATAGACCAATATTCACGCACAACAAATGGGGACCTATGGCGTACCAATCAGTCTAATGTATGGGACCACAAATAACCCTGTTATATATGCCTTACAAGTCAAACTGATGGGTCCAGAGAAAACTATCCAAAACATACAAATATCAGGCAAGAAATCAGAAGTGTCATATAATCTAAACATATACCCATTCAACATGAGCTTATACATGCCACCATTTCCTCTGGGATATGTGTCACCCAATTTTACAAAATATAGAGGCAAGAAAAACCCCATTGAACATGTTCATGAATTTGCAACCAATTATATGGACGTTTCCTATGAACAAACATACTTGATGATACTTTTGTTTAAAAGTCTTGCGGTTCCTACCCTTGAATGGTTTTCCACTCAAAAGGATATCCAAACATGGGATGAGCTTAAAAAAAAATTCATAAAAATTACTCGTACAACATCAACATGGATACCTCTATCACTAGCTTGTGCAATCTCAGACAAGAGGATGTTGATGAGACATTCATCCCATTCTTTCAAAAATTAAGAAGTCTAGCTAGTCAGTGTCACATTGACATACCCGAAAGGGAAAAGGTGGACATGTTTTTTCAAACACTTATGGGTCCCCTAGAATATGCATTGCAAGTGTATTGCTGCACAACCTTCATGGACCTATTCGAAAAGGGGGTCTAGATTGAGAAAGCCCTTATAGCAAAGGGAGAGCTAAGGTACGGTCCCAAAAATACAAATGAAAATACTCCCGCCAACAAGAATAAATACTGGGTAAAAAATAAACACGTTACAAATGGTAGTGTTGTTGATGCCAAGACTACAAACATTGTGGGTCTTGTATTGGTCCTAAAAGGGGTTCAACAACAAAACAAATCAACGATGACATTAACACCCCCTACCAATGTCCTTTCAAACAACCAGAATAGCCAAAATAATCAAGGACAATACCGTCATATGAGACAATTTCCTAGGGGTCACACATACACTTCTTTGGGTGAACCCATTGAAGAAGTCCTCAAGAAATACCTCTAGAATGGGGTCATCACACTTCAAGAACCAAAACCATACAACCCAGGACAATTCAAACCAGCATGGTGGGACAATAATGCATTATGTGATTATCATCGGGCAAAAGGTCATAAAACCTCTATCTGTCGACAACTAAAAAACCTAATGCAGGATCTTATCGAAAGTTGTATCATTGAGGTAAGTGGATCACAATTTTCCTCAAATTCATACCATACTATTCATAAGAACCCACTGCAGGACCATGGTTCTAATAATGCTTCCACCTCAAGTCCACAAATAAATAATAATCACGCTAATTTTGCCAGAGCCAAGTACGACTATTCTGGTGGACCAATTATAAATAATGTTCAAACTGATGATGAATACATCAATACCATTATGTTCAAGAGAGCACCTCAGTGTAATGCTACTACTCAAATTGGC
>VDFB02193867.1:682858994-682996103 GCA_007258455.2 Sequoia sempervirens
AGGGATAAATTTAGAAGGGTTACTATTTTAGTAAGTTTTCATTTATGCATAATTTGACACGAAATCTTACACAGACCTTTGAAATGGTAAATTGAAGCCAATGGATAAGAAATCACTTCAATACCATTTTTCATTTGAGTGATATTAAAATTATAATTTTTGAAAATCCTAGTAAAAAATCTTCAAATTCAATTTTGGGGCACTTAGAGGCTCTAGATGGGCCCAAAAATTGGTTGAAAATTAAACTAGTTAGCCTTTCGGCCTTACTTTTTGGTAGAATATTTCCCATGAGCTTTCCAAAAAGGTATTATAATAGAAAATACAATGGTAAGATCAAAATTTATGACCCCACGAAGTTGTAATACCAAAATTAATAAAATTTCAAAATATCTTCTTGAGGAAGTTACACTTTCTAGAAGATTCTAGGGCGGTTACACCTTCCAAATAAAGGATGTAAAGGGGACTATAGAGAAGAGGCCATGGTAGAGTAGTTGGTGGCCCCGATTTGCAAATTTTCAGATTTATGTAATCAAAAAGCCCATGTGATGGCAAATATAATGTTGTAATTTCATTTTCATTTCAAGTGATAATAAAAAATATTTTCTTTCCTTCTTGCATTTTTTTTTTCCATTATTTATTGTTTTTCTGAGTTTTAGATTGTAAGGGGGAGTACCCTTAATCAATATATCCCAAACTATAATAGATGGATTTTGATGTAAGAGAATCTAGGGAATATGCATGATCTTGCATCAATCTATGATTGTTTTTCTTTCAATAAGGGTTGAATCAGCTTGAGCTAGTTGAGTATGGCAACCTATAGGAGTTTGGACTTAAGGAGTAAGTGGCATGAGGGATGAATAGACTTCGATGTCATTCAATGTTCATTCTACAGATTCATCAGCATAACATGAAGGTTTTAGAGGGATATTACTTCATGTTCCATTGACATGGCAATAACAATTTCACAACAAATAATGGATAGTTGTGAAGGATCTTTATTGGGATAATAGCTAATTTTCAGCATGACATGAGGACCTTGAAGAAACCCTATCTCATGTCCCTTCGATGTGTTGATGGAATTAGTAGCAACAATGAATGGGCACAAAGAAGTTACATCGGTGAAAGCATTACATATTGATGAGATGACATTTGATGTCCCCTCGACATCCTGATGAATAGTAGACACACTATTAAGAGGAATCGAGTTGACTGTGGGTTATCAATGGGAGCTACTGGAAAGTCCCTTTGATAGGTTGATAATTTGATGAATTTTTTTTAATAAAGCCTCATTCGTGATACTTGGCTATATCAGAGAGAAAGGATTTGAAGTCCCCACGACCTAGCGATGTAGGAAGGATGAATGGATATGTGAGTTAGTCAAAAGTGATGGATGAGTGAGTATGAAAGTGACACTTGGCATGATAATAATTGTTGATTCCACATCATTGTTTTTGATAAACATGACCATTTCTGGAGGAATTCAAGCATGAAGACAATGGCCTGTCATGAACAAATAAGAATCAAAGTCACTCAAAACTATGTAACTACCTAGGACATCTGGTTGTTCATTGGAAAATCAAGTAGTACTATGGAAAAGAGAATACTTATGAGATAGGCTGACATGAAGAGGAGGATAGTATATAGAGATAGGGAGGAATGTGGTAGAAGATGGTGGGGGGGTTGTGAGATTAAAGAGTATATTTGAAATCCAACCTGCATGTTGGAACCAATATTATTGTATTTAAACAACCCATGCAATTATGTATTTTTTTCCATTTCTTAATATTAAAATATCATATTTCCTTCTTGCATATCAATTGTTCTTTTAGTAATCTCTCTTTCATTTTGGTTCTGTAAACCTGGGTGGTTGTGGTGAGTTTTGGTTTGTAAGGGTAGTAGCCTTCATCAAGTGGTATCAGAGCTAGAAGATCTTGAGAGTGTAGAGTACACACCAAGACCTACAAGTGATGAGTTGAGAGAGTTATGGGAAGGTATGATTGTTGTAGGCATGAAAGAGGGTTTTTGACTACTATCCTCCAATAGAGATAAATTTGGGTAGAAGGTGTAGATTTCCTCCACTAATAGAAGGTGGGTAGATGATAGTTGTTGAAGATTTGTAACATATCATTGAACATGAGGCAGTTTACATCTATGAAACCTGAAGGTTGGAGGTTGTGTTGTTAGAACTTTGTGAGGCCTCAAAAATGGAAAAGAGAAATATGGAAATGAATTTTTCCATTAGATGGGTTCCAAGGATTCCTAGACTAGAGGAAATCAAAAGGAGATTTAGAGAAAAAGAACTGATAGAGATACAACAACAAATAAATGAATTAGAGGACAAGATAAGAAGGTAGAAACAACAGGATACAAGAGCTAAAGAGAAATTTTATATTTCTAATGATTTTTTTACCATAGGAAAGGAAGAGGTTGTGGCAGAGTGTCATGCATGTGACACTGAGGAAGAGTTTGAATACAAAAAAATTGAGGAACCTGAGCCTGAAGTGGAGGGAAGTCTATTTGAAGATATGAAGGATGAAGATCTAGAAGTGGTAGAAACCAAAAAAAGGTGAAGAGCAATGGAGGAACTTGAAGAAGAGAAAACCCAATGGTAACAGTTGAACAAAAGGTAAATTATGATTTATGTGAAATTTTTGTTGAAACTAATTTGTTTGAGTATAACAAGAGTAATGTAGAAGAAGATATTGCAACGATGAACTTTTTTGTAGTTGAAAGTACTAAAACTAAAACAAATGGAAGGAGGTGAATGGGGAATTGTTGAGTTGTTTGGTGATCTTCCCCTGGCATTAGTTGATGACTTATGTGATAGGAGATTGGTAAGATTGATAGTTTGTTGTAGGGAGAAAAGGATAAGTCCTTTGATTATAATGCTAACATTGATGTGAATGTAGAAGAGGAAGTGATTGTAGCTAGAAAATGTCTTTTATAAGGCATAAAGAAGAAGGAGTACAGTGTTGTACTCGAGTGTGAGGGTGAAAAAATGGTTGAAATAGTAAGAGAGAATGAGGTAATGCATGAAAATCATTATTTTTTTAAAGAAGAAATTGATGTTTATCACTTTTTAGATTTCCATAATGTATGCTGGCGGGAGATGAATTATATGAAAAGAGGGAGAAAGAGAGGAAGAATGAAATATGGAAGAGACATCAGGTTACACTAATAGTTGAGAAAGAAGGTTCAAGTGAATAAGGTAGCAAGATTAATTATGAATGAGCATTAGATTCATAAATGTTTATAAGTAACACTCATGAAACATTTTCAAATTACCTTAGGTGTTTGATGCAGGAGAATCAAGGGTGTATGAGAAATCTTGCATCAATCTATGATTGTTTTCTTTCAATAAGGGTTCAATCAACTTTAGCTAGCTGAGTATGGTAAGTTGCAGGAGTTCGGGCTTAAGGAGTAAGTGGCGTGAGGGATGAAATTACTTTGAAATCATTCGACATTCATTGTACAAATTCATCAACATAACATGAAGGTTTCAAACGGACTTTGTTTCATGTCCCTTTGACATGGTGATAAGTATTTCATGAAAAAAGGTGGATGGCTGCAAAGGATCTTCATCAAATTAACAGGTGATTTTTTGTGTGACATAAGGATCTCAAGGAGACCCTCTCTCATGTCCCTTCAATGTGCTAATGGTGCTAGTAGCAACAATGAATGGGTGAGAAGAAGTTACATTGGTGAGAGGGTTACATATCAATGGGATGACATTTGATGTCCCCTCAACATCCCAACAAATAGTAGACACGCCAATAAGAAGCATCGAGGTGACTGCGGGTTATCTATGGGAGGTGTTGGCAAGTCCCTTTGATAGGTTGATAACATAACAACATTTCAATAAATCCTCATCAATGAGACTTGGCTATATCGGAGAGAAAGGATTTGAAGTTCTCTCGACCTAGTGATGGTGAGAAGGATGATTAGGATGACAAGAATGAAAGTCACTAATAACCATGTAACTACCCTAGAGATCTACTTGTTCATTTGATGAGGAAGTGATACTACGAAAAAGGGATGTAGTGATGGAGATATGTGGACTGATAGATTAGGATGGCTAAAAATGGTATATGGAAGGATGGGATGATGAATGCATGAGTAAATGATATGAGACCAAGGAGAGCTAGGACCAATGAGTAAAATAATAGGAAAAAGGTATCAAGAAAAAATTATAACCTATATTAGGCATACACCTCCAATAGAAAAAATGAATGTAAATAATGACAAAAAACTTAGAATTCTTTCTAGATAAACATTTCATGACCTAGGCATCTATTCTAAGTGATGGTTGATGGTTGAAATGGAATTTAATTACCAATTTCTACAATGTAGTTCCTTGTTGCATCCAATATTATTCCTTGAAAATGACTTAGCAATTCTTGATTTATATATTTGATGGTGATAGATGCAAGGCTAGGATTTGATGATAGAATGTTTGAATTTAAATTTAATAGAGATTAGGGATTAAATGTTATTTGTTGGTGAATGGAGGACTAGGATTTACCTTGTTAGATCAATAGTTTTAATCAATTTAGATTGAAGATAATTGGATATGAGTGGCTAGGATTAAATGTTGACCTCATTTTGGATTGATGACTTGTTTTATTTTTTAATTTTTATTTTAGGATGGGACATTATTGTCCTATTAGCGGGGGATTAAATTATGATTTGGGGTATTACAATAATTAATAAAATAATTAGATTATTTAATCAATTAACGGAGATTAGGATGCTATTTTAATTAACTAAATATTATTATTTAATTAATTGAATGGTGGAGGGAATATGAAAGGCTAAGTGTCTAAAAAAAATTCCAATTATGAGAAATTATTGATTTTGAACCATGCACAAAACTTCTCTTGTTATTAAAATAATTTATTTAATAAAAAAATATAATACCTTATTGAATATATTCATAAATTAATCCTAAAAATTATTCATCATTCATATATATATATACACACATATATATGTGATTTTTGTATAGGATCATATATATATATATATATATATATATATTGATGAAGAGGGAAACACAACTCTTCAGTATTTCACCCAATTCTTGCATAAATCATATTACAAAAGACCCCATTTAAATGATAAACTCTAAATTGACAAATACTTGTGTTGATTTGAAAATTGATTATAGTCACACAATATTTCACTCCAATTTAAAAGACAATTCAAATTACTTTATTTATTCTATCTTGCAAAAAATTATATAATTACCAAAACTTTAGGAAACTCCATTGCCTCTTAGCATTCCTCTTCCGCCTCTACCACCTCTTTGATTCGGTTGCCTCTTCCTTGTCAATCTATATTAACCTTCAATTAATGCTTCAATAATTTGATTCCCAGTCACCTCCATTCTTATTCTCTTCCCAGTCCTTCAATTTATTCACACACCAATGATACATATATTTTAATTTCCTTATTTGGGATGATGTGACCCCACTGTCCACCTTTGCATTAGCTTTGATATTGAAATCTTCTTCTCCTAAAACATTGTGAGCCCATCTTGCATATCTATGATCTTCATTTAAACCTCTGGTTTGATTCCACACTTCACTCCTAAACTACTCTCCCTCATTCCTCGACACATTCAAATTAAACTTCCTTTTAATAGTCACCACTCCTTGTAGTTATCTCATTTGTTCCCTTTCTCAAGTGGTGCAACCTACTCTCATTCTTTTCCTTTACAATGCAATTTCCATCTTGTTGGTTATTTTTTAAGAAAAAAAAATCTTAGCTATTATTTATGAATTTTCCATAATTCAATAGTCAACAAATAGTTAGAAGCTTGCTAGGATTTACCTCTACACTTAGGGCTCTGCAAGACCTAGGATGGTGATCCTTACAATGTTTAAATGATATTCTTGTGCCAAATTACCATGAAAATTGTGAATATAGATAGGGTATGTGTAGGATCATTATGGGAAAAATAGGCCCTTAAGTGGCAAAAAACTCAGAAAAATCAGTGTTAGGCAACTTGAGGTAAAAATTTGAATAAGTTATATATATTATTTTAAAAATATGTAAGAAGAGAATTTGTAGAAAATTGAATTTAGTTTGTAAACTACTAGGTTTATTTAAAATAAATAAAATGTAGTTGGTGAAAATTTGAAATTTCAATGCAGGAGTACTTGAATTTTAGGGAAAAAATAAGAAGTAGGTGTCTGTCTGACCACCCTAACCATAATAAAATGATAATATTTTCTTATAATATTTTATATGTAAGTATAGGACTCATGTATGGATGTGATTCATATTTTGTTGTAATTTTTTTCTAAGTAAATAATTAATTATGAATTTTTTATTACAACTTTTAAAAAATATAAAAACTCGTATGTCTTACCACCTTAACTTGGTCAAAACTTCATGAAATTTATTTTTTCTTTTTTTTAATCCTATAGTATGTGAAGCATAGAATGTGACACATGTTTTGGATTCAAAAAATGTGATATTATTTGAAAGTTATAGATGTTTTTCAATCAGCCTATCGATCAGGACTTTAGTCATAATTCTAATAGAAAATGGATAATAATTATTTATTAAATTCAAATTAAAGCATAATTTATATTGGTGGAAAGCTAAGAATATCCTCTAAAAACCCTTTTTATTTCATTAATTTTGGGTAAAAAAAAGTCGTCAGCCACATACCCTACAAATACCCATAATATTGCCACTTTTTGGCCCATCATGATCCTGCACATACCCGATACATTACTATAATCTGCTAATTAGATATAACCCTTCAAGGATTTGATAGATCCTTTAGAAAATTACTATCTAAAGTAAGGAATGGGTGATTCTCTAGTGTAGGAGCACCATGTTGCATTGAAGCCTTGATGAGGCCTATTTGTAAATAATTGTTTAATAAGTTCTTAGGGGTCATTCAACAAGGTCTTTCAAGACCATTATAATGTGTTTAAGTCATTTGATAGGTGTTTGGATAGGTTATGTGGTCATTGTTTCAAATTTGCAAAGTTTGTAAATGTTGTCAAGGAAAAGTGCAAATGGTGGAATACCAAGAGTCAAGAAGTTAGAAGGTTGGTTGAGTTAGTTGTAGTCAGTTTGTAGAGGGTGGAAAAAATTTAAAATGGTGGAAAACCTTGTGGAAGAGATTATATGGTTGTCAACAAAGGTAAATCAATAATGAAACCCTGTTATTATGGGAAATTTTGTGTTTTTCTTGGTAATTCTATGTTTCAACCTTCCATACGGCCTTGTACAACTAGATTCCTAAGGGGTAGTAATTGGAATTAATGAACCTGCATGTCTACATCACTTTTCACTTGTTCTTGTTGAATTTCATGAAGAAATAAGGAAGATATTGCATTTTTTGTACAAACAGTCAGAAACTCTTCACTAGGGTAAATAGTGGGAAATAAAATTGTGTTTCTTTCATTTTAACAATGGGAAATGCTAATATTTGGTGGTAAGTCTTCCTTCAACATATATTTTCATAATACAATTTTTTAGACCAAAATATAAAGGTTAGCATCTAAAACAATGTTTCCTTTGGACTGTGATTTGTGTAAAAATCTAGAAAATAATAGTGTTTAGTGAATTTTTAGTGATTTGTTTATGAAATGGGTAATCTTCTTGGGTAACACTAGTTTGGAAAGTTGTTAAAATATGTTGTGATCCCTTCTTTAATTTGGTTTGATGATCTATAAGTTTTTTAATGCATTTTAGTATACTGTCCTATTAAGGCAGTCTTGTGATAGTCTTATTTTGGAGCAAAAAATGAAGGTTTAGGATAGGTGTTTGATAAAATAACATGGATAAAGTGTGGGATATGGTATAATAAGGTTGTGTAGGCATATTTTCACATGTTTGTGGCATTAAGAAGGAGGAATGGGCTTTGGAATTTGAATTTGTTCTATTGATGTGGCCTAAATGGGCCTAGTTGTTGTAGGATAGTCTATTTTGAAGGGTGCTGTTACAAAACAACCCTATTTGAAATTTTTATTTGCTTAAGGGTAGAATCAAAGGTATTCAGATGTTGAAGGTTTCACTAAAGGACATGAAAAGTGTTAAGTTGCTGGTTTCTCATGTTGGGTTGTTGTTAAAGAATGCTCAAAAAAGTGTCAATGGATATGGATTGAGAGATCACCACTTTGAATTATTTTTGGAATTGAGTAATTTGTATCTCTGAACCCCATAGAACTACATCATTCTCATAAAAATTTATTGTAATTAAATATGTGTAAGTGATTTTCATTAATACTGTGTTCTTTGACAGGAATGGGTCAACTCATTTGACATAAAAAATGACCAAATTAATAGAATAGTGCTTTATCTGCAGGTGATAGATTCATATTTGCAAAAAACTATAATACGTCAATAACTAAACCTATCATTCAATGACAATGTTAAATAGATTTGTAATAAACAACTCAAGCTTTCTAGGAATAGAAACTACTTATTAATCCTCGTACTTCATCACACAAGCCTATGATTTTGTTAAAGCATTTAATTAGTTCATTTAACTAAAGAAAAAATAAAACCATACATTCAAGAAAAATTATTGAATACAAATAAAAGATCCTTGATCATTTTATACATAATTTGAGAAACAAAGTACACAGGGGAGAAATTGTTCAAAAAAATTCAATTCTCATTCATATGTCATTACTGCTATAAAACTATTATGCCTATTACAAACTAGAATTCATACCTAAGACTTTAAATAATTCTATTTATTTGTGCTTTATTTACAAAATTTCTATTACATGAGTTCAAAATTTCTCCAAACAAAGAGTCATGCAATTGGCCTTGAATTCCCATTTATAGAAACATGGGAGCAACAAGCTTTGGGCCAAATTAATCCATTTCCATTTGAATTTCAAAACTTCCCCAAGTGGTTATATTTTCATTTCCATGAGGGGGAAAGCATATAAGAAAAAAACTCTTTCCATTTGCTAAAGAATATTTTCTAGCCTTCCAAAATGAATCTTTCAACCATTGTAGAAATATCAAATCATCTTCTCCACAAGCCAATTTTTTTTCCATGTAAGCATCTAGTCAGCAGAAACTTAAAACAACAAAAAAATAAAAAGAGAGAGAAAACCCCATCCACATCACCACATTTTTCATCAATCTTCATAAATGAGAGGATACAACATTTTGCAATACTCCAACATAGGCTTAATTTGCAATTTTTTTGAGCCATGTGTTGTAATCCTCCTTAGTCAGCCATTGCATATCCAACAATTTCTCATTATCTAGTTGCGATCTCAAGATCTTAGGGTTAGGTGGTGCATTTGATGGAATGGAACTAGTCTTAGCATTTTTTGTGGAAGCATTATTGGATGAAGTGTTTGTATTTGTATTGGTATTGGTATTAGGAATGATTTTTTTATGTTGATCAGTGGGATTATTCCCATGATCCACATGGTTATTAACAACAAAAGAAGGGTCAGTTACTTTAGGAGGATTAGGGGTTTTCTTAGCAACATTTTTAGGAGGAGCCTCATGAGTTGGTTGTTCCTTTAATGTTTCCTTCATCTTTTCAATTATTTTCCTTTAAGCATCTCTCTCCACTACTTTCACTCTAATCCTACCTCCTTTTCATTCCTTTCTACCAACTCCCTTACTTTCCTCTCCTCCAACTCCTTGAGTCTGAGCTCTTCCTCTTCCAAGGCTTGCATATCTTTTTCTATATAATCTTCATGATCTTAAACATCTTCAAACTCACTAGATTTAGGAGTATAGAATGTAAGGTTAGTGAATTCTCTTTCAGTGGAATGGTGTGAGGATACATTAGGGCATTCACCCCTTGGCTTGAAGTTATCACCATTAAAGATAGATTTACCCCCAAGAGTTGAAGGATCTGAGAAATTCTTATCCTTTTCCCAAAATTCTACTCTTCTTCCCATGGCATTTCAAGGTTACTATCAAAAATTTCTCTAGTAGGAAAATCTCCCTCATTTAAATTGGGCATCTCAACCTCATGTTCCTCTTCATGTACATTTTCATTATGCATGTTGTCATTTGAAGTAAGAGATGTTTTAGCAGGAGTTTTGGTAAACTTACTTGATTCAAAATCCTTTCTACCAACTCCCTTACTTTCCTCTCCTCCAACTCCTTGAGTCTGAACTCTTCCTCTTCCAAGGCTTGCATATCTTTTTCTATATAATCTTCATGATCTTAAACATCTTCAAACTCACTAGATTTAGGAGTATAGAATGTAAGGTTAGTGAATTCTCTTTCAGTGGAATGGTGTGAGGATACATTAGGGCATTCACTCCTTGGCTTGAAGTTATCACCATTAAAGATAGATTTACCCCCAAGAGTTGAAGGATCTGAGAAATTCTTATCCTTTTCCCAAAATTATGCTCTTCTTCCCATGGCATTTCAAGGTTACTATCAAAAGTTTCTCTAGTAGGAAAATCTCCCTCATTTAAATTGGGCATCTCAACCTCATGTTCCTCTTCATGTACATTTTCATTATGCATGTTGTCATTTGAAGTAAAAGATGTTTTAGCAAGAGTTTTGGTAAACTTACTTGATTCAAAATTCTTTGCTTTCAAAGTTGGTTATTTTCCCTTTGATGGCTTAGGTTCTAGCTTCTACTCAGGGTGCTTCTTCATGTAGCTTCTAGTTCTCCTCATGGTGTCAAAATTTCTCTCAAAATTGTCCCTCTCACCACTAGTACAAAAACAACAATAAAGTATTGAAAAGACTACTAAAAGATTCTTATAAATGACTAAACTTGGTCATGTGATCATTAGTAGTTTATTGCAATCATTTATAATGCAACCAGATTGATTACTAAACCATTTTTAGTCATTTATTGGTTGTTTTGATTGATTGATTTGATAGTATATTTAGTCATTGATTTAATCATTGATTGTTATAATCGGGTCACTTATTTAGTCATTTTTATTCATTATTTTTTGTGCATTGGTAGTGTATTTAGTCATTAATTTTAATCATCATTTTGATCAATTTGGTAGTATATTTAGTAATTTTTATTCACTAATTTCAATGGTCATGTATCTAGCCATATTTATTCAATGTTCACCGATTTCTATCAATTAGTAGTATATTTAGTCAATTTAATTATTAATTGATGCCAGTTTATAGTATATTTAGTCATTTTAATTGACTGATATTTGAGGATTTAAACATAAAACATAGAAATACACATCATCAATTGCACACAATAAAATAGCCATTAAGAAGGAAAAATCAATGAAATTTATTAATAAAAGAAAGGTTTTCTAGTTACAACTTAGAAATAGAGTATTAGAATTTTTATTTTCAGTCACAAGTCTAAAAATCTAAGTTACAATATTACACAAAAATGACTAGAACCAAGAAACTTCTACAATGATGGAAACATATGCTTGGAGACCTTTAATGTGAGCACATGCCCATTTCATCTCTTAAAACTTCTACAACATGGGAAATCTTCCTAGAAAAAGATGTAATGTGTAGAATCCAAGAAGGAGAGTGTTGATCATGTCCCATATATGAAGCTCTCTCCTTCAATTTAGTCAAAAATAACCCAACTAGAATCTTTCCTCATTTATATGCATGTTCCATCTGATATGAGCATTAGGGTGCTGCCTTTTTTGCCATAAATGAAGTTGTGCCTCAATAAAACCAAAAAAATTACTATTAGTCTCAATTTAGAAAGAATAAAAGTGCATTGTATATTGCAAGTTTACAAAAGTAAGTCCAAACACGATAGAAAGATAAATCAATTTAAAAAATATAGCCTTATCAACAAATGCCTTAAATAGAGTGTTCAAAATAGGCCTGAAATATGCATATTGAACCCTTGATTTTAGAACCTTATTCAAAATTTAAGAAAGGTGACACACTCACATTATAGAATGAATTTGACATTATAGAATGAAGGCTAACAACACTAACTATACCAAAACAACATTATCAACAAAAATTTCTTGGAAACCAAGCCCAAGAATTCCATCGGACTTAGATGTAACAAAAATGTCAACCTTGGTTCATGTGTCATCTCAGTAAATACCTGCACCATGAAAGAATCCATTTATACATAAATTCCAAATTAATTTGATGAGAAAATATCTTTGATATCCAAGTGTGAAGCATTAACATCCAAAAACTTACTAACCTGATGTTTCACAACAAGTAACTTCCCAATTATGACATCATCCTTACTTAAGAAATCAGATATTGATCCACTGCCATATTGGATCTCATAGGATTCTCCTTCACAAACAACAAATGATATATATTAATTTTTTAGCAACTTCCTTAATATCCCCATGTAAGTAGACTAAACTAAGTGAGGCTGAGGATTGGAAGTAGAGTAGCATATTCTTGGTATGTGCTTGACTTTGATCATGACTTGTATCTTGAATGAAAATAGAAAGCTAGCTACATTGTAAAATCATTGTTAGAAAAATAACCACAAAATCCTCTATACTTAAAATAATCCTGCTAGATATTTCAAGACAAGATATTTTAGTTCATTTCTAAGAGAGATAATTTCACTATCCAAACAACCATCAATCTATTTATTATATATAATTTCCCAAAATTTATAATTTGAATGTAATGAAACTAACCATAATTACTAAATATTTAACACCAAAATGTAGTACAAAATGATTTTTTTGACAGCAAGTGTGTTTTCATAAATTAGATATACCCTTGATATATTAATTTAAATAAAAAGGAAAGATCAAACTGGGGACAACAAGATAACATTCATTAATTCACTTCAATAAACAATTGAAACCATATGTAATAACCCTCATGTTGTTGTTGGGACTAGTTATTTTTTTATGTTTTTGCTTGATACTTTGAGACTTTGATAGTTATTGTTTATTGGTTGGATTGGCGGATTGGGTAGTTTAGACTGCTTGATGATTATGCTACTTTATTGATGACATGACTATTATGATATGACATTATGGTTACATTTTGTTTGGTGATGTTTAATTTGATTTCAGTAGTATATTGTGATGCAATGGATTAGTAATCATTTTATGATGATATGATGTGATCAGTTAGTTTAGCAATGTTATTTTATACTTTATGTTGTAATTGTAATTATAGCTTTGGTGAGGGGACAACGTAGCACCACTCATTTGTGAGTTCCCTGCTACACTGCAATTCCTTCTCACAATGTGATGTTTTGATTATATATATATACATGTTCTACACACCTTGTTTGTATGTAGGAATTGCAAGAATAGAGTCTCGATTCCACCTACTTCGGCAGGATAGGGTGAGCATTAAATTAACCCAACAGGCATGAAGTTCAAATAGATATGACAAGGAAGTCACCTCGTCCCAAGTCTGCCAACCTATTTTATGTTTTGTGGTATTGTGCGTCTTTCACCTTTGTCATTTTTGCATTTTATAATAGTTGATTGTGTGAAAGTAATTGTGTTATTTTTTTTATGTTGGTATTGTTGTTTGATGTAATTTATATAATTAAATGATTATAATAAATGTTAATAATAGCTTTGGAATAGTTTATGTTAAAATATAAAAATCTTAAATTAAAAAAGCCATGTAATTTATTAATTATAAATAAATGGAAAGGTGTAAATTAAATCATTTAAAATTGGTATTTTGATAATTTAATAAAAATAGCATGTTGAGGATAATTAATCGAATAAAATAATTAAATAAGTTAAATTGTGTGAATTGCAAGTAAAAAACATGCAAAATCAAAATTAAAACAAAAAGTGTTGTTTGAATTTTTTATTTTAAAAGAAGAAAAGAAAGAAAGGATGAAATAGACCAATGAATGTTGAGTTTTTGGCTGAAAAGCTGGTAGTGAAATAGAAAACTTTTTTTAATTTTGATTTATAGATTTTTTGAAAAAGAAGAAGATATCTTTTATTTAATAGCATAATTGAGAGATTTTCATTCACGGGAAATTGATAGAAGTTTCAAAAAATAAAATATGAGTTTTGGAAAAATTGGACCCTCTAGGGTTTTCTTTGTTTAATTGTTTCACTCTTTCATTGTTTTGGAGGGCAGGCTTTTCTGGATTAAAATTTTAAATTAGAAAATTTATCAAGGAAACTAGTGTAGAAGTTTTGAAGGAAGAAAGGGGAGCTCTTCGAAAAAGGCTATTGGGAATCAAGAAAAGCTTCATCAATTCTTCAGCAAACGTAGGACTCCAGGTTCCATTCTCTTCTTTTGATTGTTTTGAATTTGTAAAAGAAATAAATATGTGCTCTATAAAAGAAAAATCTTTATGAGATTTAATAGTTATTGGATACAAAACCAATGAAAGAATTAAAAAAAAAAAAAAACTACTAGGGTCTATGAAAATGTTTTGTATTTTTTTTAAATTGATATGGAAAATTGTTTTCCCTCTGAAATAAATGGGTTTTTGAATATATACTCATATATATATATATATATATATATTCATTTGAATATATGTATTGTTTTCTTCTGAATCATGTTCTAGAGTATTAATACATATACATATATATATATATGCACACAGTCGTATATATACACATATATAAATATATATATATTCCTGAATGTATATTAAATTTTATTGAAAATTATTGATGGGCCTATTTTCTTAAAAAAAAATTGTGTTGGCCAAATTAATGTTTATGCAGGGAAGGTTGGCCATAGCCATACCCCTATCCCAGCCACTTGTGTACTAAGGTGCATGCAATAGCCTATGGACTGTTGTGAGTAGTGCTTAGGACTGTGCACGTACCCTTTCCATAGTTGCATTTTTTTTATACATCAATTTTGTATATATATATATATAAGTATATATAAATTTATATATAAAACTGTAGTTTGATGTGTAGTCATGTCAGAGTCTTGATCCGGACAAAAATAAATAAAATAAAATAAAATATATATTTTATATGTATATATATATACAAAATATAAATGTTATGATTTATTAATTTTGGTTTGGCAGTGAAACTATGAAATTTAGTTGTGATGGTTAAAAAAAGAAGCAAATTAAATATTTATGTCAAATTATTATTGAACTTTTATTTCAAAATTTTATTGAGTAAAATGGGGATTATTAAATAGAGTTAAACAATTTTTGATTTTTGTGTTGTGAAAACAACGTATGAAAATTAATATATGTTATTCTAAGTTATGAAATCTTGTGAATTTGGGTGGATTTTCTTCTTGCCATTCTATTATTGTTTTGGCTTTTCAATGTGGGAACCATATTGATTTTATGAACCCATTTATGGATGTTGTAAACCTTTTAGGCTTCTAGAGGCTTGATTTTATTGTTGGTCGATAATCTTCATTTTATGTGCTCTTGATGTAGCAAGTTATTGGTAGCATTATTTTTGAAAGGGTTGTACGAGATTTTTTTGAGACTCTAATTATGTGTTTTAGCAAGATGGGTAATGCATTGCATGTCATTTGTTGAGATTTAGTGCCTTGTTCTTTGTGGTACAACCCTTTCTTTTGATTATGTTTTGGGGTCTCCAGGGAGAGTGGGTCTTCGTGGGGGGTGGAACCTCAAAAGGAGGAAGGGCTCTAGATAACCCACATAAGAGTTAGATTAAAAATTGAAAATAAAATAATAAAACTTAGGGGGATGGGTAGTAATAACATAATAAGATAATCTTGGATACCTCATCTATCCATTAGGGCTATTGCAGACTAATGGTAGACTGAGAAGAATGTGGTTGGAAAAATCGTTACCTCATCCTCAAGAGAGGTTAATGGCTTCACATGATTCACCCTATGGGGCCGGCACCTCATGTAGGAGGAAGGGCCAAGATAACCCATGTAGGCTATGCGATGACACTCTCCACTAGTTTCCCTTATTCCTTGCTTTCTTGGTTTCCTCTAGAAGTGTGTTATGATTGTTGACTTGGCTTTACTTGGAAAGTGATTATGGTTGTTTCCTTTGGTTTATCTATGATGTGTTTTATGGATTTGTGTATACTATGATTGGATCTTTGTTGTTGTTGTTTATTATCTATGTAATCTGCATTGTTTCTTTTGGAGTTTTGTTACTATGATATTCTTTATTGGAGTTGGTCTTGTAGCATTCTTGGTCACGGTTACTTCCTTGTCACCTCTGAACATGGGGGTGGGTTTTTCAAAAACCCACATGGTCGAGTGGAATGTGCTTCGTACCCATTGGGTTCCCCATCAATGTTTGTCCTACATGGTATCTTTGAGTTGGAGCATGTACCAAATATTCATCTTGTATTTCAAACATTCTTTGTATTATGTATCTATGCCACTTATATATGAGGTTTCATTGTATCTCATATATTGTGAATATGTAATTTATTAAGAGATGATGTATTGTAATTGCACCCTTGTAACCATTCATAATTTATGAGATTTATTATGGTGTGTATCATGTGATGTATTTATACTTATGCTTATGGATGTATGTATGTTATCTTTTGTAAATGGTTATTGTAATGTTTATTATGGATGTAATATTAGTTAAGTAATTAGCCTTATGTGTATCTTTTGTTATGAGTTGGCTTTATGTGATGTGACCTTATGTGCCCCAAAGGACCTTATGTTATGATGTTATCGCATAATGTGATTATGGTTAATAGTTCATTATATGTTTACTTTCTATTATTATAAAAAAAATGTGTGCATTGTTTTGTCCTTTGGGGTTTGCATGACGGGCATTAAAACTTGGTACCAGAACCAGGGTTTGCAAACGCTGGAGTATCTGGGTAGTTATGTCCAATAGGCAACCTTTGCATTTGACTCTTGAGCTCACTTGTACCTTTATCTTGTTGTGTTGAAATATGCCTCGAGGTAGAGGATGTGGCTAAGGAAGAGGCCATGGTGCTAGTTGTAAAGAAAACCGGCAAAGTCCATCAGCTCCTAGTTCTCATAGTTCAGAACATGAGGAACGATAGAGTCCTCAAATCAATCCATCAGGTGGTGGTCAGAACCCAGAACAACCTGGCTTAGATGGATAGTTGCAACACATTCTAGGAGAGATTCTTGATTGGTTGGGACCCATGCTAGAGGAGGAGCAGCAGGTTGAGAGTGAAAGGGAAAGGTCACTGAGCCGAAGGGAAATAATAGAAGATCGAGATGTAGTGATAGTTGGTCATATGAGAGATTTGATGAGAGCACACCCACCTACATTCGATGGTTCTAGAGGAGGTTTGGAAGTGGAAACATGGTTAATTGATTTGGATCGATGCTTCATGATGCATCCCTATGGTAGCAATACCAAAGCTCAGTGCGCAGTCATGCATTTGTGAGGTTTCACATCCACTTGGTGGCGGCTGGAAGAGAAAAAAGTTACATCTAGATATCAACATGGTCACATGGGAGTTATTTCTGGATAGGTTCAGGGCTCACTTCCTTTTAGATTATTGGAGGCAATGTAGGGCAGATGAGTTTCATGACCTTAAGTAAATGTCGATGTCTGTTGAACAATATGAGCAGTGATTCTATGAATTGAAGTAGTATGTATAGATCATCCATGATGAAGGGATGTTAGTACAACATTTTTTTCAGGGCTTAAATGCTTGAATTAGTGGTGGTGTGTGAGTCTTCAAACCAAAGACAATGGAAATTGTGGTTGAAAAGGCTCATTTGGTAGAAGAGAATTTGGCCATGGCCTTGGGTGGTCACATTGTAGTGCAGATTGGCAATGTGCCTACACCTATTTTTGGCACTCACGAAGGTCAAACAAAGGCTGCAGGATCTTCTAAGAATAGGTATGCACCCTCTAAAGGGGGTCAACAGTAGTAGCAATAGTTGCAGCCAAAGCATAAAAAATTCTCAATCTCAGCAGGGTGGAAACTCTCAGTTTTGTAGGGATCCAAACCGGATCTGAGCTTGTCAAGAGTGTTTTGAGTAGCTTGTACCTGGTTTTCAATTAGCACCAAGTCAAGGAAGCTTTTGGCAGTCAAATGCTCCATCAAGGGGCAAAGGATTTGGCAGAGGTACTAGTTGCTACTCATGTGGGCAGCAAGGGCATATCACTAGATTGTGTCCACAAAAGAACACCTCAAGATTTAATCAGATACCAATTGGGTCAGAGCCAACAGTGCACAATGCAGGGAGAGCTCATCATGTCTTTGCAACAGTGGATAATCGACAGGAAAACCACCAAAGCACCATCGTTGAGACATCAAGTGTGTTGCATAACACTAGCATTTCTATACTTTTTGATTCCGGTGCATCTGATTCTTGTATATCTCCTTCAATAGTTGAGCAATGTAGACTAGGGGCAACTAGTCAAGGCATAAAATGGTAGGTTGAATTGGCCTCAGGGTCAAAGGTTGTTGTAGAGAAGCTTGTGCAAGGTTGTAGTCTAAATATAGGGGCATTGACAACTACAGTGGACCTCCAAATCCTACCACTTGGCTCATATGATGTAGTCTTGGGCATGGATTGGTTGAGTGCACACCGTGCTATGATAGACTATCATCGTAATGTAGTGTAGTGCATTGATGATTCTAGAAAGGAGGTGGAGATCATGGGAATTTAAGGGCCCATCTCATTGTGAATGATCTCTGCTATGCAACTTAAAAGGTACTTCTGACAGGGTTGTCAGCTTTTTGCAGTATCAATGAGTGATTTGGAGTTAGAGGATAGTCAAGGGGTGTCATTGGATGATTACCCTCTCCTTAAGGAGTTTTCAGATTTTTTTTTGGGTGAGATACCTAGTATGCCACCAAAATGGGATATAGATTTCAGGATTGATTTGGTACCTTTAGCTAAGCCGATATCTCAAGCTCCATATCAGATGACAATGCAGGAACTTCAAGAACTCTGTTTGTAATTGGAAGAGTTGTTGGCTAAGGGGTTTATCTACCCAAGTGTTTTCCCTTTGAGAGCACCTATAATATTCATAAAGAGGAAGGATGGTTCTCATCAATTGTGGATTACGGATGCATATATTCATAAAACAACATTTTGCACTTGATACAGACATTACGAGTTCACTGTGATGTCATTTGGGTTAACAATGTACCTTCAGTCTTCATGAACTTAATGAATGGAGTGTTCCGAATGTACTTGGATAGATTCATCCTTGTGTTTCTCGATGACATTCCAATTTATTCTAGGTCTATGGAAGAACATGAGGAACATCTAAAATAGGTGTTGCAATGTTTAAGGGACAAAAAGTTGTTTTCCAACCTAGCAAAGTGTGAATTTTATAAGACTGAAGTTCAATATTTGGGCCATGTGATTTTAGGAGAGGGAATGTCTATTGATCTTGCAAAGATTCAGGCCATTATGGATTGGCCCGCACCCACAAATATCTTAGAATTTCGTAGTTTCATGGGACTTTTTGGCTATTATCAGTGGTTCATCCCGGGCTTTTCAAGGATTTCCCATCCTATCACCTCTCTCCATAGGAAGGGAAAGAAATTTCTTTGGTTCAACCAATGTCAATTAGAAATCCAAACTCTTAAGGAAAAGCTGACTAGTGCACCAATCTTAGCAGTACCAGATCTGACAAGAGACTTTGTTGTTTGTACAGATGCTTCTTTGGAAGGCTTAGGGACTGTTTTGATGCAAGAAGGGCAAGTGATTGCATATGAATCACAAAAACTTAAGGATCATGAACTGAACTACCCCACACATGATCTTGAGTTGGCCATAGTTGTGCATGCTCTGGTGAGATGGTGACACTTCCTTTTAGGGCATCAGTTTGAGTTGCATATAGATCATCATAGTCTACAATACATCTTCACATAGCCGAACTTGAATGCAAGATAGCAAAGGTGGATGGAATTCTTGTACGAATATGATTTTTAAGTAAAGTATATCTAGGGAAAAGAGAATGTGGTGGCAGATGCGTTGAGTCAATGCAAGCATGAGATTTCTACAATGGCTCTCGAGGTTGATTTGAGGAGTTAAATCCTCACAACACTTCCTTCAGACAATTGGTATCAAGAGGTGAAATCTAAAATTGAGTTAGGCATAACTCTGGAAGGAAAATTTGTTGGTTACTCATTGGATTCTGATAGTGTTTTACACTATGCAAGCTGAATGTATGTACCTCTTGTAGAGGGTTGACGAGGGAGCAAACCCGAGACACAAAAATAATGCACACAACTAGCAAACTTTATTATTATTCAATAATGAAAAAATATTACATGCAGAGGATTCCAAATCCTCAAGCTCTGCAATACATGCAAGCTACAAAAGTCTCAGAAAGAAAATTATAGAATTACAGAAATTACCCAGATCCCCCTTTCGCAGCATGCGAACTTCTTTTTCCAAAAAGTTACTCAAAAATCAGAAAATAAGCCCATAAATAGACCTATTTCGGTTTGGAACCAAAAAAAACCTTCGAGATAATATTTTTGGTGGTTTGGCGCCAAAATTACAATTTGAAATTCAAGTTTAAATTCACAGTCAAAAATTAGCACATTTCTAAAATATGCACCAACTTCCGGCAGACATAACTTTTAATCCGACCGTTGGATCTTCAATGATAATACCTTTTTGGAAAGCTCTCGAAAAGACGATTTTCCACAAAGTAAGCCTTTGGCAGACTACTTTGGCATTTCTGCAAATTTTCAAGCCCATCCAGGATCGTTTAGTGCCTCAAACTGAGCTCAGAAGGTTTTTCAAGGCAAAAAGCAGAAACTGGAACTTGAATAACTTTCAAGTCGTGAATGATCTTGACCTGATTCTTTCACCAGACTGTGTATTTTTCCATCCTGAACCTTCCCATAATTTTTTGTCTTCCCACGACTTCAAATTCAAACCTGCTAAAAATAGCAGTTGAGCAAGAAAAGCAGAAAAACTGTTCTGAAAGTTGGAAACTCTTATTTGACGAAAAGGGTATCCTGAAATACAAAAACATCTACAAAAAGAAAACAACAAGAACAAAAATGGAAATCATCTTTTTGGGTGATGCAAGATTGCCCTCACACCACTGGATGCTCCTGCATCAAGGGTCTTCTCACCCTAATCTTGACTGAAGCCCATTGGGCACCTTATTTAGCACATCTTGGAGTTAAGAAAATGTATGTAGATCTACACTCACTATATTTTTGGGTAGGATTGAAGCATGATATCACTAATTTTGTAGATAGATGTCTTGAATTTCAGAGGGTTAAGGTTGAGCATCATCATCTGGCAGGTTTGTTACAGCCTCATCTTGTTCCAAAATGGAAGTGGGACATTATCTCTATGGATTTCATTATCGGCTTTCCTATGTCTTCTAGGTAGCATGATGCTATCATGGTCACTATTGATAGGCTAACCAAGGTACCCATTTTTCTCCTATCCAATCTTCCTATACTGCTTCTATGGTGGCTAGGGTGTTCATTGAAGACATTGTTCATTTACATGGGATATCGCAAAGAATCATTTCTGACAGAGATCCAGTATTCACATCCATGTTATGGACATCTTTACAGCAGTCCTTAGGGACTCAATTGAACTTTAGTTCTTCCTACCATCCTGAGACTAATGGTCAGACTGAGAGAGTCAATTAGGTCCTTGAGGATATGCTCTACATGTATGTCATGGACTAACAATCATGTTGGGAAAATTATTTTCACTTGGTCGAGTTTTCTTATAACAATGGTTATCATAGTTTGATCAACATGGCTCCATTTTAGGCTTTGTAGAGTCATCCTTGTCGTACCCCTTTGAGTTGGGATCGATTAGAGGATAGGGTTCTTCTTGGACCCAAAATGCTTTAAGATATGGAGCAGCAGGTAGCTCGCATCTGAGAGCATCTTGTCACAGCTCAAGAAAGGCTGAAGAAGTATGCTGATAAACACATAGTTGATTGACAGTTTGCAGTTGGGGATAGAGTGTTTCTTTGAGTTTGCTCACAAAAGAGCCCTATTCATTATGGAAAGGGTTATAAGCTTCTGCCCTACTTTGTTGGACCATTTGAGGTGTTAGAAAGAATTGGTTCTGTTTCCTATTGCCTAGCCTTTGCACCCAGTCTATCGTGGATTCATGATGCTTTTCATATTTCAGTCCTTAAACCATATTTTCATAATATTACTCACATACTGGATTGGAATGCTCTATAGGTAGAGGACAGGCAGCTAGCTCTTAAGCCCATGGTCATGCTACAGTGTAGAAGTATCAAGACTCTACACTAGCTCAATTCTATTCTAGGAATTGTCAAAATACCTAGCTCTTAAGCCCATGGTCAAAATACCTTGTTTGTATGTAGGAATTGTAGGAATAGTCTCAATTCCACCTACTTTGGCAAGACAGGGCGAGCATCAAATTAACCCAATGGGCATGAAGTTGAAATAGAGATGACAAGGAAATCACCTTATCCCAAGTCTGCCAACCTATTTTATGTTTTGTGGTATTGTGTGTTTTTGACCTTTGTCATTTTTAGATTTTATAATAGTTGATTGTGTGAAAGTAATTGTGTTATCTATTTCACATTGGTATTGTTGTTTTATGTAATTTATATAATAAAATGATTATAATAAATGTTAATAATAGCATTGGAATAGTTTACGTTAAAATATAAAAGTCTTAAATTAAAAAGCCATGCAATTTATTAATGATAAATAAATGGAAAGGTGTAAATTAAATTATTTGAAATTGGTATTTTGATCATTTAATAAAAATAGCATGTTAAGGATAATTAATGTAATACAATAATTAAATAAGTTAAATTGTGTGAATTGCAAGTAAAAAAATTACAAAATCAAAATTAAAACAAAAAGTGTTGTTTGAATAAAAAAAATCTAGAAAAGAAAGAAATGATGAAATGGACCAATGAATGTTGAGTTTTTGGCTGAAAAGTTGGTAATGAAATAGAAAACTTATTTTAGTTATGATTTATCGAGTTTTCAACAAATAAGAAGATATCTTTTATTTAATAGCATAATTGATAGATTTTCATTCACGAGAAATTGATAGAAGTTTCAAGAATAAAAAAGTGAGTTTTGGGAAAATTAGATCCTCTAGGGTTTTCTCTATTTAATTATTTCACTCTTTCATTGTTCTAGAGGGGAGGCTTTTTTAGATTAAAATTTTATATTAGAGAATTTATCAAGGAAATTGGTGGAGAAGTTATAAAGGAAGAAAGGGGAGCTCTTCGAAAAAGGCTGTTGGGAATCAAGAAAAGCTTCATCAATTCTTCAACAAACGTAGGACTCCAGGTTCTATTCTCTTCTTTTGATTTCTTTAAATCTGTAAAAGAAATAAATATTTGCTCTGTAAAAGAAAAAATTGTCTGAGATTTAACAATTATTGGATAGCAAACTAATGAAAAAAAAAACTACTGGGGTCTGTGAAAATGTTTTGTATTTTTTTTAAATTGATATGGAAAATTGTTTTCCCTCTGAAATAAATGGGTTTTTGAATATATACTCATATATATATATACATATTAATATATGCCATTGGGTATATATATATATATATATATATATTCATTTGAATATATGTATTGTTTTCTTCTTAATCATGTTTTGGAGTATTAATACATACATACATACATACATACATACATACATACATATATATATATATATATATATATATATATATATATAGATATATATTCTTGAATGGATATTAAATTTTATTCAAAATTATTGATGGGCTGATTTTCTTAAAAAAAAAATTGTGTTGGCCGAATTAATTTTTATGTTGGGAGGGTTGGCCATAGCCGTACCCCTATCCCAACCACTTTCATACTAAAATGCATGCAGCAGTCTAAGGACTACCATGACAATCAAAAGGCACAGCAGTCCTTTGGACTATACACATACCCTTTCCAAAGATAAATTAAATAAAATAGAAAATTAAATGTACATATATTTTATTCTATATATATGTAGATATATAAATATATAAATATATATATATATATATATGTATGCAAATGTGTGTGCGCGTGTGTATATATATATATATATATATATTGACATAAAATATAAATGTTATGATTTATTGATTTTGGTTTGGCTGTGAAACTATGAAATTTAGTAGTGATGGTTAAAAAAAAGAAGCAAATTAAATATTTTTGTCAAATTATTGTTGAACTTTTATTTCAAAATTTTATTGAGGATAATGGGGATTATTAAATGGAGTTAAACAATTGTTGATTTTTTACTATGAAAACAACGTGTGAAAATTAATATATGTTATTCTGAGTTATGAAATCCTATGAATTTGGTTGGATTTTCTTCTTTCCATTCTATTATTGTTTTGGCTTTTTGATGTAGGAACCCTATTGATTTTATTAAGCCGTTTATAGATGTTGTAAACCTTAGGCTTCTAGAGGCTTGATTTTATTGTTGGTTGATAATCCTCGTTTTATGTGCTCTTCATGTAGCAAGTTATTGGTAGCATTATTTTTGAAAGGGTTGTACGAGATTTTGTTGAGACTCTGATTATGTGTTTTAGCGAGATGGGTAATGCCTCACATGCCATTTGTTGAGATTTAGTGCCTTGTTATTTGTGGTACAACCCTTGCTTTTTATTATGTTTTGGGGTCTCTAGGGAGAGTGGTTCTTTGTGGGAGTTGGCACCTCAAAAGGAGGAAGGGCTCATGATAACCCATGTAAGAGTTAGATTAACAAGTGAAAACCTAATAACAAAACTTATGGGGATGGGTAGTAATAACATAATAAGATAATCTTGGATACCTCATCTATCCATTAGGGCTATCATATGGTAGACCGAGAAGGTCATGGTTGAAAAAGTCATTACCTCATCCTTAGGAGAGGTTAATGGCTCCACATGAGTCACCCTATGGGTCTAGTAGCTCAAGTAGGAGGAAGGGCCAGGATAACCATAGATGGGGGCTGATGCCTCAAGTAGGAGGAAGGGCCAAGATAATTCATCTAGGCTATGTGATGACACTCTCCAGTAGTTTTCCTTATGCCTTGCTTTCTTGGTTGCCTCTGGAAGTGTGTTATGATTGTTGTCTTTGCTTTACTTGGCAAGTATTTATGGTTGTTGCTTTTGGTTTATCTATGATGTTTTTTATGGCTTTGTGTATACTATGATTAGATCTTTGTTGTTTTCATTTATTATCTTTGTAATTTGTATTGTTTCTTTTGGAGTTTTGTTACTATGATATTCTTTATTGGAGTTGGTCTTGTGGCATTCTTAGTCACGGTTACTTCCTTGTCACCTCTGAGCACAGGGAGTTTATTTTTCTAAAACCCATGTGGTCAAGTGGAACGTGCTCCAAACCCGTTAGGTTCCCCATCAACATTCATCCTTCATGGTATCTTTTAGTTGGAGCTTGTACCAAATATTCATCTTGTATTTCAAACATTCTTTATATTATTTATCTATCCCACTTGTATGGGAGGTTTCATTGTATCTCATATATTGTGAACATGTAATGTATTAAAAGATGATGTATTGTAAATGCACCCTTGTAACCATTCATGATTTATGAGATTTATTATGGTTTGTATCATGTGATGTATTTATACTTATGCTTATGGATGTATGTATGTTATCTTTTGTAAATCGTTATTGTAATGTTTATTATGGATGTAAGATTAGTTAAGTAATTAGCCTTATGTGTATCTTTCGTTATGAGTTGGCTTTATGCGATGTGACCTTGTGTGCCCCAAAGGACATGATGTTATGATGTTATCGCATAATGTGATTATGGTTAGTGGTTCATTATATGTGTACTTTTTATTATTATAAAAAAAATGTGTTCATTTTTTTGTCCTTTGGGGTTTACACAATGGGTGTTACACCATAATTTGGCCATCAATTATAATTTCATTATATTTATCTTCAAAAATATTTTACAATATGTTTCAAAATTTGTCTTAAATGACATGTCAAAAAGTGTCTTTTCAATTACCCACTTTTAACATAAATAAAAAAGTCTTAATTATCATTGTTTACATAGGATTGCATAAAAGAAATGATTAGATGTTGAATTCAAGAGCACTTGCAAGATACAAATGTATGTACTAATTGGTACCTCTCTCCATGATAGTATCTACATGGCTTGGTACTTCACTGCAAGGCCTATTCTTCTAGGGGAGCTAGATATGTCTTCTTCCATTGGTACACTATGTAATCATGAGGCCATTTGTACTCCTATATTTTTTGTGTGTCGTTCAAGTGACTCTTCCATCTATTTTCTAATAATGCTTTTCCATCTGTGATGAAGTTTGAGTATCCAACAACTAGTGCAATTATTCCATCCAAGGTTAAATTGAGGTGGTGAAGATTTTTCTCATTATCCTTTTGTAAATTAGTGAGATAGTTGGGAACAATTTTGATAAAATAATCTATCCAATCCTTGGAGCCTTTAAGTTGATCACCATCGTTTAGTACCTTAGACATGAACCATTGCTCTAGGATGATCCCACAAAGCTGGTTTACAAATTTTGAGATAATCTGATAGTTGTTGAAATCACATATTTTTAGAAAATATAATGATTTAAGCCTTAAAAAAATTCATTTAAATCATTATAATTGAAGATGGTATGGTCAAACTACCTTAGATCAAACCCCCTTGGATAGAACCCCACTAGTTTTAAACCATACCTATAATACAATCACCTTTACACCTACCAAAATGTTGATTAAAAACCACTTTTGATTTACCTTTTGGGGGATCAAATGAATTCATTTAATTTTTATTTTTTGTAAGTATGCATCCCTTATTATAAGCTTCACAAAAAGTATAATTTTAAATAAATTTAATTTTATTAATATATTTATTTTTTATTTCTTATGAATGTAGTTTTTATACCGAAAATCAAGCTCTTTGTTCTACATGTGGAAAAATAAAAGATTATCAAAATAAAATTTTGAAAAATATGAGTGCACTAGATATTAAAGTCCTTGATCCAACAAAATATAAATTAATTTCAATACATACAAAAAAAATTGTGTTATATAGTCTGCCTACGTCTGAATTGTAATTTGTTTGACTTTGAAACTTGATTAAGGAAAAAATATTCAATAAAATAATATGAAACCAGTTGGCAGCACTAGATTTTTATAGTTACAAATCTAAATTCAAAAAAAAAAAAAATTATCCTTCATGGGAAAAAAATTGTGTTAGACGGTGAGCGTCACTTCTCAAAGACTATGTTTATTGGAAAAAAACTAGTTTTCAAAGGGGATAGAAAAGGAAAAGTGCAATATGATTCCAAAAATTTTGAAAAAAATATATTTAGAACCTACAAACAAAATGTCACAAATCACTAGTTTGCATCATTTTCAAATTCTTCATGGTTTAGCCACTATAGGTGCCCAAAAGTGAAGATTTAGTTAGAAAAAATCAGTTTAGTGTCTAGTTTGGCCAAAAATTGTAAACCAGTATTGTGGGATCACCCTTTAGTGTGTAAAATGAATCCATTCTTTCCTTGATCTTTTTCTCTTCTGCATATATGTATTGAAATTCATCTATGACCATTTTGACCATTTTCTCAATAGGATTTGAAGATATGGGGGCCTCAACACCCCTTTGTAAAATTTTGCACAAACTCATTACGGTGTGATGTACAAGTTGTCATTTCTTGAATAAGGGGTCCTATATAGGTTCATGATCCTTTATTTGATCAACTACTTGTGACAAGAAGAAATAACATTCATACACATTTTTCAATTTTTCCATAATTAGTTTAACCATATGCTCCAAGATCTATTCCAATACCCTAAGGTTTTCTCTCTTTGCTCTTTCATTTGTTTCTTCATTAGCTTTTTCAACTTCTCAATTTCTTGTTTTAGCACATTTACTTGTTCAACAATGATTGCAATTGAATCAGTCTAGATGGTAGGGAGCTAATATACTATTAATTATGTGCTTTGGGAAGGACCTGCTCCCTTCAATTGCTCTTTCAATTTCACATTTTCTATTAATAACCTCTTCACTTCATAATTCAGATCAATCTTTGCTTTCTTAAATTCTACCAATCTAAGCTCCATAGCTTTAAACACATCCCTACTAAACATTGTTGAGCACATTGTCATAATAGTTGGATCCAATGCTAATTTCACTTGAAGTGTCTTTACCATGGTAGTCTCTCTCATTTCTTTTACAACATCAAGAAATATGAGTTTTTTTGTTCTTTTTCACTTTGTCCAAAAGGCTAGGGTTTCAATTCTTGGATTGTAACCTATGCCACTCATTCCTTCATTTGAATTGAATTTAGAAACCAACATGGGAGCTTCTTGGCTTCTTACTTGATCCATTAAAAATATTTTTTCTAACACCATCCCTGGAATAATTAGTATATTTCTTTCTAAGGCCAATTTTCTTACTTCTTGAGGGCTAACAATAATTTCATTAATCATGAGTTCTTCAAAAGTCTAGGAAACAATCTGGTCATGCTGTGAATCATCAACACCCATCTTATTAATTTAGAGTCTCTTCTCAAAATATTTCATTTTCATCTTAAACCAAAAATCCTTAAACTTGAGAATTTGAATAAATTCATCATCTTAAATAAATGTAAGGGAAGCAATCACCCTTTCATCTTCTAGTTTGTGAGCATTAGTTGCAACCTTAGGCAGTGGTTGATCAACTTTTTCATCTTTAAAATTCAAAACTACATCAACTACCTCTGTAGTATCCCCTATTCCACTTATTTCATATATGCCACTAAGGGGTCCACTCCATGTTTCTTCTACCTTTAGGTCTTGATTGCTCAGGGGATGATTCTGATTATATTTTCATATTGTCTAATAGGGGCTCTGTGATTATAATACCACTTGGTTTTATGGGTAGCTTGGAGGATTTTGAAGACTGGCCCTTAAGTTTCTTTTCTGATTCAACATATAATCTTTCAAAGTTGTCAATTATTAAGTGGGTATGTGCAGGATCATAATGGAAAAAATAGGCCCTTAAGTGGGAAAAAAATCAAAAAAATCAGAGTTAGGAAACTTGACATAAAAATTTGAATAAGTTATTTATATTATATCAAAAATAAATTGAATTTAGTTTCTAAACTACTAGGTTTTGTTTTCTTTTTAAATCTATTTGGTGAAAAATTAAAATTTCAATGCAGTAGTACTTAAATTTTAGGGAAAAATAAGTAGATGTCTGTCTGACCACCCTAACCACAATAAAATGATAATATTTTCTTATAATATTTTAGCTATAAGTAGAGGACTCATGTCCCGATGTGATGCATAGTTTTTTGTAATTTTTTTCCAAGTAAATAATTAATTATGAATTTTTTATTACAAATTTTTAAAAAATATAAAAAACTTGCATGTCTAACCACCTTAACTTGGTCAAAACTTCATGAAATTCATTTTTTCTTTTTTTAATCCTATAGTATGCAAAGCACAAAATGTGATGCATGTTTTGGATTCAAAAAATGTGATATTGGTTAAAAGCTATAGATGTTTTTTAATCAGTCTATCAATCAAGACTTAAGTCATAATTTGAATAGAAAATGAATAATAATTACGTATTAAATTCAAAGTAAAGCATAATTTATATTGGTGGAAAGCAAATAATCTCCTTTAAAAATCCTTTTGGGTATGTGTAGGATCATGATGGGCCAAAAAGTGGCAATATGATGGGTATGTGGCTGACAACTTTTTTTTAACTCAAAATTGATGAAACGAAAAAGGGTTTTTAAAGGAGATTCTCAACTTTCCACCAATATAAATTATGCTTTACTATGAATTTAATAAATAATTATTATTCTTTTCCTATTTGAATTACGACTAAAGTCTTGATTGATAGGCTAATTGAAAAGTATATATAGCTTTCAAAAGTTGTCACATTTTTTTAATCTGAAGCATGCGTCACATTCTATGCTTCACATACTATAGGATTAAAAGAAGAAAAATTGAATTTGATGAAATTTTGACCAAGTTAAGGTGGTGAGAAAGACAAGTTTTTATATTTTTTAAAAGTTGTAATAAAAATTCATAATTAATTATTTACCTAGAAAAAATTTACAAAAAAATATGCATCACATCGAGACATGAGTCCTCTACTTATATCTAAAATATTATAAAAAAATATATTATTATTTTATTGTGGTTAGGGTGGTCAAACAAACACCTACTTATTTTTTCCCTAAAATTTAAGTACTATTGTGTGGAAATTTCAAATTTTCACCAAATAGATTTTTTTTAAATAAACCTAGTAGTTTAGAAACTACATTCAATTTTCTATAGATTCTATTCTTACATATTTTTGAAATAATATAGATAACTTATTCAAATTTTTATGTCAAGTTGCCTAATTTTGTTTTTTCTGAATTTTTTGCCACTTAAGGGCCTATTTTTTCCATGATGACCATGCACATACCCTTTTTGTTTCATCAATTTTGGATAAAAAAAAGTTATCAACCACATACCCATCATATTGCCACTTTTTGGCCCATCATGATCCTGCACATACCCAAGTTCATCCTTTTGATAGGATCCCCTTATTCAACATGGAATCCTTGGAATCTAGTGTCCATTTTCTTCTTCTCCTCCTCAAGCCTCTTTATGATTTCACACTTCCTCTTCCTCTAAAAAACTTCATCAGGTTAAAACAATTTCTTATTACACCTTCTTCGTAATCCATTACATGGGTAATCGTAGCTTTAGTGAGAAGTGTCTTCTTTATAAAATTAATATTCTCTTTAGGATCAAAGATCCTTTCTCCTCATGAATTCAATGAATACCCCATCTTAAAATAGTTCTATAGTTCTTCAAGAGTTTTAGACCTTACATATAGTGCCTCACATTCAGTTAGGTCAAGGAGAAATGTCCCTTTTCTATCTTTTCATAACGTCCTACTCCATCTATAAAATTTTCCACATAAATTCTAAAAGTGAAATTTGAATAGAAACAAATTTAGGTAAAATATGTGGGGCTTGAGGACACCCATAGACCCTTATTACTCTTTGGTCTGCTTAGAAGAACCAGTCAACAAAATTGTGAGTGTGTCACTGATTTAGCTTCAATGCTAAAGGTCTTAATACTTGCATGATTTCATTAGGAAATCTTGGTGAAATATGACCAAGACTAGCCATGACCTTTATTATGAAACCATCATAAAATATTACATAATCACTATTTTTACATCTAATATCCCAGATGTAGCACCAATTTTGTACAGGAAACCTATTCTCTTCATCACCAGTCATTCCCAAACACATTATTTTAGTCCATATATTTCTATTTTGGTTCAATATTAAATGACATAGTAGAGAGGATTTCATGAAAGTGATGGGAGCTAAGTTCTCTCTTACATGCAGAAATCCCTCATGTAGCCCTTTTCTCAATTTCAACATCAAATTCATACTTAATGTTGACTTTAGGATTGTGTATCTTCATTTCCATCATCATTAGATAGGTTGCAATCCTCTCTTCAACATCTATTATGAGCACTTGGCACAAAGAAAAATAAGTTCTTTTCAAATATACTTGGAATTATTCTATGGAAAATGGCTCGATTTGGGAGGGGGAGATAGGTATCCTATTTTTTACACCCATTTTCATGTGTAAAGGAAGTTCATCACTCCTCTAGGTTCTCCTCAATCTCCCATAATCCTCCTCACTTCTGTCCAAGTCAATCTTAGTGACAGCTTGCTTGTTTAACATAAAACACTCTATAATTTATTCTTTAGTTAGCACCACTAATGGTGAACCATCTAGCATTCTTGTAGTCTTGGTAGTCAGGTGATAATATTGTGCCAATACTTTAATAAACTTAAAATCTGCGAAGACATCTGGGACTATCAATTTGGAAAAATCTAAAGTCTAAGGATTCAAAACTAGAATCTTGGCATCCCTTTTTTCGTAGAAGTACCAAAAAAGATCCCACCCTAAGATAGGGATAATTAGGTCTCTACATCTATGGGCTTTATCTTTAAACACCTTTTTGAATCCTTTATTTACATAATTAGGTAACACATCTAAAATGGATTGTTGTAGGGACCTCTTCTCTCTTTTAGAAACAATGGACTCTTCCATTTTATTCGAAAGTTGACTTCTTTTAGGTGGCATGATGAAGAATTTACTCCTACTTGATTTCTTTTAGAAACAATGAAGAATTTGCTACAAAGGGTTTTTGTGAACTTACCCAATGAAATAATAGTTGCAAAGTCTCTCCGCTTGAACTCCCTTGCCTCTGGTATGCTGAGCTATGTAAATGATTGCCAAAATTTCATCGAGCCCAAGTAATATTTTTTGCTAAGCTTGGCCATCTCACTATTAATTTCAATTCATGCAAAATATTTTAGAATCTACTCATATTTTGAGTTTGAATACATGTGTTTGATCTTGGGAAATCAAATGGTGTAATCATTAAATGATTTGATATCTTGTACCATAGTACCGCTCTATCATTTCAAGACTATTGTAAAGTAGCATTAGCAATATCACCACCCCATGCACACCCCTTTGGAATCCCATGGGACACAGATTAATTCTAGCAATTGAGTGACTATTCATCACCATACTGCTCAGTCATATGAAGACCATTGCGGGGTAGTGGTATTGTAGGGTTAGCAATACTACCACCCTATGCACACCCCTTTGGACTCCCTCAAGATAGTGGGTTAATTATAACGGTTGAGTGATTGTTCACCACCATACCACAATGTCACTATTTACCCCTTATGGGTCTATGGTTTACTTTAGTTGTTAACATGTTCTCACCGCCACCCCACAATATTCATATTTGGTCATCATGGTATTACAATAAGCATTTGTACATTGACCTATATGTCCCACCATCTTGTGCATACCTCTATTAACTACTATGATAGTGCGATATTTGATTTTATTATGAATGTAGTATTTTAGATATAATTTTATTGAAAATATTGATCAATTTTATAATTTTGGAGTCTCTTAGTTTTAATTTTCAGTGTCAATAATACCTGAGAGATCATTTTTTTATTTGTAATGAGGAGGCTTAGTTCACCTAATGTTAAGATATCTATATGTTTTATTAAATTATAGATGTTCATTATATGTTTGCATCTAGAAAACATATAGGAAACACATGAAATTATATTCTAACTAAACAGAATTAATTTCAAATTTCAACCAAAGTAAGAAAACTAAGAAGAATGATTGAACCTAACTTTAAATGTACTTTATTTGTAATGAGGAGGCTTAGTTCACCTAATGTTAGATATCTATATGTATTATTAAATTATAGATGTTCATTATATGTTTGCATCTAGAAAACATATAGGAAACACATGAAATTATATTCTAACTAAACAGAATTAATTTCAAATTTCAACCAAAGTAAGAAAACTAAGAAGAATGATTGAACCTAACTTTAAATGTACTTTAATTCAACAATGAACATCTCATATTTTGTATATAATGTACCAATAGAATAATGATGCTTAGATTCAAAAATGTATTAGTAAAACAAAAATGAATAAGGATACCTATACTCAGATCTATATTACATTCAATAATAAATTACACCATACGTATAACCAAAGTTTAGGTGGCAAGCTAACCTCTTAAGGTGACAAAAACATCATGACAATCATCTACATTGCCAGCAATATCAAAATCCTGATCACTTGTGTCTACATCTACTTGAATTTCTTCCTCATCCTCATCTATGACATGCAATGCATTCTCTCTCCCAATCTCTTCATTAGTAATAAAAATTCCTTCTTGGAACACTCCATCATTGTCTTCATCCACTTCTTCAAATGTTTCTTGTAAACTAGCATATTGCCCATCAGGCATTATATCAACAACTTCCATGAATTTTCATTTTGAATGAAACTCTATTTGAATGACATGCAACTGTCTTGGGCTTCCTACATCATCAATTAGAAATGATTGGTTAATTTAAAGAGGGGAAACATATAGCTCATCCATCTCTGATAAAAAATATCGTCTAATTGCTCATACAAATCCATACTCATGAAATTATTCTGTGGATGGTTGGATCCACTTACATTTTAATAATATAGGACTATTTTCACCATAGTCCACTAGAATAATTTCTTGGATGAATCCAACATAAAATTTCTTCTCAGTTTTGTGAAGAAATTCAGTACTAACAACACAATCACAATTTTTCTTTGCTTTTTCTTTTTCTTCCACTCTTAAATGACTACCACAGACCCACATTCCATTGAAACGCCTAGCCCATAAATGTGAAGACTATGAAAGATCACTTTCCTCCATTGTTATATCTTGAACTTCTTTTACATCACTCAATACATTAGCAATCCATTCTCCAAATTTTGGAAAAGAATCACCTTCAATCAAATCACCATGGTGTCTACGCTTTTGAGGTCGATGTTGCATCTAAGCTTTATTGTCTTCTTCATATTTTCTACATAAAATATTAACATACAAATAGTAAGATTAATAATATAAGTGTGTAAATGCAATTGAGTATATAAATTATTGTGTAATTTTTTTTACCTGCATCACATATCGAATGAAGATGTGTTTGGAAGAATATAGGCATGTATCACACTTATTTCATGATGTGATAACCTGAAGTGACACCCATTACCTTCTAATACTTCACCTACAACTGTCTCTTCTTCTCATCATCCCATACTTGTGGATTGACATTTTTAAAATCCTTCATATATTCTATGCAAAATCCCATGGCCTTTTGCATTGAATATCCCTCGGACATGTTGCCTTCTAGTTTTTCCCTAGTACAAACATCTTTTTTCAAAACCTTCATATACCATTCTATAGGATCCATCGATCTTGTTCTTATCGGGCCACAATGCTTTAGTTCATATTGTAGACGCATCAAAAGATGCATAGAAATTTTAAATATTGTTGGTGGAAATTCCTGTTCTAATAGACAAAGGACTTCAACAACCTCCTCTCTCAAACTATCAAAGCTCAAAGGATCTAATACATGTAAACTCATTCTCTTTAATATTAGGCCCAACCTTATAACTGCCAATCTTGGACCCTTTTCCAAATTTAATATATTTACCACAATAGGTAAAATATTATCCGTTGTGACATGAAAGTCATGGGTCTTGATGCCTCTTAAGCAATTAATGTCAGTTTGGCTTCTAATACTACTACTTACATATCTAGTGGGAAAGTGAGTCTGAGACATCAACAATAAGAATTTTGTACATTGTTCATTTATCCAGACATAAGGAGCACTAGGTTTTCTATACTTTCCATCATCATATTTTTCAACCCAAATATTTTGACAAATCTTTAGTTGTCAAAAGCCTTCACGTGATGAAATAATATCAAAAGCACCAAAAAGAGCCTCTATAATAGCATAGGATATATTTTTCTCAATATACATAAAGTCAACAGTATGCCTAATGGCTATATCCTTAAAGTATGGCAACTTATAGTATATACACAACCTTTTTACATGGCTCTCTTACATGGATCATATAAACTACTAGCAATCCCATCATTTTCAATAAATGAAATTCTTTTTTTTTTTTCCATTTTCAACTATGTAATCACTTGTTATTAGCAATGGTGCTTCATGATTCTCTTCTTCACCATTGAACCATGTTTTTTGTTGATGGGTATGTGTAGGATCATGATGGGCCAAAAAGTGGCAATATGATGTGTATGTGGCTGACGACTATTTTTTAAACCAAAATTGATGAAATGAAAAGGGTTTTTTAAGGAGATTCTCAACTTTCCACCGATATAAATGATGTTTTAATTTGAATTTAATAAGTAATTATTATTCATATTCTATTCAAATTACGACTAAAGTCTTGATTGATAGGCTAATAGAAAAACATCTATAGCTTTCAAACGGTATCACATTTTTTGAATCTAAAACATGCATCACATTGTATGCTACGCATACTACATGATTAAAAAAAGAAAAAATGAATTTCATGAAGTTTTGACCAAGTTAAGGTGGTCAAACATATGAGTTTTTATATTTTTAAAAAAATTGTAATAAAAAATTCATAATTAATTATTTAGTTGGAAATTTTTTAAAAAAATATTATCATTTTATTGTGGTTAGGGTGGTCAGACAAACACCTACTTATTTTTTTTCCTGAAATTTAAGTACTACTACATTGAAATTCAAATTTTCACCAAATAGATTTTTTTTTAAACAAACTGATCTGTAAACTCCTTACTATGAATCACTTAACAACTTGTTAGATTCACTAGGATACAGATTTAAAATTAAGATCATAACTGGCGATGCTTGTGAATTGAGCAAATAACAACATAAAACATAGGAAAGTAAAGAAGCTGACAAAAATCATGCACCAAGAAAAGAGAGACAAAGATTTGATTACAGAGTTCACCAGATTCTGGCTACGTCTCCGGATCCGCAAATAAGCGTGATCGATGCAATTATTATGATGCAACTTCTTTTTACGCCATGATGGTCTTTCATTGAGTTACAATCTGCTTCCCACTGAAACACTGTCTTGACAAGAACTTTCTAGCACCTTGCCCAGTCCTTCTGTCAACTTTACAATGCTTCCAAACAATGAAACTGCAACTCACACTCCAAAAGAGTACATAGGTGTCAAGCCTTTACAAATGACTCAAAAAGTTGAACAAATCCTCAAGGACTCACCAAGTTCTTATCTCTTCTCCTAGAGACCACTTAGCCCTCAAAAGACTCCAATAACTCTCACTCTAAACCCTTTACTAAGAGAAAATAAACTCTCCAAGAGCTTTTACAAAGAATGAGATTCCTCAAGAGTTTTCTAATAGCTCTCACCAAGAGAACACTCAAAAACCCTTTGAATGAATAAAACACTCTCACCATCTCCCTTATATACATAAAAATAAGCCTAAAATGGCTTAACCAAAAAAACAAACATACCCCCTATAATCAATTCGTATATTGGCATATTTTTGTTTCAGACCACTTTTAGTTTAAGTGGTTAGAGGGTTATAAAAAAAATAGGCCATTTTGTTATGGCCTCGGGCCAACCCATCCAACAAAATGAAACTAACACCTCATTTATCTAAATGTTGTTCGGTTGTCTATCGATGTATATAGATTTTGTGAGCTGAGCAGTCGGGGGTTCAACTTGCGTCGGCCACGTTTTAACAACCAACACCAAAATTTAAAAACAACAAAACCAACCCGCACTATACATACATTGAGGCCTCTATGCATGGTGCAATGGTTTAAACCACTGGCTGTTTCCACGGAGATCACGCGGTCGAACCCCAATAGCCATTCATTTTTCTGAACGCTCTGAACTGACTTGCCGAATGCCGAAAATTGGCACGACACGTGTCAAAATGCTATTCATTCGGGATGCTAACTCTGCTGACCAATGCATCTGCTGACTTCACCTCTATACACTAACTGGACCACTGACAAAGCAAATGCCACGTGTCATACGATGATTGGTCTGTTCAATATGATTCAACTGCCACATGTCACGCCGGGACTTGTCCACATCATTTTCGTACGGCATGCCACGTCACCTGTACGGATGGACACATGTCAACACCTGATTGGTCCACTTCAGATTTGTACGGATTGCTGACGTCATCACATACAGATGCTAACATCATCACCTGTACCTTTGGTCCACCAAGTCAACTGAGAGCTTTGACTGGTCGTATCTTGTGCATACAAGCTCTGTTTTTGACGAAACGAACACCGCCAGAATCGTCTCGACGAGCACTTCGATTTGACGCCGATTTTGACAAATTCTGAGATGATCAATTTTTTTGCTTCCTATCGGCCCCTGGTACCCTATTTGACCGGACCTTTGACCAAGCATAACTCGCACGTACGATCTCCTTTTGACGCAATTCAAGTTGCATCAGAATCCTGTCGGTGAAATCTTTGATCTAAGACTGCTTTCGCTGATTTGAGGATAGTTAATTTTCCAATCAACCATATGGTATCCTCGGTCCTTGTTCAACTTTGACTGAGCATATCTCGAGCAAACGAACTCCTTTTGACATGCTTCAAGTTGCATCAGGATCGTATCGCTATGCTCTATGCATTAATGCTAGTTCTGGGAGATTCTGAAGCTGCTGGATTTTTGAGGCCTTCAAGATCCACCTGGATCACAAACCTAGTAGTTTAAAAACTACATTCAATTTGCTATAGATTCTATTCTTACATATTTTTGAAATAATATAGATAACTTATTCAAATTTTTACTTCAAGTTGGCTAACTCTCATTGTTCTATTTTTTTTTCCACTTAAGGGCCTATTTTTTCCATAAAGATCCTGCACATACCCTATGGATGATCCATTTTAAGGTAAGCATGATTCCCACAGTAAATACACTTATGTAAACTTCTTGAGTGCCTCACAAAATCCTTAAAGCTGAAAGGAGGACATCCATGGTATTGATGAACACTAAGACCAAACAATATGTTGTATGTAGGAAGATCATGAATTGTAAACAATAATGAATCTCTTAAAGTAAATTTGATTGAATGGACATCCCTTAAATATTGAATTGCTTCAATTCCTTTCCATAATTCCATTAGCTCTGTTGGTGTTCCAAGTCGAACAATCCAATGAATCCTATAGACTAGCCACTTTCTAATGATTAGACCCAATGGTGGATTTGGCCAACTAACAAGATTAAATAAAAGACTAAGATCTTCTACACTTCTAGCTCTATAGGACCAAGATGGGTCAACCTATACAATTCCTAAAACTTAATTCAACCATACACAGACATTTCTTTTTATAGTAGATAATTCCCAATTCAATTACACCAAAGACAGTATTGACAACTTCAATTTTGGCCAAATTCTTGGTAAATCAACAATCACCTTGTCATTGGGAAGCAGAACACAAAACTTCAACCAAAAAACAAGGATTTAAAATGATATTTAATTTAAAAATAAAATTTCTCCTGAGATGCATTAAGCTAAATGACAGATGAGTGTCTAATTATGGGCCATGGAGTCAAATTCATATAATGAATTTATTAGCAAATTGACTTCAACTAGTGGATTTAAATTGTTAATGTATTACACCAACATATCAAACTCTTCTCATAGATCCAACCTACACACTTACAATCACAATTGTTTGTTCAAAGTTTTTTAACCATTTCATTGAAAAAAAACCATGAATAGACAAAACAATCTCAGAAAATTGAGATGAAAAACTCAAACATACTCTATATTATTGAATTCATATGATCTAAGATGTACAAATCTAGAGACAATTTGATGACATTCACGAATTTCATGATTTATTTACATAAAATGACTAATATTTACTCATGAAATTAGTAATGAAAGCTTTACAAACTCAATTTATGACTCAGAACTCAACATTTTCTATCTAGCCAACACCACAAAAGAATTCATAACCCTTTACAATTGAGAATAGAAAAGAAGATATAGAAGAAAAGAAAGCTCCAGAAGAAGCCCAAGAGCTAATCCATAGATGCCATCTAGAAGTTTCATTCACCGTTGATGAAGAAAATGCAAAGCTTCTCTTATCTCTCTTCCTTGCAAAAAAAATTGTCTCCAATTTTGCCTTTGCTCCAAGTTGTTCAACAACATAAATTTTTCCCATATGGAGAATCTCCATCCATTCTATAGTGAAAATATATGCTTTCTTGTGAAAAGTCTATTTACTCTCATTTTTCCCTTTTATTTGCTACAACAACACATTATTCCCCAACATATAATACTTGATCATAAAGTGAATATTAAATTCACTTGACTCACATCATTTTACATCCAACATTAAAATATTTCATTTAAAATGAAGACATTATGAATTTAATATTATTGGGCCACTTAAATCACTCCCTCATTCCCCTTTCATATTTCATTTTCACATTCAAACAGGGTAAAATATCTCACCAATTCCCCATGTTTACTATTCACCTTATAGTTAAATATTAGATATTTCACTTACAAGTAAAGGCTCCTCTAAAAAAATAACACCATCGAGCTTTTAGAAAAAGCATTTTTTCTAGCCCACTCCTTTATTCACCCATTTATGTTCCTTATCCATTTTAAAATTCTCTTATAGCTTATAAACATTGCTTTTAAATATTAAAAGAATTTACTCATTTGATGGGACAGTTTAAAAACTTTTCCCGTGCCCTCTATCTTACAACTTAGCAAGTAAAGTATTCAACTTTAAAATAGAGCTTTTAAATTTTTAGACTTCACCATGTTGCACAATATTTTGAACTAGGCTTGTATTTTGTTCCACTTTGTATTTTATCGCTCGACAATAAAACATTTCACCTTTTAACCCATAAGCTCATCTCATGCCCAACCAAAATATAAGGTGAAGATTTTAAAATCTTCCACCGGACCCTCTTTTCACTTTTTCACTAGTTTATACAATACTTGATTTTCAAAATAAAACCATATTATAATTTCTTATCTGATTGATCCTTTCAAACATGATTCCTTTAATATTTTAAGGGGCCCATCACACACTTTCCCCCACACAAGCATTTCTTGAATTTTATATGAGCAAAGTCTTGCATTAAGAGTTTGTCGAGCAACATAAGCACTTCACTGCTCAATGAAAACGCTACTTGGGATCACACTCCATGTGTCCTCTTCTTGTGGATCTTGCAACCTTAACAAGTGAGCACTTTTATAATACGAGATTGTAGGAACAACTGTGATTTGGCTACATCTTACTCTTATTTGTTTTTCATTTTTCTTCAGCTTGTTTTTTCCCTAAAATCTTTCCTGTGTTTGGTTCTCCTCTAGATATGGTGGCTTCACCTTCAATTTACCCAAGCAACTTGGGGCTCATTATCACCCATTACATCGGACCTCTGAAAGGAGATATTCATACAGCAAACTCCTCTATTTCATTATAAACATCCTTTGTAGTATCAATTAGATGCCTCTACCACTGTGAGGAGCCAAGCTTGTGGCTTTTGATGGCATTCCCTTTCAGCACATGATAGCCACACCAATCTCACCCTATAGTGCGCCCTTCAACATCAAGCTAGTAGATTCATCTATAGCAAGCACAATACATCTTTATGATTGCCAATAAATTTTTCTTGAAATGTCTCTAAGACCTTTTCTACATATCTATTTTTTTGTATCAGCTGCTACATTTCAAAATGCATTGCTCTAAATAGCTAGGACACCCACGTGTTGCATTTGCTTAAGATTCTCTGAGGTATTTTCAAAATAGATCCATCTTGTGTGTTTTCAAAAGACATGGTGTTACAACTGTGACATCCACTAAAACCACATTTAATTGAGGTGTTCATCAAACCAATTCATGTGCCCTCCTCTTTTCTATATTGGGCCTCTTTTTCAAACATTTGGGTAAAATGTTGCATGCAACATGTCATTATACTAGTGTACAAATGTTTTGAAATAGTAAAAGACCCCCTCACATAGTATGTTGGTCACCCCTAATAGCATTTTCCATGAAAACTTCTAAATTCTTATCTGCAAATACATTTTGTGAACACAATAATTTTAGTGTGTGCCCTGTCTTCATGGTGTGGCTGCCAACATTAATTTGTTTGAAATTTTCTAAAGCATTTTCAACACATCCATTTTGTATGGAGCCAGGCACATGCCTTTATTCATTGCATCTCATTGAAAGTCTCTAAGGACTTATCACCAAATCCAATCTATGTATAAATTGTCCTCCTATTACATTTTCTTAAGAGTCTCTGAGGTCTTTTCAACAAATCCATTGTTTTCATATGCTACAGGTGATGGATTCCCCCCCATCGAGCTCCTTCAAACTTATTTTCTTTGCTTGAAAGTTTCTAAAGAATTTTTAATGAATCCATTATGCTCATCTTTCGAGGAATTCTATCAAACAAACTCACATGCCCTTCATCTCTTTATTATTGGAGTGAACAATCAATATTGAATTTCCCTCTACATAGGGCACCTACTCTTCAAAATATAGATTGAACCCTCTTATTTAGTGCATTTTCCTGAAGGCTAGTAAGGTTTTTTCAACAAATCAGCTATGCGTATGCATAGAAATATCAGTGGCATCCCATGTCACTACCATCACTTGAGAAGGGCATTGAGAAATTTTTGAGTTTTTTTCAAGAAATCCATTAAATGCACATGTTGACACCATTTTGTGGAATTTTCAATTATTTTCTTTTGCTACAACTTGAGACAACATTACAGGAGTTAGAGCTTGATGTTGCTCAATTTCCTTAGCTTTGGTCTATATTCACCAAGATGTTGCTTTCCTCTATATCTCAATATTTTGCTCCTCTTCAGACATTGCTCAAATTTCCAACTCCATTGCTTTAGGCTTTTCTTTTTTTTGTGCATGTTCTAGTGTCAATCTTTTATTTGAGCTTAGCACTTCCTCACAATAGTTCTCTTTTGAGGTTACCTTGCCTCAACTCAATTAAATCTTGAGTCACTAAGAGCTCTGATCATCAATGGGAGACAACATCCTCCAACTCCATAGTTCTTGAAAATTTTGATGCTATTGGTTAGTTGAGCCTGCATTGCCATGGCATGTTCCCACAACAACAGTTTAAAGCATGTCAGGTCCCATGTGGGCCCGGCTAAAAAAAAAATCATTTTCAAACAACTTTCATGCTCAAATGGCTCAACACTACCTTTTCAATGCTTCACAAATGAAAAGATGAAATGACTTCCCATTAATTTTTTTTTTTGGACCTTTTTCCAAAATGGTGAAAACTGGCCAAGTTGGCTTCAGAATTGCCCTAGGAAACTGGTCAAACAACCTCCTGAAGACATGAAAACTTACAGGAATGTAGAATTTTGACCTAATAATGGAGTGCAAAAGATGGTATAGAAAAAGAGATCCTGAGGTGAAAGATAATTTCATTGTCAAAGTTGCTTAATTGAACTTTTTGAAACAACCTATTCAAAATCAATTAAAACTCATTGAATCACCTCATTGAAAAAATATCAAATCAACTCTTGGCGACCTTCCATTGGACACAGTAGATCATTTTGTTATAGTGAGTACTTTTGAAAGATAAATTTACATGAATCATCATTCATCAAAAGATATTGAAGTTCAAAGTTGACCTCCCAAAAAGGTGTTCGAAAATACAAGTGCAAAATTGAACAAATTGCATTTATTTTTGACTTGGAAAAAATATCAAATCAGTTCATGAGACTATGAAAACTAACATGGGATCACATTTAGGAATGGATAATGGATAACAACAATCATTTTGGCATGATGATCATTGATTTGCAAAATACAAGCTTGAACAGGAAGCTACTTTGCAAAACTAGAAGTTTGCAAATAGCAAAAAAGTGCCAAAACCCTCTAGCTTTGCTTTTTGAAACCCTGTCAAAAATCATCATGGGAAGCTGAAAATTGACATACACATTCACATATGACGCATGAGTGGGCTTGAAAATTGGCTTTTCACAAAAATCAACATGCTCCAAAATATGACCCTGCAAAGTAGGTCAGTTAGACAGATTTTTTAAGTGCACTTCTGAGAGTGTAGAGGAAATATTTTTGAAATGGGAACTTCAAATTTGAAAATTTTGAGAGTTCCATCATTGGCTCTGATAGGGGATGTATACCCCCTGTGGGCATAGCAAGAATCCATATCTCTGGGGAGTAAACCAAATATTGAGTTTGTCAAGTGTCCTCAAATTGCTCTTTTATTCATTCTTCTTTTTCAACTTCATCTAGTGACCCCAGGCCACCAAATGAAAAGGGGAGATCAATATTTACCTCTGTCAAACACAATTCTATACAAAGAGCTAATCTCTCTCAACTCATGCTTGCTTCCATCAAACCACAACAACATGAGTGACTACATTTTTGCAAACACAAGTATCAGGCTACCTTTGTGCAAGTGTGAACTTGCTCTTCATTTGTCTCCATTTTCACATGGAAACCAGATCATATATGCCACTTCACAGTCACTTTCTTCATTCTTTAGTTTTGTATCAAGTGGAAACATTTGAATATGGTGATCAAGACCATATAAAGCATAGCCTAATCATACTCATTTTCCTGATTAAATATGTTGGTACCTCTCAAGAGGCAATCATATACAACATTATCAACATGTTCATAATCACTATGCATTTGAAAATAAGGCATACTTTCAAAATTTTGATTATCATGTGGCAAAAACTCATCATATTCATCATTTAAATCATTTCCAAGCTGAAGACAACATTCTTCAATACTTTGCATATTGCCACATTCTATGAAAACCTATCCCAACTTACAAAAATAACACTGACACTCTACTACATGGCTAGTACTATTAGGCTCAATTTGATCATTAGTTTCATATCAATGGTGAAACCATAACAAGAACTTACCAATAGATCTTTCTCATCATGCAAACTATCTTCGAGTGTATGTGAAGAGATACACTCATGCATTCGCACACTTTACAACTATTCTCCATCATGCTGGTATAGAGAGTCATCAAAGATTTCTGACTTGTCCTCATCTATAGCTATCTTGTCATCTTCTGAACATAAGGTATCAACACTTTCAACATCCCATGCTTGCTCCAAAAGGAGCAATTTTGGTTTAGAAGGATAGTCTAATTTCTCATTGAAATCAACATCAATATCCACATGAAAAGACTCATCCCTAGGCTCATTCAAATCAGCAAACGAACACTTGTCCAAATCTACATTGAAATCCTCAAGATTTAGCTCATTGGAGGTACAAACATCATGGTTATCTAATCCTTCAAACTCATAAAAATAGATTTTTGAGTCTGCATCATCATGCTCGCTGTCATATTAATCATACAAGGCATCATTGCAATCAAAGGGATGCTCGTATTCATCCACATTATCATCATCATGATCAACTAGTTCATAATTGGAAGGAGAATAAAAAACACATGCATCATACCTCGAATCTTGAAGACCATCATCATTGTGAAAATCAATGTGAGAAGCACACAAAAACTGAGAATCATTCTCATGTGCACATTTATGATATTCAATGATTAAGAGATCTAAATTTTTTTCACTACTTAATAGGTCATTTCTCTGATCTATTCTACTTAATAGGTCATTGCTCTGATCTATTATTTCAACCACTTCATCTTCTTGACCTTCACTAGAAATATATGCATTACCAAGTTGCAAATCAGGATATGTTATAACATCATCATCATCAAAGTCTGAGAACTCAATGGGCTGATCATAAACATGATCTCCCCAATCATAGGAGAATGAATTACTACCAATATTGTTAAAAACATGATCACAACCAATCACAACTTGAATAGGTTGTCTAGTTCTTCCTTCTTGCTTACTTTTGGGCTGTCATAATAGCAATCCACATCTTTTTGCATCTCAATATTGGACTGGATGTATTCATTGAGTTTTTCCTTTACATCCTCTTGAGAATAGACCCAAATATTTTCATTGTCAAACTAAAAGCCATCAATGGTTTCTTCATTGCAGCTGGTTGTAGGGTATGTGCAAGATCATGATGGGCCAAAAAGTGGTGATATGATGGGTATGTGTAGGGTATGTAGTTGGTGACTTATTTTTTACCAAAAATTGATGAAAAAAATGGGGTTTTTAAAGGATATTCTAACCTTTCTACCAATATTTAAATTATGTTTGACATTGAATTTAATAAATAATTATTATTCATTTTCTATTTGAATGATGACTAAAGTCCTGATTGATAGGTTGATTGAAAAAAATCTATAGCTTTAAAAAATATCACACTTTTGAATCCAAAACATGTGTCATATTCTCTGCTTCACATACTATATGATTAAATAAAAAACCATTGAATTTCATGAAGCTTTGACTAAGTTAAGGTGGTCAGACATATGAGTTTTTTATATTTTTTAAAAGTTGTAATAAAAAAATTATAATTAATTATTTACTTGGAAAAAAATTACAAAAAATATGCATCACATCAAGACAAGAGTCCTCTACTTATATCTAAAATATTATAAAAAAATATTATCATTTTATTATGGTTAAGGTGGTCAGATAGACACCTAATTCTTATTTTTTCCCTCAAATTTAAGTACCATTGAATTGAAATTTAAAAAAAAAAAAAAAACTTAGTGGTTTAGAAATTACATTCAATTTGCTACAGATTCTATTCTTACATATATTTGAAATAATATAGATAACTTATGTAAATTTTTACGTCAAGTTTCCTAACTCTGATTTTTGTAAATTTTTCGCCACTTAAGGGCCTATTTTTTCCATGATGATCCTACACATACCTTGTAGTTGAACTTGATAATTCAAATTCACTACATACCTATTTACTTGGAGCTAACATACTGACATTTTGAGCAACATTTCTCAAATCAACAAATTCCAATTTCTCATTACAGAGACTTGCATCAAAGCTACACTCAACACATATAGAATTGACATGATCAATTGTACTATTACATTGTTGATCACATATCTCTTCTTCAAAGATTAAATCCAACTCATATTCTTCATCATGTTATTGGCTCAAAAAACTTGGAATCTCATTGTTCCTTGCAACATCACATTAATTGCTTAAGGGAAAAGTATTATCAACACAATTTGAACTGAGAGGATCATTCAGGAAGTTGTTTGCATCATTGCAACCCTTAATTGTTGTAGAAAATTTGCTCTATTTTTGCACTTTTAGAGGAGATAGAAGAAACTTCAAATGTTTCATTCATCTCATCATGTCTTTCATCATCATGCCTGCAATTTTCAACTAAGTACATTTGTTTTGTAGGTTGTTCAAGGATGACTTCCTCATCACCTAATGATACATCAGTCTCATCTTCTACCCTCTCAGCTATGCATTTGTTTGAATTTCAAATTGAAGACATCTGATCATTTTTCTTCACACAACTATTGGTTTCATCAGTATGTTTACCTAAAACTAAGGACAACAAACTTTGCATGTATTCATTCCTCCTTTTTTCCAAATCATCTAAAACTTTGTAAGCCATTTGCATATTGGAGATTCTAAAATCTTTTAATAATGCACTAGATCCCTCCTCAAAAGCTTCAAAATACATATGAATACAATTTGGAGTACTAGGTTCAAAATTCTATGGGATTAGTGAAAGAGCAACAACAAATATATGATTGAAATCAGTGCTTGACTCTTCATTTTTATTTCTAATCTCCTTTAACCTTGTGACAAGGTCAGAAGGGTCTCTTGAAAATTCTTCTTTATAAGCATCCATTAATTTATCTTAGCAAGGAAAAGATTTCTCAAGAAAACTCAAGTACCAATCTCTAGCTCTTGCTTCAAGGGATCTGACAAAAAATCTCTTCCCAATATTTTGGTATCCAAATGAATGTTTCTCCATGAAGCTATAAAAACTTTTAACATGTGCATCTCCCTCACATTCATTGTATCCATTAAATCTAGGAATCTCCTTATAGACTTGAGTTTGCATACTTTCAGTTTTGTAATCAACCCGTGAAAAATATAATTGAGCATACAATAGATCAAAGGAATTGAAAATAGGTGCATTAATTTTGAAAGTAGACATAGTTTGATTGTCTCTTGACTAGGCTTGTTGAAACATCTAGTGCCTTTCATCCATCTATTTAAGTCCCCTTTCAAACAAAACTTTCCAGTCCGACCTTATCTTAGGTTTATGCATTCTTGGGTTTCTATACTTTGGGGTGTCAGATGTATGAGGACTATCAAAATTATTACACTTCTTGAGAAGTTTTATCAAGGAGTCTATAGGTATTGCTATTTTATCTTGATGATCCATGGAAATATGCAAATCAAGGCTCAACTAATTGTGCATAATCAGGACCATGACCAAATGATGGACAACTATGACAATTGCTAACATGGTGATAATCAGGGCTTGAAACATATGATAATTCAAATGGATGGAAATCCCTAAGATATACAAATTCATTCTACCCATCCACACCAACAAATATTTGAGCACTAGACAAAACTTAATATTACTATCCTTTCCCTTTGTTAGTGCTAAATCACTCAATAGCGAATCAAATTTTTTCCCAAGAAGTTCAAATATGGTTTTCATATACAATTTTCTTGAAAACCAAGAGTGAAGAATACCTAGAAATGTTGTAGCTGCTGCAAATTATTCTAGAAATATTGTAGATTTGGAATTATATTCACCTCTTCATCAAGTTCTTGTAACAAAGTCGCCACCTCTCTTCATAGAGGACTGAACTTCAAGCATCATGAAGCTCTTTCAAAGATAAATCTCCTTTCTGACTTCCTTTCACCAATAGAGCATAATAGATCTATCAACACTTAAAAATGACCTGGGCCTGCAAGCTCTATTTTTACCACTTTTGTCCTAGCATATTTATGACATTTAATTATGTCCTTGGTCCACATTTGGCTATTGATTAAATAATTCATAATTATTTAATTAATTCATGTCATTTTATTCTTCATGATTATTAAATAAATAAATTCTATTTATTTATTAAATACATCGTTAATTGTCTAAGTCTTCCCCTAATTAAATAAATTTCTAAATTTATTTAATTACCCCTCTTTGGTCATTTCTTCCTTATTATTAAATAAATAAGTTTTATTTATTTATTTAATATGTCACTAGTTGTCATAATTAAATGAATTGATTAATTCATTTAATTATTGATCATGCCTGCTAATTTAAATAATTATCTTTAATTATTTAATTGTTGAAATTAATATTCCTCTCATTTTAAATAAATGAAATTATTTAAAATGTCATCTCAATTTTAACTAATAGTCCATTTTGGTAAATAATTGGAAAATCAATTATTTATTATTTCAAAAAATCCATATTCTGAATTAACTTAATTCAAAATGGTAACTAATCTTCTAAAAATCAAGTAATCGGGCAGATTCTTGATTTTCCAAATCCAATCTTTAGTTCATCTCTTATCTTTTTGATTTTTTGAATCTCACAAATCAGGCAGTCTTTATCTTCTTGATTTTCAAAAATATTTATTTTCTAAATTAATTATCTCATTTATTCTCCACCACCGATTTGATTTTCTCAGATGACATCTCGACCGCTCACTTAAGGATTTTTCCCTAGCCCTGATTAGGGATTATCAAATTTAATCTTGTCCTCTAATTTTAGGTCTTTGTCAAAAGTCGATCTCGTCCGTCCATTCAAAATGGAATTTTCTATAAAATGCTATTTTGTGTTCATTTTTAGATTACACACTGACATACTTAGATATTTCACAGAAATTGCTGCATTTATTATCTTATTCCACTTAGTCTTGGCATATTGAGGCATATGAATTCTGATCATATTGTCATAGGAATAGGAATTTTAGAAGAAAATCCTTCAAAGCTTGTGTAGGACTTCATCAAGGATTGATCGCACGTTCTATCTGAGGGCAACACAAATCAGCAAGTTAGAAGGTGTAATGGAGATCAGCCATGGAGAATGAAAATATTGGGTGAGATTGTTCTATTTTATGTGTTTTCATTTATCGTTCCTTTGCCTTTCATTATTTCTTTGGGTTTATGCTTTCAATTCATTTGATAATCTAACATGAAATTTACACTTAGTTACATTGGTGAACCCAACTCTATTTTGTCATTATTTCCATATAGTTTTCATGTGTTCTCTGTCGTTTTGTAGGTACAGGTACGGAGCGACGCAGTTGATTTTTTTTTAAATTGTGATGCATCTAATGTGTCGTGATGCACCAAACACCGCAATCACTCTATCATACTGAATCAAAGTTTGGAAAGCCGCATTTGTATTCCCGAGCCGCATTTGACACATAGAGTGATGCATTTGACTAGTAATGTTTTCTATTTATTTGCACTCAAGTTTTTACTATTTTCTTTGATCTTTTTATTTTGGTTTTTCTGCATTCTGCCTAGTTAGGTTTTTGTGGTACAAATTTTCATTTGCAGCATTTGGTGGTTACTTTTTGTGGGTTAAAGGAAAAAAAATCAAACTCCTAACTTGTGGTGTTGCAGGTTCGAACGTCGAAGATTGAACACTAAAACATTGTGCCTATATTTTTCTTAGATTAGTACACACTTACTTTTAGTGCAATTAAAAAGGACATGTCTTCTAATTTGCATGATTGTGTTTGCAAAATGGTAGGTGAGTATGCTCTCACCTTGTGAAAACTCGGTGATTAGAAAACTAGACCCGTTTTTATCTATTATTACCCTTACGACTTAGTAATCGAAGTATACTCTCCCCTTGTGGTTTCAGGTGATCATGCGTGTAAGAGAAATAGTTACTAACTCTAGAACTTGGGCCTGTTTTGGTGGGAAAAAGTACTCACCCCAGGACGACTCAGACCGGTAGCACCTTGACACCGAGGGACTTCCAGTCGGTATATAAAAGTGGATTCTTGGGGAAAGCCCAAGAATCACGCGTGTGGTTTTGACAAGATGGATCCAAATGGGGACTCTCACCACATGGATCATTCCCTACGAATGGAATTTCCGTATTAAAAACCTTTTGTTTTAGAATCCAACTATTCTTTGGCCATTACTTGATATAGTGCAGGGTACAGTATCATGCCCGAAGACACTCACTGCTAATCCCCTTGTGTAGAGATAGAAATTCTTGGGAAGTAAGTACCCAAGAATTTGAATTTGGTGTGCTCGAATGATGTTAATGAGTCGTGGAGGGGAGACAATGCCACCAAAATTCTAAGTTATCCGCTCTCAAGAAGGAAAGGTGTTTATCACCAATCTGGGGTATAAAGGTGGGTTGTATCAAGTATACAAACCCTTGGCCTATTGGCCTTTTAGGATTGTACTTGTCTTATGTGCACTTCCTTACATTCAAAAAATTATGCTTGTCAAGTGCTTTCTAGATTCACCACATTTACATTTCTGAACAAAAACAATCAACATCAGATAGATCAAATTTTCTCTCAATACATCAAGAAAACAAACTGTCTCGCAATTGTTGAAATGCATTCGCCTTTCTGCAACACATTTGAAAACCACTGAGATGCAATCGATCTGATAAACCACATTCAACATTTTAAACACCGCATATGTATGCGTCGTGACACATACAAACCTTACAGAGTTGCATCTTCCAAACCAAGTCGCATTTGTCAATCCCCAAGCTGCATTTTCTCAAACTGAAATGCATTCGTGAAACTGTGACGCATTCGAGGCTTTAAATGACACATTTTCTTGTCACAAGTAAAAACTCCATACAAAGTCAAATCCGAGTCTACACCTTGTCAATCTTTTGTCAAACACTATTTCCAAAGCAAGTCTGTCAGAAACCAACTTTGAAATTGCTCAAAACTTTTGACCATTAGTTTGCATTCTTGACCATAGGTTTCATCCTTCATTTTATTTTAGTTGCATACATTAGGGATTAGTTTGTACCTAGATTTTAAATCTCACATACTTTGGATTAGCCAAATCTCAGCACAATTTGCAATGTCATCGCTTTCGAAACTAGGTTCTCTTGGACTAAGTTATCAATCCCTATTTCTGTCATTGTCCCTTTTTGTGAGATTTTCCAACTCAATAGTCTAGTTAGAAAAACTCACTAGTCATTTTGACCTTGTCATCTTGTCCTTTTCAACAAAGTCCTTTAGTAACCGAAATCAAAAAAAAAGATTGAGCTTAGAAGTGCTTAGGTACCCTTGTCTTAAATTGCATTATAGGTTTACAGATTGCATATTTTATTCCCAAAAATCCAAGAATATTATTCATCCTAGTCGTCATTTTGAACTTAGACCTTGCATAGTGTCATCCTTGCATTAGTTGTCATTTTCATTTGAGCAATCTCATTTTATGGTGGAAACTAGACTCCAAAAACAACAATGACGAATGGAAAACTTTCGACAAGACCCCACGTCCACTATCAACAATCCCACATATGACCCAAATTGGATGTTCGACAATCCATTTGGAAATACAAACAATCAACCTCTCACGATGACACCATCCTCATCAAACAATCCATTTGAACCATTCTTACGTAAGGATGAATACAGTCAAATACTTGAGGAAAACCTAGAGGTAGTGGCACAATATCTAGATGCCTCTCAATTCATAAAACAAATGGTCCTATACAATAGAGACAGATACTTAGCCATACTCCTAAGTCAAGGAGCTAAGTTACCGCATAGATTCGACATCAACATGTTGAGATCAACATCTCCCGACCCTAATGACAACAATGCGCACAACATGTCACATAGTGGTCAACCTCCAAACACTACGAGCAATACTTTCTTTGACACTACAACGACAGTGCATGCTACCTCCAACATCCCACACACCTCCAATACAATAAATGCTACATCTATTGGAGGATCACAATCTACCACTGTGCCCACAATATCCACAACACCGTCACAATCGGCTGGAACCACCTTTGGCTCCGCGGCAATGTGGGAAAGTTACTCCAATCCTCTTTTTACCAATACGATAAATGTGACAGGGGCATCATCAAGTCATATCAATCCCCCTTTGACACCTACATTGAATACCATGAGTACACCTTCGACATACCCTCTCATTTTTATCTCACAAAATCCTTTGGGTGGGGGTAAACGACATATATTTATTCAAGGACAACAACAACATGTGAACACGTCAACACTGTTAAATCCCATAAAATCCCAAGGACAAAATTTGACCATCCCTCTTGTCCAAACCCAACAATTTGGACAAAGTAGTCAAAACGCACAACCCATGGCATCATTAACACATCACAATGTTCATGGTCACCATATTCCCCAAGTATCGACACAAATGGTTGGGGGACACATCCCAACGTACTCATCCCACATTCATACTCACCAACATACCCCCAATCCCAACCTTCAATACCAACAACATGCCAATCGGAACACATCATACATGTCACAACAATCCATACTGGCATAATAGACCAATATTCACTCACAACAAATGGGGACCTATGGCGTACCAATCAGTCCAATGTATGGGACCACAAATAACCCTGTTATATATGCCTTACAAGTCAAACTGATGGGTCTAGAGAAAACTATCCAAAACATACAAATATCAGGCAAGAAATCAGAAGTGTCATATAATCTAAACATATACCCATTCAACATGAGCTTATACATGCCACCATTTCCTCTGGGATATGTGTCACCCAATTTTACAAAATATAGAGGCAAGAAAAACCCCATTGAACATGTTCGTGAATTTGCAACCAATTATATGGATGTTTCCTATGAAAAAACATACTTGATGATACTTTTCTTTAAAAGTCTTGCGGTTCCTACCCTTGAATGGTTTTCCACTCAAAAGGATATCCAAACATGGGATGAGCTTAAAAAAAAATTCATAAAAATTACTTGTACAACATCAACATGGATACCTCTATCACCAGCTTGTGCAATCTTAGACAAGAGGATTCTGATGAGACATTCATCCCATTCTTTCAAAAATGAAGAAGTCTAGCTAGTCAGTGTCACATTGACATACCCGAAAGGGAAAAGGTGGACATGTTTTTTCAAACACTTCTGGGTCCCCTAGAATATGCATTGCAAGTGTATTGCTGCACAACCTTCATGGACCTATTTGAAAAGGGGGTCTAGATTGAGAAAGCCCTTATAGCAAAGGGAGAGCTAAGGTACGGTCCCAAAAATACAAATGAAAATCCTCCCGCCAACAAGAATAAATACTGGGTAAAAAATAAACATGTTACAAATGGTAGTGTTGTTGATGCCAAGACTACAAACATTGTGGGTCTTGTATTGGTCCTAAAAGGGGTTCAACAACAACAAAAATCAATGATGACATTGACACCCCCTACCAATGTCCTTTCAAACAACCAGAATAGCCAAAATAATCAAGGACAATACCGTCAGATGAGACAATTTCCTAGGGGTCACACATACACTTCTTTGGGTGAACCCATTGAAGAAGTCCTCAAGAAATGCCTCTAGAATGGGGTCATCACACTTCAAGAACCAAAACCATACAACCCAGGACAATTCAAACCAGCATGGTGGGACAATAATGCATTATGTGATTATCATCGGGCAAAAGGTCATAAAACCTCTAACTGTTGACAACTAAAAAACCTAATGCAGGATCTTATCGAAAGTTGTATCATTGAGGTAAGTGGATCACAATTTGCCTCAAATTCATACAATACTATTCATAAGAACCCACTGCAGGACCATGGTTCTAATAATGCTTCCACCTCAAGTCCACAAATAAATAATAATCACGCCAATTTCGCCAGAGCCAAGTACGACTATTCTGGTGGACCAATTATAAATAATGTTCGAACTAATGACGAATACATCAATACCATTATGGTCAAGAGAGCACCTCAGTGTAATGCTACTACTCGAATTGGCAAGGTCACCATAGCTAGTCCACCTCCCGCTAGACAACCCAAAATCACCATACCTGGCCCATCTACTAAATAGTCAAAACCCACCCAACCACAAAGTAGTGGCAACCAAAGAGTCAGTTCAACCTTATCGATCAGCTTGGAAAAACTCCCGAATAAATTTCTATACTTGAGCTACTTCATATCTCTCCCACGCACAAGGATATACTAGATAAAACTTGTAAGAGTCGTCAGTCCCTAAGGACATTGATTTCAATCAGTTTGAGACCATGGTGGGATACCTCACTATGCCTCACCACGTCACCTTTTCTGATCAAGACTACTTGTCACCTAAGACCAACCACAATAATGCATTGCATGTTGAAACCTTCATCCATAAGCACAAGGTCAGAAGAGTTTTAGTAGATGGTAGAGCAGGATTGAATATATACTCCTTTAAACTGGTTAAGGCTCTAGGATTTTCTAGTGCATGTGTAGACCCTACAAAGAGTATAGTGATCAAAGCATATGATGATGAATAATGCTCTTCGTGAGGTGTTATATCTCTTCCTATCAGAGTGGGACTAGTCATTGTGGACACAACCTGTCAGGTCCTAGATCTATAACTACCCTACAACATCTTGCTCGGTCGCCCATGGATTCGTGCCTTAAAAGTCATTCCATCCACATATCACCAATGCTTAAAATTCCCATTTGACGGCACAAAATCAACATATATGGCAACCCTGACCCCTTTCAATATTGTACCAACCTCAGGGGTTTTTCTGAAAACCGGGTGCCTATCAATCGAGAGGCTTCAAGCCACTCATCTTCCAAATACATTGATCCATCCACACTCATGTCATCTTCCACATCCAATCCATCCATGTCTTCTGCCACACCATGATCTTCCACAAAACCTAAGATTGAACCCACTAAAAAGATCCAGGACCTCAGCTGTGGAAAATTCAAACTGTACACAACATATAGCATCACAACGATACCCAAGTCTCCGAAAGTCTATGGTCAGCCATGTTTTAGAATGGAACCCAAAGAAATTTTCAAAGTTCCACCAATAACAGTTTTCATCAAATCGAGAGACATGAGTAATGAGGACCTTTCTAATATCACACGATGGATCTATAAGGATACTGTCGCACTACCCCCATTACCAGTTAAGAAATATGGCAAGGGATATGACATAATGAAGGCTAAGGGCTATGATGGTACTAGTGGCCTAGGCAGAAATAAAACTGGATGAAGAGAGCCCATAGAACCTTTCCAAATACCAAAGTATCTTGGATTAGGGTTTGGATCGCCTAATAATCATGATCAACATACCATTGGACTTTTGAATGAGTGAGTACATGCTTCAGAAAGTGTCAAGACCACTAAGGAAACCCTCACTGAAACTGATTCCCAAGAGTGGGAGTTTGGCTCAAAACAATCCTTAAGTGACTGTTGCCTCGATGATTTGTTTGTCGAAATAGGGGAACTAACCTCTGAACAAAGATTTTGGTAAACATTTATAATTGATCAGGCACCAAATAGTCAAAGTTCCATTACCACTCCCCATGACATAGAGGACCCCCCATCTGAATCCCTTCAGTCCAATCCATCTGAAATACCAGACGATAATGACAACCATGACTCTAAGTCCTTCACCTCTTATTTTGATAATGAATATGAGACTAGTGAAGGGGAATATTGGATTGAGTATGATGTAGAGTTGGATGATGATAATCTCATCTACAATATCACTGAATCTGTCTGCATGCTTTTTGTATCCTCCCCTCAATTCACCAACATGGACAATGGCATTTCCTTAGTTTATCCTTAGCTAGCTAATTGGGACCAACAAGGCCTGCCAGTCCTGGACACATTTTAGAATGATGAGGCAATTGCAGAGTTTATGGGATTACGTGAGGGTGTACCTAGTGGTGATCACAAGTCAGGATTCACCATTGACTTAGATTGCACGACATACTTTGACGAGATTGCTCAATCCTCTAGTCGCAAAATTAAAATTAAAAATGAAACGTCTTTAGGTGAAAACTGAAAGGCACCTTTTGACGACAAAATAGTAAAAAAAAAAAGGACATATCTATGGGTGAAAAACTCCCTAAGGCACCCAAAGATGGAGGATTGGACTTTCTTCCCGTACAACAAAAGAAATTAGCTATGCTTATAGAAGACGCCATATAGGATAACATATCAGCTGCAGAAGATCCCAAAATGGTCATCTTTGCTACATCATTGACTGAAGAAGAGAGATAGGAATTTCATAAATTATTTGCAGAATGTAAAATCAACTTCACATAGTCCTATGCTGACATGCCAGGGTTAGACCTAGAACTAGTTCTGCACCATCTACCACTATTTCCTAATGCCAAACCAGTCAAACAGAAGTTATGCAAAATGCATCCTCAAGTCACTCTATTGGTCAAGGCAGAGTTGAAGAAACTTCTAGATGTTGGATTCATATGGTCTATTGATTATGTTAAATGGATTTCTAACTTGGTTCCAGTAACAAAGCCAAATGGGCTAATTCGTGTCTGTATAGATTTTAGAGACTTAAATAAGGCATGCCCAAAAGATGACTTTCCTTTACTGAATATTGATATCATAGTTGACCTCACAATAGGATATGAGATGTTGTCCCTCATGGATGGTTTCTCCAACTATAATCAGATTCGCATTGTCCCCAAAGACTAGCAAAAAATGACATTTACTTTCCCATGGGGTACATACTATTGGAATGTCATGCCATTCAGTCTCAAAAATGCAGGCACCACATATCAAAGGGCTATGACCACAATATTCCATGACATGATGCAAAAAATAATGGAAGATTATGTAGATGACCTATTGGCTAAATTAGTAACCAGGAAAGATCATCTCATGGTTTTAGACACAATTTTCAAGAGACTGGAAGAATACAAAGTCTGCCTGAACCCCAAGAAATGTGTCTTTGGTATCACATAGGGTAAACTCTTGGGATACATAGTTTCTCGAAGAGGCATTGAGGTTGATCCAACAAAAGTCAAAGCCATCATAGACATGCCTCCGCCTAGAGGAATTGGTGAGTTCACAACTCTACAAGGCAGGGTACAATCTATTCAGCGCTTCATAGCCCAATTAGCTGACAAGTGTCACCCATTCCAATATCTGTTGCACAAGGGTATCCCCTTTGTGTGGATAGATAAATGTCAAGAAGCCTTTCAACAAATCAAAGATTACCTACTGTCAACACCAATCCTCATGCCTCCCATTCACGGAAAGCCATTGATCCTATACATCTCAGCAAATAATTCAACACTGGGGCATTACTAGCATAGAACGACCAAGAAGAAAAAGAAAGAGCTACATATTACATCAGTCAAACTTTTGTCGAGTATGAACTAAACTACAAATCAATTGAACAAGCTTGTCTAGCCATGGTATTTGTAGCACAAAAGCTAAGACATTATATGTTAAGCCATCAAATGCAACTAGTAACAAAGATCAACCCCCTCAAATATTAGTTGAGTTGGGCAGCATTAACAAGGCATCTAGAAAAATGGGTCATGATTCTGAGAAAATATGACATTTAATATGTAGAAAGAAAGGCAATGAAAGGACAAGTCATAGTGGACCAACTGGCGGATGCACCTTTGCAAAGTGATCACCCATTAGTGGCAGATTTTCTAGATGAGTCGATATTCCACATGGAACCTAAGTCACCTTGGTGACTCTAATTTGATGGATCACACACAAATCATGGCTCGGGGGTAGGAATCCTATTCATCACCCCTCAAGGATACTCCATTCCTAAATATTTCTGCATTCCCTTCCCATGCACAAACAATGTGGCAGAATACGAGGCACTAGTTACATGACTTAGAATGGCAATAAAATGGAAAATTAGAGCACTACATGTCTATGGGGATTCTCAGCTCGTCATCAACCAGGTTAATGATGACTATGACATAAAAGATGAGAAGTTGATGCCCTACAAACTAATGGTTGATAGTTTCCAAACATACTTTCATATGGTAACCTTTGAACAAGTTCCAAGAGAACAAAACAAGGCAATAGATGCAATGGCTACAATAGGCTCTCTTCTCAACATTCCAAGCAATCTACCTCAATTGGAATTTCTAATAGAATAATTGTTGGTCCCTACCTATGACATTTTGGAGTCAAAGATGGTCTGTGAACTTGTGCATCCTGACTCTCCCTGGTACCAAGATATTTATGACTACCTTAAGTCTCAAACCCTTCCACCTAACCTATCCAATAACTAGAGGAAGTCCTTTATCCAAAAATTCATAAGGTATGCCATCATTAGTGACACCCTTTACTGCCATAGATTTGACAACACCCTCCTTAGATATCTTGACACCAATAAAGCATGTACAACCTTACGCAAAGTACACAACGGTATATGTGGGTCTCATTCAAGTGGTCCTACTCTAGCCAAGAAAGTAATGAGACTTGGGTACTATTGGCTGACCGTTGAAAATGATGCAATAGAATATGTTAGGACTTGTCGCAAATGCTAGATTCATAGTGATTTGATCCATACTCCAACACAGGAACTTCACTCAATGGGGACTCGACCTCATCCAATGGCCACAAATTCATCATCACCACCATTGAGTATTTTACAAAGTGGATCAAAGCCATCCCTCTGACATACATAACTGGCAAGAAAATATCCAAGTTCATTCTTAACTACATCATTTTCCGGTATGGCCTTCCGCAATCCATCATCATTGACAATGGACGTCTGTTTAAAAACAAAGATGTTCATGAGTTATGAGAGTGATTTCACATCCAACACCATTTTTCATCTCCGTATTACCCACAAGGAAATGGTCAAGCTGAGGTGTCAAATAAAACCATTGTTAAAATCTTCAAAAAGACTGTCAATGATGTTGGTTGTGACTAGCATATACAACTCAACCCTGCTCTATGGGCTTACCACACTAGCATTCCAATGCCTATGGGAGCCACTCTTTCCACCCTAGTTTTTGGAGCTGAGGCCATCTTACCCATTGAGGTTGAAATTCCTTAGTTACGAGTTTCCCTAAAAGGTTTAACTGATGATGAGGAGTATAGACAATCACACTTGCATGAGCTGGAGATGCTAGAAGAAAGAAGGAAAAATTTCCTGAACCATCTACAAGCATATCAAAGCCATCTCTGTCGTAGTTACAACAAGAAAGTTATGGTTAGGAAATTTGACATTAGCGACCTAGTTCTCATGCAGAACCCTAAGAACCAGGCTGACAGAGAAAAGCTAAGAAAGTTTGAACCAAACTGGTTGGGTCCTTACATCATCATATCTTCCTTTGGTTTTGGAGCCTATCAGCTGGTGACTCTAGATGGAGAACAACTGAAAGAACCTATCAATAGTTTATATCTCTAAAATTTCTATGCATAGCATCAAGAGATTGAGCTGAAAACCATAAAATACAAAAAAAAATTGAAAAATGATAAAAAAATCGTTGCCTTGATGAAAACCTAGCAAACAAGTTTCTTGGCAACATCAAAAAAAATAAAAAAATGACAAAAATAGTAAAGAAAAATGATTCGTCCAATAGTGAAAACTTGGAAAACAGGCACTTTGGATAAGTACCATGGTGAAAACCTGACAAACAGGTGCCATGCATAATCAATCATTGCTCTGCCATCTACTGTCACTTTGTCTAATATGGCCTAGGATGAAATAAATTTTCCGTCACCACCACGTTATAACCTTCCTTTCATGGTTGATAAATGGTTGACATCAAGTCCTTATGACTATCCATCTGGTACATCGACAACATCGCTTTCATGTCTCTTAAAATTGGCTGTCTTAGATCTAACTAGGGGAAAAAAATTTATCATGTAACTACAGTGGATGTCACACATGGTTTCAACAATTGGAAAAAAGTCCCAAAAAAAGACAAAAACATGGCAAAAAGTCCTGAGAAAAGACCAAAAACATCACAAAACATCCAAAAAAAGACCAAAAACATTGCAAAATGACCAAAAGAAACACCTAAAAATTGAAAAACGTCCTAAAGAAAGACCTAAAAGAACTAAAAAACATCTTGAAGAAAACCACAACAAACGTCAAACTACTTGAAAACACAAAAATAGGGTCATTCCTTGTCAAGTTTGTCAAATCAGTATTCGTCATTCATCTAAACTATGTTGTCTCTGTGCATTTTCTATGTAGGCAAGACGAGCATATTTGAGTCCCCGAGACATTAGGTCATTCCTTTTAGGTTTGTCAAAATAAAATCATGATTCAATATTTGGTCATCAAGACAAATTCATTGGTTATGTCGAACTACGAGGTCTCTAAGTGCATGGCATAGGCATGGCCATCTCTCGATGAGCCCCCGAGGCTACACTAGGTCAGTCCATTAGGGTTCATTGCATTACACTGGCACACACGTCAAAGTTTCTTCAAGTCAAAGAAAATCATTCCCAAATGGATAAAATCCTAAAAAAATTATGGCAAACATTTATTTCAATATGACAATCTCATCAGCACGTCAATCATATCATCATGACAATATTGACATATAGTCAAAGAAAAGTCAAAGTCATTCAAAACAAGTCATATCATCATAGTCTATCAAACTGTCAACTCCTGGTTATCTTTCAGATGGTTCCTTCTAAAGAATAGCCTCTGTCATTCATGTCATATGATGTGTCCTTCCTAGGCATCATCACTATCATTTGACATTTTGAAGGATCCTCTTGACATCAGTATTCTTCAGTTGTGTCCTTCTAAAGTACCAATTATGTCATTTATGCCTTAGGATGTGTCCTTCCTAGGCATTGTCATCAGTTCGAGGGACCCCTTTCGGCAATTAGGGATCAATCCTCTCGACGTCAACTTTATTCATGATGTGTCCTTCCTGAATTTGGCAATCTTTGGCATTTCCTCATCTTGGCATCGTCAAAACATGACACCTTGACATCTCGACATCATCAAACATGAAATTTTGACATTTAAACAATGGATATCCAGAAGCATTTTGCAAACACTTGGCACTTGTCTTTTGGATTTTTATCATGTTATTAGTTTTTCAATAAGATCCCAATAACAGGATTTAGAGAAGCAAGGATGTATCATGACAATTGACATGCATGATTACTAGTTTCTCAGCGAGGTCCTAATTCGGGGATTTAGCAAAAACAACGAAGTATCATGATAAGGGCTCTATGTTATATTTTGGCAATCATGTTGCTAGTTTCTCAAGGATGTCCTAGAAATAAGATTTAGAGAAGCAACAACATTTCATGAATTTTCCTTGTCCTTTTATGCTTGTGGTTGATTATGATAAAAAGACTGGGGTAATCATGCTCTTAGTTTGAGTCATGATCATCCTTGTCTTATGTGATGGTATGAACTTGCACACCCTGATCTATGTCATATCATGGTGTTTGTTGGTCATTACAATAGTCTGCCCAATGATGATTAAGAGCAATAAATATTAAAGTCCTATGGTAAAGTTTTGAAGGATTTGGTCCAGGAACTAACATGCATCTCCTTTGATCTAGTCATCTTCTCTCGTCCATCTCACGATGATATCCTATGACATACAAAAACATGAGTGCATACATGATCATATAAACATTGCATTAGGTCCATACATACATTATCCATAGCATTGAATCATATACATAATCATAAACATTGCATTAACATAATCATCAACATTGCATCCATTTAATAAATACATTATGCATATCATTATCATCATAATCACATATAAATAAGCATTACATCATCATGGCATCATAATCATAAGTAAGCATCATAGGACATACATGATACATCATAAATCAACAATATACATAAAGCTTCACATCACATATATCATAATGCATGAATCAAAGAACATCACATAACACACATGTAGGTGGCATCAAAACTGCATCATCATATAATATCATCTAAAAAATGTACAATGTCAGGATAAAGTCAAGAGATATTCCAAAAATGGAGATCGTAGGCTCAATAATATATACATAATGTGTCAAAACATGGAAACAAATACGGAAAACATGCCCCTAGGGTAGACCCTCATCATCCCCTCGTGGCGAAGAGTGTGGTGGCTAGAGCTCTATGATGGGCACTGAAATGATGGGTGGACCTGTAGCAGCCTCTACCTGTGCAACCAATGGAACTAACACTGACGACATCATCTCCATGGTAATAGACACCTATGATGTCACTGCAACCTGACTCTGAGAGACAGAAGGATCTACTACTAGCAACTACCTCTATACTGACCTCTGTACTGAACCAGTAGACCCGTGACTAGGGCTCAAAAGGTGACTTTAGGCATGCCTACATGAGTGGTGGGACCTGTGCCCTAATGTATGCCCTAAGGAGGTGGATCATCCTACACTGGTGTGACTTGGGCTGCCACTAGCACTCCCTGATCCGTGTCCGCTGCTTGTCCTCATCTGTGATCATGACAATGTCAGATCTCATCACTCAAGAGGAACCTCCTGCTCATATAAATTCTTGTACTATCCCAGCCTCGTGCTCACCCTAACCAGCTCATGAGCAATATCCCTAGCAGGCTTTGTACATAATGCTGCAAACTCGACACACCATTGAGCTGAGTCCTACTGACGGATCATTGCATGATCCCGCTCTACCCAAGCCACCTCAAGCTTTGACTGTAGTGCTCGGACCTATGCAATGCTCTCATCCAATCTCCTCTAAAGGTCTGCCACCCTCTGGCCTATCATGGAATCATGGGGCTGTGCTGAGGTGGATGGTATCTCCTCATCTCCCTCCACCATCCACCATTTGAGGAGTCTCTAGGCCTCATCCATGGCATCATCCTCATCATCATCATCCTCTTCCACATCCTCTCCACTGACTCCCTCATCTCAAGGCACATCCTCCTCTTTTCTGGTCTCCTCCATCCCCACATCCTCCTCCTATCTGGCCTCTGCCACCTCCACATCATCCTCCTATCTGGCCTCCGCCACCTCCACATCATCCTCTTGTCTGGCCTCCACCACCTCCACATCCACCTCTACATCCTCCTCTTGTCTCTCCTCCTCTCCCTCTTGTCGTAGTTGCTCCTCCTCCTCTCTCCTTCCCTCCTTAGCCACCTTTGGGATAGCATCTAGTGGCACTCTAGCCATGCTCTGTCGCACCCTCTGGCCCTATCTCTGAACATCTCGCCTCTGTCTCCAACTATCTCCTCCATCATCTCCATCATCCCCATCATCCCCACCCTGGCCTCCATCTCTACCCCCATCCCTGCCTCCATCTCGGCCTCCATATATCCCCCTACCTTTGTCCCTACCTCCATCCCTCCCCCGCCCTCTACCTTTATCACCACCTCTGCCTCCTCATCTAGCCCTCAGCACACGAGGTATAATTGACCGTCTATCCACAGGTGCTGGCTCGTTGGGATCAGTTAGTGGCACTGGTCTGTGTGCTTGCCACCATAGGTCGTAACCTGCAGTGGTCCCAAAATCTGCAATCCCACCTCTCTATCCCCATGGCTGGGCTCCTAGCCCATCGATCTGCTACTCTGTAAAGGCTACTAGAATGGTTGGCCCCCAAGCATACTCTCTGGAAGATTGAGCGTACTCGGTTGTCCTAGCAGGTACACCTTGCTGCTCTCCAAACTGCCTAAGGACACGCTCTGGTAGATACATCTCTATGATCAATGAGCTCTGCATTGTCCTACTAATCAAGTAGTGGTACTGTCTACATAAGCTCAGGTGGTCATCCTCATCATCCCACTACTGACAGTCTCTATATGGCCTCTAGATAAAGGACACCACAGTGTCAATTCGATATCGCCACCAACCTGTCTCGCCCATCCGTGTCTGCTATAAGGCGCCCGCATAGTAGTAGGCATAAGGAATCCCCTCTGCCAACTATGGTCTCTGAATTAGTGGATGAAATATGGCTGTGTGCTCCCAGGCCCAAATCATCATCAGGGTGGTGCCATAGGATATATTCTCTGCTCTCTGGTAGATGACCTCACACAGTTGGTGGTAGAATGTGGCCAATAAACATGGGCCCTAGGCATAAATTGACCTATCTCGCCTCATCCCAACCAAGATGTCTCCCCAGCCAATAGGGAACCAATGTCCCCGATGGTCAGGAATCAAAATACCATCAATAAGAGTTGCTAGGAATGCATCAAAATGAGCATAGTGCTCTGCCATGAACTCCCATCGAATCTCATATCCTTGGATGTTGAGTCCTGCACACTCATCTCGATAGTACGCCTGGAAAGTTTTCTCACCATGGCGAGGGTCGTAGATGATCCGCTCTCCTCAGATCGACACTTGAAGAATGCAGTACACATCCTCCAGTGTGATGGTCACCTCACTTGTCAGCAGGTGGAAGGAAGAGGTCTCTGAATTCCAACACTCGCATAGCGTAGTCAATAGTCTCCTATTTGCCCGAATAGCAGGCATATAGGCAACATAGAACAATCCCAGTGACATCAATCGTTGCTGCTCTCATGGGCTCAGCTGATTAGCAAACCAGAATGTCATTAATATGCTCTCTTGCATATCAAACAGGGCAAGCTTTCTCTACACAAATCCAAACAATGCATTAGTACCTTCTAGAAAATTGTCAAGTATCATTAGAACCATTTTATATTCAAAGAGCATTAAAATCAGCCCTGGTCAAAGTCAAATGCATCACGTTGACTACAAATGCATGGAAAAACATCATTTGCATCATTTCGTACATCAAATGCATCTTGACATGTCAATTGCATCATTCTAACAATCAAACATGTTGCATAATGTCACTTGCAACACGATATCTCACACATGTGGTGTTGCATTCAAATGTGTCACTCAAACATGCGATTGCATTGCAAAACATCAAATGCGGCATTCCAATTGGCGAATGCAACTCAAAAAGGTGAATACTTTGTAGTTTTTGGAAAATGTGTTGCAAACCATCATCCTACCTTAAAAATCTATTGCACTTGTGTCACGACACATCAAATGCATGGAACGTGAAGATAAATGTGGCTTATGCGAACGCATATGTGTCATGGCACATTTGTTGTTCGCCCTAGAAACCTAATTTTGACACACAAAAAAAAAATTACAAAGGGAGTTAGGGGTGCATACCACTCGCTTTGAGCCCTCTGGCTGCTTGAAAGTCTACACGATCTTGCTGCGATGCTCTGTCACTGGAATCACCATCCTCGCTGCACTCTTCTTCACTCTTAGCTCTCAAAATTTCCAATGTGAATAGTAAGAATGAATTGACTTCTACCCCTTTGTCAACCTATTTATAAAGTCAAAATGACATTTGTCAACTAGGTTATTACTAGAGGCTCATTTGACCAACTTTGACCACCCCGTTGGCTGCCTTAAACATGTCAGAATCCAAAACCGACTGCACCATTATTTTTCTAGTCATCAAATTGACTTATCGGGACCCTTTACAAATTATTCTACCACCGACCCAAAATTTGAAAAAAATTGTGAGGGGGCATTGATACTCTACACCTTCACTGGGGCATGGCTTTGACTTATTTTCTTTGTCACAATGCGACAAGCTACATTATGACAAAGAGGGGCAAAATGTAGACACTTAAAAATGACCTAGGCCTACAAGCTCTATTTTTACCACTTTTGTCCTAACATAATTATGACATTTAATTATGTCCTTGGTCCACATTCAGCTATTGATTAAATAATTCATAATTATTTAATTAATTCATGTGATTTTATTCTTCATGATTATTAAATAAATAAATTCTATTTATTTATTAAATACGTCATTAATTGTCTAAGTCTTCCCCTAATTAAATAAATTTCTAAATTTATTTAATTACCCCTCTTCGGTCATTTCTTCCTGATTATTAAATAAATAAGTTTTATTTATTTATTTAATATGTCACTAGTTGTCATAATTAAATGAATTGATTAATTTATTTAATTATTGATCATGTCTGCTAAATTGAATAATTATCTTTAATTATTTAATTGTTGAAATTAATATTCCTCTCATTTTAAATAAATGAAATTATTTAAAATGTCATCTCAATTTTAACTAACAGTCTAATTTGGTAAATAATTGGAAAATCAATTATTTATTATTTCACAAAATCCATATTCTAAATTAACTTAATTCAAAATGGTAAATAATCTTCTAAAAATCAAGTAATCAGGTAGATTCTTGATTTTCCAAATATGATCTTCAGTTCATCTCTTATCTTCTTGATTTTTTGAATCTCACAAATCAAGCAGTCTTTATCTTCTTGATTTTCGAAAATCTTTATTTTCTAAATTAATTATCTCATTTATTCTCCACCACTGAATCGATTTTGTCATATGACATCTTGACCACTCACTTAAGGATTTTTCCCTAACCTTGACTAGGAATTATCAAATTTAATCTTGTCCTCTGATTTTAGGTCTCTATCAAAAGTTGATCTCGTCCATCCATTCAAAATGGCATTTTCTATAAAATGCTAGTTTGCTCTCATTTTCAAATTACGCACTGACATACTTAGATATTTCACATAAATTGCTGCATTTATTATCTTATTCCACTTAGTCTTGGAATATTAAGGCAAAGGAATTTCGATCATATTGTCATTGGCATAGACATTTTAGAAGAAAATCCTTCAAAGGTTGTGTAGGACTTCATCAAGGATTGCTTGCATGCTCGATCTGAGGGGAACACAAATCAGCAAGTTAGAAGGTGTAATGGAGATCAGCCATGGAGAATGAAAACATTGGGTGAGATTGTTCTATATTATGTGTTTTTTTTATTGTTCCTTTACACTTCATTATTTCTTTGGGTTTATCCTTTCAATTCATTTGATAATCTAACTTGAAATTTACCCTTAGTTACAAGATCATGAAATCTTCAAGTTCACTACAACAAATTATTTCTCCATATTTGAAATCCTTCAGTATTTGAACCAAATTCATAATGGAAAATAATAATATGACTCTATAATTAAGTATTCTGCACTTGGAGATTCCAATTTCTTCCAAATAGAGTTTCCATTCTATTGGTGTTCCAAATCAAACAATCCAATGAATCCTATAGAATAGCCACTTTCTAATGATGAAACACAATGGTGGATTTGTCTAACTAACAAGATTCAGTCAAAGACTGAGATCTTTTGCACTTCTAGCTCTGCAGGACCAAGGTGGGTCAACCTATACAATGCCTAAAACTTAATTGAACCATACACAAAAAATATTTGTATAGAAGATAATTCCCAATTCAATTACACCAAAAAAAGTATTGACAACTTCAAATCTAGCTAAATTCTTGGTAAATCAGCACTCACTCAATAATTGGGAAGCAAAACACTAAACTTCAACCAAACAACAAGGATTTAAAATGATTTTGAATTTAAAAATATTTTTGAGATGCATTAAGCTAAATGAAAGATAATGCCTAATTCTAGGCCATGGAGTCAAATTCATAAAATGAATTCTTCAGTAAATAGACTTCAACTAGTGGATTTAAATTGCTAATGTATTGCACCAACATATCTACTCCTATTATCAATCAAACTCTTCTCATAGATCCAACCTGCACACTTAAAATCACAATTATTTGTTCAAAGTGTTTTAACCATTTCATTGAAACAAAACCATGAACAAACAAAACAATCTCAGAAAATTGAGATGAAAAACTCAAACATACTTTGTATTATTGAATTCATATGATCTAAGATGTACAAATATAGAGACAATTTGATGACATTCATGATTTTCATGATTTATTTACACATAGTGGCAGATATTTACTCATGAAATCAGAAATGAAAGCTTTACAGACTCATTTTATGACTTAGAACTCAACATTTTCTATCTACCCAACCCCACACAAGAATTCAGAACCCTTTACAATTGAGAATAGAAAAGAAGATATAGAAGAAAAGAAAGCTCTAGAAGAATCCCAAGAGTTGATCTATAGATGCCATCTAGAAGTTTAATTAACCGTTGATGAACAAAATGCAAAGCTTCTCTCATCTATCTTCCTTGCAACAAATTTTGTCTCCAATTGTAGCTTTGCTCCAAGTTGTTCAACAATAGAATATTTTCTCATGTGGAGAATCTCCATCCATTCTGTAGTAGAAATATCTACTTGCTTGTGAAAAGTCTATTTACTCTCATTTTTCCCTTTCATTTCCTACAACAACACATTATTCCCCAACATATAATACTTGATCATAAAGTGAATATTAAATTCACTTTACTCACATCCTTTTACATCCAGCATTAAAATATTTCATTTAAAATGAAGACATTATAAATGTAATATCATTGGGCACTTAAATCACTCCCTCATGCCCCTTTCATATTTCATTTTCACATTTAAACAGGGTAAAATATCTCACCAATTCCCCATGTTTACTATTCACCTTATAGTGAAATATTATATATTTCACTTACAAGTAAAGGCTCCTCTGAAAAAATAACACCATCGGGCTTTTAGAATTTTTTTTTTTGCCAACCCACTCCTTTATTTACCCATTTATGTTTCTTATCCATTTTAAAATTATCTTATAGTTTATAAGCACTGCTTTTAAATATTAAAAGCATTTACTCATTTGATGGGGCAGTTTAAAAACTTTTCTCGTGCCCTCTATCTTTCACCTTGCCAGGTAAAGTATTCAACTTTAAAATAGAGCTTTTAATTTTTTAGATTTCACCATGTTGCACAATATTTTCACCTAGGCTTTTATTTTGTTCCACTTTCTATTTTATCACCTAGTAATTAAACATTTCACCTTTTAACCCATAAGCTCATCTCATGCCCAGCCAAAATATAAGGTGAAGATTTTAAAATATTCCACTGGACCCTCTTTTCACTTTTCCACTTTATATGCAATACTTGATTTTCAAAATAAAAACCATATTATAATTTCTTATCTGATCAGGCCTTTCAAACATGATACCTTTAATCTTTTAAGGGGCCCATCACACACTTTCCCCCACACAAGAATTTCTTGAATTTTATATGAGCAAAGGCTTGCATTAAGAGTTTGTCAGGCAATATTAGCACTTCACCACTCAATGAAAACTCTACTCAAGCTCACACTCCACATGTCCTCTTCTTGCAGATCCTGCAACCTTAACAAGTGAGCACTTTGACAGTGTGACATTGTGTGGAACAATAGTGATTTGGCTGCATCTTACCCTTCCTTATCTATCGTTGATTTTTCTTTAGCTTGTTTTTTCCCTAAAATATTTCTTGTGTCTGGTTCTCCTCTAGCTATGGCAGCTTCACCTTCAATTTACCAAAGCAAATTGGGGCTCTATATCACCCATTCCATCGGACCTCTAAAAGAAGATATTCCCGCAACAACCTCCTTTATTTCATTATAAATATCCTTTGCAGTATTAGATGGATGCCTCTCCCATTGTGAGGAGCCCAGATTCTGGTTTTTTATGGCATCCCCTTTCAACACATGGTAGTTGTGCAAATCTCACCTTGTCACACACCCTCCAACATCAAGTTGGTAGCTTCATCTGTAGCAAGCACAATGTGTCTTTATGGATGCCAATAACTTTTTCTTGAAATGTCGATAATACCTTTTCAACTTATCTATTTTGTTGTATAAGCTGCTACATTTCAAAATGCAGTGCTCTTAATAGCCAAGACACCCACGTGTTGTATTGGATTAAGAGTCTTTGAGGTCTTTTCAAAATAGATCCATCTTGTGCATGCTCATCAAACATGGCATTCCAACTATGGCATCCACTGAAACCACATTTAATTGATGCATTCATCAAACCAACTCACGTGCCCTCCTCTTTTCTATATCGAGCCTATTATTCAAACATTTGGGTAAAATGTTGCATGCAACATGTCATTATAATGGTGTACAATTTTTTTGAAATAGTAAAAGACCCCCTCAAGCATTATGTTGGTCGCCCCCTAATAGCATTTTCCATGAAAATTTCTAAAGCCTTATCCACAAATACATTTTGTGAACACAACAATTTTAGTGCATGACCTGCAATCATGGCATGGATGCCAACATTCATTTGTTTGAAAGTTTCAAAACATTTTCAACACAACCATTTTGTATGCAGTCACATGTGTGCCTCTATTCACTGTATCTCATTGAAAGTTTCTGAGGACTTATCACCAAATCTACTCTATGTATAAACCATCCTATTACATTTGCTTAAGAGTCTCTGAGGTCTTTTCAACAAATCCATTGTTTGTGTATGTTGTAGGTGATGGTTGTGCCCCCATTGAGCTCCTTCTAGCTTATTTGTTTTGCTTGGATGTTTGTAAAGACTTTTTAAAGAATCCATTACGTGCATCTTTTGAGGCATTCTATCAAACAAACTCACATGCCCTTCATCTCTTTATTGTTGGTTTGAGCAATCAATCTTTAATTTCCCTCTACATAGAGCGTCTACTCTTCAAAATGTAGATCGAACCCTCTTATTCAATGCATTTTCCTAAAGGCTTCTAAAATATTTTCAATAAATTAGCTATGTGTATGCATAGCAATCTCTATGGTGTCCCATGTCACTACCTTCACTTGAGAAGGGCATTTATAAATTTTTGAGTTTTTTTCAACAAATCCATTAAATGCACATGTTGGGGCCATTTTCTGGAATTTTAAATCATTTTCTTTTGCTACAATCTAATCCCTTTCAACAACTCGAGACAACATTACAGGAGTTAGAGCTTGATGCTACTCAATTTCCTTAGCTTTGGTCTGTATTTTCCAAGATATTTCTTTCCTCTGTATCTCGATATTTTTCTCCTCTTTAGACATTGCTAGAACTTCCAACTCCATAGCTTTAGGCTTTGCTTGTTTGTGTGAATGTTCCACTATCAATCTTTTATTTGAGCTTAGCACTTCCTCACAATAGTTCTCTTTTGAGGTTACCCTGCCTCAACTCAATTAAATCTTAATTCACTAAGAGCTTTGATCATCAATGGGAGACATCACCCTCTAACTCCACATTTCTTTAAAAAATTGATGCTATTGGTTAGTTGAGCCTACACTATCATGGCATGTTGGGTCCTAGGTGGGCCCAGCTAAAACAATAAATTAATTTTCAAACAAATTTTATGTTCAAATGACTCAAAATTTCCTTTTGAATGCTTCAGAGATGAAAAGATGAAATGGGTTCCCATTAAAGTATGTTTTCTGACCTTTTTGCAGAATGGTTTAAACTGGCCAAGTTGATTCTGGAATTTCCCTAGGAAATTGGTCAAACAACCTCCTAAAGACATGAAACCTTACAAGCATGTAGACTTTTGACCTGAGAATGGAATGTAAAAGACGGTTCATCAAAAGAGATCCCGAGGTAAAATATATTCACTTTCAAAGTTACTCAGTTGAACTTTCTAAAACAATAGCCTGTTTAGAATCAATTAATACTCGCCCAATCACCTCATTGAAAAAATATCAAATCAACTCTTGGCAAGCTGCCATTGGACATAGTAGATCATTTTGGTACAGTGAACACATGTGCAAGAGGAATTTTGTCGAATCATTATTCATCAAGAGATATTTAAGGTCGAAGTTGAACTCCCAGAAAGGTTTCAGAAAATACACATGCAAAACCAAATAAATTGCATTTTCTTTTGACTTGGTAAAAATAACAAATCAGCTCATGCGACTCTAAAAAATGACATGGGAGAAAATTTAGGTGTGGAGAATGGAGAACAAAAATCATTTTGACACGATGATCATTAATTTGCAAAATACAAGCTCGAACAGGAAGCTACTTTGCAGAAGTGGAAGTTTGAAAACAATAGCAAAGTGCCAAAACCCTTAAGCTTTTCTTTTCAAAACCATGTCAAAAATCATCATGGGAAGCTGAAAATTTACATGCATGTTCAAATATGCCACATGAGTGGGATTGCAAATGGGTTTTGCACAAAAATGAACAGGCTCCAAGATATGACCCTCCAAAGTAGGTCACTTAGGCAGATTTTTCAAGTTTACTTCTAAGAGTGTAGAGGCAAATTTTTTGAAATGATCACTTCAAATTTGAAAAATTTGACAGTGCCATAAACCTAATCATATAATGGTTGTAGATAAGCATCAATTGTATAAGAAGTCACACTTTTCTTTCTTGGTGTAGTGTCAAAAAATGTTATGTACATTTTCACACCTAATTTGGGAATAATTAATGATGAATTCAACTTGATATTTCATTGATATAGTGTTGTGATGTGTTTTATGCATCCAGATTAGGCTTTGGGCCCATTTAAGCTAAATAAACCTAAATCTGCCCTAATTTAATGTTGTAAAGTGTATTTATTCACAACTTCATATTAAATTTAGGAGGCTTGTAAACTAAATGGACCTAATCTAGTGTTGTAATGTGTTTAACACATTCACATGGGATTTGGGGCCATTCTAAGCTAAATAGACATAATTTTACCTTAATTTAGTGTTGAAAAGTGTGTTTATTTACACTTTCACATTCAATTTTGGGCCCTCTTGTATTTATGACCTTAATATCATCATTAATAGGCACCTCAGACCCTATATTATGCATCCCAAGGCATATTTCAATCAAAAACACGATAATATCAACATATAAACTTAATTTACACAATCCCCGACACTTTAACAATCAAAATAGGCCCTATGGTACCCATTCAATATTTTGGGAAAATGAGTCCCATCAAGGTGCGACCCATTCACCTAGCATGGAAAATGTGTCCTATTTGGCCTATTTTCAAGGTTTTGAGAGGAAAATTGGGTTTTAAGTTCAAATTTTGTGCATGTCGGCCTTTGGGATCTAATGCAGAGGATCTTAGGTGTATTTCATATATAAATGAGATTTCAAACCATTATTTCATAAGGTCTACATGTTATCAAGTCAAGCATTCAAGAGTTAACCATTACAAGACTTCAAAAGATCATCTAGAGAGCATTCAAGATCATTTCTAAGGAATTCAAAGGTAGAATTCTTCATCAATTGTTGCAAAAATTCAAGATCCATCATCATTTCAAGGATATCAAGCATCAAGCATCAAGCATGTTGTTGAGCTAGTGTTTTGATGTAGCATTGAAGATGCAAGATCAAGCATTGATCTACACCGATTGTCAAGATCAAGATCTACATCCTTCATGGCCATTTCATGTTGAGTTGCAGATTTACAAGACATCATTTACAAGGAATCATTCAAGGTATTATTGTCAATGATTCATGTTCTTTGTTTCATGTTTTATACCTTCATTTCATTGTCTCATCATTTGGTTTAACTACCTACAAGGGGTTTGACCAAGGAAAAACCCTATTCCCTAACAATCAACACTTTCTCTCTCTCTCTCTCTCTATGTAATTATAGATATAGTTGATTTAAAGACTTGAAGGATCATTGAAGATTAGGTTACAAAGCTTGGAGAAATTCATCAGAGTTGTTTCTGCATTTGCAAGGTTGTAATCTTCACTAAAAATTCACCTACAGCCTTGAAATCAGAGTTTCATATCTAGAAACAAAGATGAATAGAAAGAGAAAACATTGAAGATCAAATTAAAATTTTAAAGCTCCAAAAGACCCTAACTAGATTCATTCACCACCTTAGGTGAATGAGTCCTTGTTTGAGTCAATTTTGAAATTTTTGCAGTTTTGGATACCCTTTTTCTAGAGTTCTTGTACAGAAACCTAGATCTGTGACTGATTCTCCTAGATTGGTGAATGATTTAGGTAGTAGGCCAAAAATTCAAGATTTTCATCATTCCCAATCTCCATTCAAGTCTCTACAAGTTTCCAAGTGCACACTTCTGATTTTAAAACTTTTTGTTATGATTTATATGTATTTCTAGGTCATTTATAAATCAAGTTTCATGCACCACTAGGTTTTTTCATTAGATCTTGCATTTAATTTATTTTTCCAAGCCCTATCTTGGTGGTGAACCCCTCATTCAGCCTTAATTAATCTCTAAACTTACCCTATGATACTCTATTGTCAAATCTCTTACCCCTTTCTTTGTTGGATTGAAATTTCTAGGGCATCCTTGAATGTTAGCTGGAGAAAAGTGGTGTTCTATGTCCTAAACCATAAAGCATCCATTTTTCTGCTAATCACCTGGTATAATCAATAATAACATTAAGAAAAATGGTTTAGTTGCTAACCATGGAAGCAAGTTATAATTGATTAAAAAAACTGGCCAAGTTGACCATTTAGTACTTTGATATAAGAATAGGTTTGCTGCATATAGAGCCAAACCCAACCTTATATTATGAGGATATTGAGAAAAATTAGTCCATCTATTATCAAATTCCATCCACGTCTTATACCACTATGCTCGAATATTATCATATGTAGATAAATCACACCTATTTTTCTTACCCTTCCACCAAGACAGTCATTATGTGGAAATGGATATTTGTCCATGTCCCTCTCATCAACTACTCTCTCATCAAATGCATTGCATTGGTTCATAGTCAACCTTCAACATTGATCCATCTATAGTTTTCTACACATAGCAACAAAAAAATGTAGACTAAGAGATAAAAACTATATTTTCACCCTCTCAGGATCAATTGCAATTCCTTCTTTGAACACTACATGTCCCAATAGCTTGCCTTGGGGTACTCCGAAGACACATTTTTTTGGGTTTAGGAATATCCCAAACTCCTAGATATTTTTGAAAACCATCTCAAGGTTATTGAAGTGATCATCCTTATGTTTGGAGAATATAGTTAGATCATGCAAATAGATTAGGATAATCTTGTTAATCAATTCATTGAAAGCAATATCCATTGCCCGATGGAAAGTGGTTCCCACATTTGAGAGGCCAAAAGGAATTTTAGCATATGCAAACTTTCCCCATTTGGTAGTGAATTTCATTTTGTGTCGGTCCTCCTCTTTGACCTAGATTCGATTATAACAAGAGAAGCCACCTAGCAGATAAAACATTTGTAAACCTACCACTGTTTGCAAGATTGACTTTATAGAAGGAAACATGTAGTGGTCCTTTAGGGATGCTTTGTTCAGGTCCTGAAAATCAAGACATAAGTGGATATCTCCATTCTTCTTTTAGAATGGAACCAAGTTGGATACCCATGTGTTGTGCTTGATCAAGAAGATGATATAGGACTGAATTAGCTCTGTCAGCTCTGTGCCATCAAGGCTTCGATCTTCAAATTCACTGGCCTTTGTTTTTGGTGGATGTGTTTTGCACCTTTTATCAGCACTATTGTATGCTCAATGATGTTGGGATCATATCCCTTGAGGTCATCATATGACTAGGCTACTACTTCTTGATACTTTTCATAAAAAAATGATGAGTCTCTCCTTATTGTGATGTGGAACGTCTTTCCTGACTTTGAGCTTTCTTCCATCTCCGACCTAAAGCTCTACATAGTCACTTTTTTCCATTACAAACTTCCTTTTATCATTTCTTGCATTGTCACAATCAAAAAGGTTTTCGAGAGTGACAAGTCCCTTCAAAAACTTATTAGACCTTAGGTGAATGATTTTTCCATTGTAGGCCTCAGTAATCTTTGGTTGGAGTTGGTTGGAAAATTCTCCCAACTATTGGATGAATAAGGTGATGTGTTCATCAATCAAATACCTAACAACTCTAATCATTACCTAGAATCTTCGGTTGGACTATCACTCGTACAAAGTGTTTGTTATGAATTAGGTTAGAGATAGAGTCAAACTGAGATCCAATTGTGGCCATGCAATCTGCATCAACATTTTGTTCTTAGGGTACTATCTGGATGTTGAAGGCTTCCAAACCCTCTATCAGGTCCTAGAGTCTATGTCTATAGGATCTCATGCAAACATTCTTGGTTGTGGAAATCCCCTGAACTTTGTTGACTACTAGTTCAAAATCTTTGAACACCATTAATTGTTTGATGCACATATGCTTTGTAAGGCTTATACCTTACACTAGGCCTTCATATTTAGCTTCATTGTTTGAACAAGCGAACTGGAAATAGAAGGACCAGAGTGTATTTTCATTGTGTGGGGATATAAAACATATCCCATCTCCTGTGCCAATTTTGTTTCTTGCTCCATCAAAGTGTACCTTCCATAGCTTTGAAGCCTAGTCACTTTTAGGATCCTTCATGACCTTGGAAACCACTTGATCTTCATCATAGATGACATAGGTGCCCAACCCAGTAGCATGATAGTTGTCAAAAGTACCAGCATCTATATATTCACTCAAGAAAACTTCCTTTGAATTGGTCTGATCTATGATGACTTTTTCATCTTCTAGAAACTTGGTACAATATGCTTCCTCCTTAGTGAAAGAGGTATGAGCAGCCTCAAAGTTGATCATAGATTCATCAGCCACATGTTCTAAATGTAGAGCTTCAGACACTATTTTCAGGTTAGCTCCATGCTTGGCCCTTGGGATGAAGTATGACCAATCCAGTGAAAGATATCCACCTATCTTTGAAGTGAATTCTTGGGATAAGTAAAGACCAAACATGGGGGAAACATCTATGACCACAGTATCTTATAGAATTGTGATACTAGGGCATGAGAACAGAGTTAAGGGGAGGTCTTTAATGACACCTACAATTTTAAGTTTGTTCTCATCAAGCTGCATAAGTCCCCTCTTTAAAGGTTCATAGCTAAGTCCTAGGGCTTCAAATATCTACTTGGGCATGACTGTTGTTCTAGCGTCGGTGTCAATCATGGCATTGTGCAATAATTTCTCTCCCACAATAAGAGTTAGGAAGAAGGGTTTCAGTTTTGGCTTATCTCTAACCTTAGTAGAGACTTCCTCTATGCTATTTGTGAGAAATTTGGTAGGAAGTGATGAATTAATAGCCTTTCCCTTGAGCAATTGATCTGTTGGCTCAATGATTGGATCCTCCTAGAGAGCCTTTTGTAGCAAGTTCTTCTACTCTAAAATAGCTAAGATATCCCAAAGAGACACATTAGAAGATGATTTTTTCAATTGTTCCATCACATTGAATTGTAGCAGATTTGAATGCTTCTACTCCTTTTCTCTAGTTACAACAATTTCACTACAAAGGTACTAGGTGTGTAGTCAGAAGCACTTTTGGGCTGCGGACTAGCTAATTACAGAATGACTAGTTCACCTGTGAATCTTCTTTATGAGTGAGTGTTGTAATTAGACTATACTTGCAGTGTTTTTGATGTGGATGCACCATTGGCAAACACTATTTCTTCTTCCATCCATGAGAAGAGCATGTGATTGAGAGAGATGTTAGTTTCTTGCTCCAAGGACAACCCTTGCATTTGCTTGTGAGTGTAGACACATAAAATGTACCGATTGACATTTTGCATCTAATCTCGACTACTAACATTGTTTCATCTTGAATCATCCCTCAATATAACCATTTAATCAAATCTCCTTATCTAATTAAATTCATCAATATTCCTCTCTTAATTGAATAAATCATTTTATCTAATTAAGTCAATCTTTTGTTAATTAAATCAATCCATCTGATCTAATTATCCCTATTTAATTAAATGATTAATTTTATTTGATTAAATCTCTAAAGTCCGTCCATTAAATTAAATAAATTGAAACCTTATTTTATTTAATCTAACACCATCTCTTTTAATTAAATAAATAAATAATCCTTATTTAATTAATCTCTTATCATATTCCTCTCTTATTTGATTTAAATAAATCCATAAATTTGAGTCAAATAGGTCACATCATCTAATCTCCTATTAAATTAATTAACTCTTAATTAATTTAATCACATCTCATGTCCCATCCTCTAGATTTTGCAAGTTGCACATGAAAATAGATTTAAGTCATTTATTAAATCCCTATTTTCCTCACAAGGCATCTTTTGGAATATTCTCAAAATTTGAATTCAAAAATTCCAAGTCAACATGTACATCCAACAATGCAATAAATTCATCTTACATGTCCTTTTCCTTGAGCCAAGTGGCATTTATTGCATTTTCCCTTCCCTCTTATAAGTCATTTCAATGAATTTGAGATTCAAAAATATGCATTTATTGGCACAATCCCCAAATCTTGCACATCCTTCATCCATTCATAGATTGACAAGTGACATCATGCCATTAGATGAATGTTAGTCCCACATTGCTCAAATTTGGACATTCATCCATCTTGGCATTCTATAAATAAAGATCTCATATCCTCATTTTAGCATCCACAAATTATGCAAAGTTATTATGCTAAAATATCTAGCCATTTTCATCCATCACCATTGAGTTCTTAGCTAGGGTTTTGCAGATTTTTAGCTTGGTGCTCTCATCTTTCATCAACGAAGTGGATCAATCATCATCAACATATCAAGCTTGCATCTTAGGAATTGGGAAAGGGCCAATTTTCACATCAAATTGGCACCAATTCCCCCACGGGATCATGTGTTTGCTATTCAAATTAGGATTGAATCTATGTTTTCTCATTTTATTGCATTTTTCATTGTTTTCTTTCCTAATTTGAATTTTGTAAATGGATTTCATGGGGAATCCTTGTTCATGCTTGCAATATCTAACTTAGGGTGTTTATTCTCTTTGTTTTGTAGGTATTAGGATTGGGGTTCACACAGTGAGTACTGTGTTTTACATTTGTTGAGAGGCATATACATAATCTCAATGGTTTAATGTCACACCTTGACTATACAATTCCACCACCTTTTCTTGTAGATTTTCATGCAATAAATTTTAGAGCATATTTGCATCCCCACAAGGGAAGCACTAGGGGTTGATGTCATCAAATAAATTTTCTTGCCTCACTATCAGTTCTCTGCTCGAGCTTGGGTTCGCACTCTGCAATGGAGAAGGCATTGGTACTATTTGACTAGTTGTTTGCTCATATGGATTTGTACACAAGCCTCCTTGCAACTAGTTTTGTTGTTAAGAATACCTTCTGCCTTGATAATTTTGGTAGGTTGGATTTAGAGGTGTGGACTAATTTTGCTTGATAGTAGTTATTTCATTGGCCATAGCCCCACAACATTTCCTTAACGTCACTTATCTCATCCTTTGAAGATTTGGATGTGGAATCAACATTTTGTGGTGTGACCAAATATGTGTACATAGATTGAGGAGGAGTGGGCACACTAGTACATGTCATCCCCTGGGTAGGAAGTAATATCTCAAGGAACATAGGCATGGTGGCTTGAGGCAACAAATTTCTGGTGTCTATCAAATTGTTCTCCACTTTGATTGTGATGCTATATGCGTCTGGTAGAGTGGTTTCACCAAGAGGCTGGATCATCATCAAGATGTTGGCATTGATGGATTTCAAGTAACAAATGAATGCTAGGTCGACTAGCAGGCAGATAGTAGCCTGAATTCTTTGCCAAGTTATATGGAACTAAGCATTGAAATTAGTCATCACTTCATATGGCAATCGCTTTATGATATTCTGCTAATGATACTACAAGGACCTTTCTCCATCATTCGAGAATATTTCATAGAAAGGGTATCCAAGTTGATCCCAAGTAGCAATGGTATTAGATTATAGTGTGCAATACCAATCTAGTGCCTTACCTTTGAAAGAGGATATGAGCAACCTTAGCACTATATTTTGGTTTATAACCTCTTGTACCATACACATGTCTTGCCACATCTTGCAGATGTTCAGATGGTGTTCTTGAGCCATCTCCTATAAATTTAGGTGTAGCTTTTAAAGTGGAAATTGGGATAGGGGCCCAAACAATAGGTGCTACTAGTGCTACAAGAGGACTTATGGCAGCCCATGCCATGTAATTTCTATTAGAAATAGGCAACATGGCTAGCAAAAGGGGTGGGGGAAGCAAAAAATTCACTATTTGGGTTGCAGCTTGTATTGTTCCTAGTGGCGACACTAGAAAACCAAGATTATTTATAGTTTGGGATCTAGTAATAGACCAATGGCTCATATACCCTCTTTGAATTTAGATTCATTTAAGCAGTCCCACCCAGTGTGCCAGAAAGAAGAAACTATTTATGCCAAAAATTTGACAAGGTAACAACCTTTATGGGAAACTCAGTTAATGGGGGGGACCAATTGTGCTAAACTAAGTGACCTCCAGGTTTTTAAAGATGTTAGATTCTTCTGTAATTAGGTTTTTGGAATGGGAAAAGGAAGCAGATATAAAAAAATGAAGATCTAACTAAGGCGATGTGCTAAGGAATAGATATAGACATGGTAAATCTATCTTTTGGGATTCAATTTAAGGAACTGATCAACAACCTTCTATGTTCCATAATAACATAAATAAAAGATGAAAACTTGAACAATTCATTCAATGACACAAAATAATTCTCACACACATTCACTGAAAAGAGGAGTCAAAGACATGATCTAAACTAGCAAACTTGTATTAAAATCATAGAATTTTTGCAAATAAACAATTTAGGACAATAATGGCACAGTATAGTGTTTTATCAAATAGCTTAAGAAAAAAGAAAGGCCAAACAATGGCACAGTCTAAGAGTCTCATACAATAATTTAAAAACATACAAAAGGCCTAGTGTCTGTTTTCTTAATTTTTCTATATCTTCCAAACTCATTTTCAAAAGGAAGAAGTAGTATATATAGCTAAAAAATTCCTACCACATGGCAGGCCATTAACAAAAAAGATATTGAATCTTAAGCATAGATTCCCACAACAATTATTCCCCTCAGTCATTGCAACATAAAAAGACTTGAGCCATGAATATAGTCACTCCCCAGCTAGATGCATCCCCTGCGAATGATTGCAGTGGTCCCAAAAGAACATGTGTAGACAAGTATCATTCACCCATGAAGGAAGTTTGGAATGCATGACAATTTGGTGGGGATCGTTGCTTGCTCTTGCCTCCTCTTCAAAGAATTCCCCAAAAAAGAGACACATGGCAATAGGCTAGGGCCCGCTGGTTCATTCCTCCTTGCATTGGGAGACTACACGGTGAAGACACGTGGAAACATTCTTTACTATTAGTACCGGCTGTGCGGTCCACCAAAAAGTGTACACAGATAAAGCTATGTGGCATGTAGATGGGGTCCAATTGAAAAGTGAAGGGAAGAATCCTTGAAGAGCCTATGGAATCGACATGTGGAAGCATGGAAAGAGCCAGTAGGAGAGTGAAGGAAAGACCTTTTATGAGGAGAGCCTGATCGACACATGGAAAGAATGAATGAAGTCCAAAAAGAGAAGGCGTGGGCTAGTACTTATTAAAAATAAAAACCATCCAAAGGGAGTTTGAGGAATTTAACATTCACATCATTTGGTGACTACTAGGGGCATTTCGCTTGTGGAATGAGGAACCCAAAAATTTTCTAGCTTATAGGCTAAAGTACTATCCATTGGGAGACGAAGTCAAAGCTTAGAGAGAGGCTTGCAAAGGCAATTAGTTGGCCTTGGCTGGTATCGATATGTCATAGATTCTCTTGTGCTCAGCTTGAATCGATCATTTCTTTGTAAGGTAGCATCGCATATATAGCGGTCCCAAACTCAAGCTAGAAGAGTAGTTGTGCTACCAGGTGAGTAACACCCTTGATATCTTCTACAGTAGGAGGTTGATTGAAGCTTTGGAAGTCAAATGCATCCTGCTACTTCTCTCCTATCTTTCTTGCAATTTTCTTTGTAGTAGCCATTGCTTCATTAGAAAGAAACGAGGACAGTAAATCCATCTAGGTTAACTGGGAGAACCTAGCCCACATACTATTCATGGTTTAGTCTAGTTTGGCAGTGCACTCACTAGCATGGAGGATGGCCTCATGGCAGTAGATAAACCTGTTTTCTATTTTGGCAATGGATTTCTGATCCCTAATCACTGCATTTTCTAATTCTTCATTTGAGACCATGTACAAATTATCTAACAAAACTTTTACCTCAGGAACCTTCTCCATGATGATTGATAGGAACCACTCAATCACTTCAAGAACCTTCCTACCTAAATTGGCCACTTCTACCATAAATTGGAGCATTGGCTTAAGGGTCAGGTAGAAGGCCTTCACCTTATCTGAGTATGAAATGTATAAATGTTGACCCATTGGAATGAGGTCTGGTTGGGCAGCAGGGGCTTGGGGAAGACTCCTCAAAGAGCTAATCTCTGAATCTCTTGATCTGACATCTTTTGTTAGTGGCTACAAGCTGTCCCTAAATGTTTCTAAATTTTGCGGACCATTTTTCCTCGGCCCAATTTTTTTTTCTAATTTCATCTCAAGGGAAAGCTTCATCTCTTGGAGCTCCTTCTCCAATTGGGTCTTTTAGTTCTCAAAGTCCACAACCCTTTGTTGCATTTTTGGCTCAAATTGAGTGCATTACCATTCAAGCTCTTCACTCTTTTGTTTCATCCCCTACTCCACTAAAGCTAACTAGTTTTGATATTCCTGGTTTCTCTATTGCAACGTGTTGACCAAGTTGGGGTCAACAAATTGGAACTTTACAAGTTCCTCTCAGAGTTTGTTTCTCTCTACTTGTTCTGCCTACACTTTCTCTGAATAGTGCACAATTTTTGCTTCACTCACTTTTTCCTTTTCTAATAGGACCTTGACCTTTCCTTTTACAAGTTTCATCTCCTCTTCCTTCTTCTTTAGCTAGTGACCGGACTTGAGGAAGTCAGTTGTCACCACCCACTATGTTTCATCCATGTGCTCAACCTTGTCCTGCAATCGAGCTATGCTAAGATCGAGTCCCATGGAAAACATGTAATCTTTGGGATGCATCTCCCCTTGTGGTTTGATGACATTCAGATACATGATTGTGAAATGGATCAATCCCTGAGCCTCAATGAAGATAGTTTGTACCTTTGGTTCCACTAGCTTCTTGGCATCCTTGGTCCTTTGCTTTTGGATTTTGACAGCCCATGCCTTCTTTGTTTTATCACCCTATACCATAAATTGGGGTGGCGACTAAACTAGCCTACCTGCGAAAGGTGCACTAGGAGGAAGGGTGAAAGGAAATGTGAGGGTATCATTCTCAGATGTTTTCTTCTTCAAAAGAGTGACTGTCTATGGGGAGAAAGGAGGGATATACCAAAGCTTGATTTCTGAACCAACGAGAGGGCTCATTAGGTGTTGCAACAATATCAAATTCATGACAGACTCCATCTACTAAGCGGATTGAGTTGGGCCCAATATAGAAGTAGTAGGAAGGGTATCAATGGCAGTTGTACTTGTAGAATGAGAGGTGATAGCGGATTAGACAGTGACAAATAGTGTAAGTTTCCATAGAGGCATCAAAATAAATGGCCTCACCTATGAGAACTAGGAGAAACCTCCCATGACCATTAGGGCAGAAGTGGAAAAGGAAGGTCCAACACTTGTAGTGAGGGGTGTCGCGGACATAGTAGGAGTGACCAAAGATTGAGAAGTAAGAGAAGAGGGAGAAAAAGTTACCTATTTTCTGGATGCTTGTGATCCTTGGCTCATCGTTGGCTCATCGCTCATTGTGGGACCTAGGCTTGATACGAGCTCCTGTGAACCCTTTTTTTTAGCCACATCAATGCACTGCCTCTTGTTGGGTGGTGATTCCTCCACTTGTACAGTCTCTAACTATTGTTGCTTGGTTGTTCTTGAAATTTTTGTGGTCTAGGTGCATGTATGCGAGGCTCCTAACTATGATATATTAAACTGTGCATTTGAAGAAACCCCAACCGACTACTTCACCGCTTTATCATTTTGCTACGTTAAGGCCATCTGTACATCACCTTCATTTTCCTTTCCTTTTTCTGTATGTGTTTTGGACTCCTCTGATTCGACATCTTCAACAATGCTCATGTCAAAAAATTTATGCGCATCATCCCACAACTTATCAGATCTTTCATCCATCTTTACGCTCTAGTAACGAGCATCAACACATTGGATTTCTTGTCGGTAGATCCATAAATCCTTAATTATTTATTCACTCTATTTTTCCTATTTTAATAGCTGATTAGGGAGGGCAGTTCCCATTTTGCACTTATCATTATATTTTGCTAACTAGAGGTAGAATTGAAGCCATGGCAGCCTACTATCATTGGTAGGAATATAGACTAGGCCCACCAACACATCATCATGCTCCTCCATCGAACTTCGTTTCTTTTCCCAATATGGCTGGGGGTTGTGGGTTACCTTAATGAATTCATTACCCAATTCATCGAAGGGGTTGTAATTCCACTTGTCGCAGGTCATCACTAGCCCCAAATGAGCCATATTTTCTTCCAACAACTTGTGTGACTACTTCTTCATCATAACCATCTAGTTGAAGGTTAGTGGACATTTGAATAATTCTCTCTTTCCCTTTCCTCCAAAAAAATTATAATCAATAATGGACATCTACTTGAACATTTGAAGGGCTAATACCCTATGTGTGATGTACTCTAGGAGCTAGAATGGTTCCTCGATAAAGTCGTGCATACAATGAATTTGAAATCCCTCTCGAGGAACTAGTAACATTTAGGAGTGAAGCTCTACATCCACTTCATCTGGTCAGTGGAAAGCTAATAGATACAACCATTCTTATCGAAGTCTTGTAGAATTAGAGTTAAGAAAAACTCTAAAAATGAGTAATAGTCATGTGTTATAGAAAGGAGGGGAGTCCATAAAAAAAATGGATTTTTGGCTCCTTCATCAGTAAAAATAGATAATGGTATCATTTTACTAAAGAATTTTGGGTTCTAGTATAAGAACATAAGAGAAAGAAAGGAAGGGAACCTGAACTTGTGTTGCATCTTGTACTCCCGTATCTAGCTCATCATTTCTCATCAAATGATTCCTACAAAGTCATATCAGAACAAGGAATTTTTTCTCCACAACTGAAAACCCAAACCCAGTTGAAATTCTTGCACCCATTTGTCTTTGTCCAAGCCACAAACAAATTCCATCATGGAGAGTGCATCGTGCTTGAAGGCATTGTGTGTAGCTGGAATTTTTGGTGGCTCTTTGCAAAATTCCTCAAGCCTTTGCATTTCCATATTATAGAAGTCCAAAGCTTTGTTGTTGCCCAGCCAAAAGATGCACCCATCTTCTGGAGTAAATATCTCCATTAAGCTCACTTTAGAGTGTTTCCTTATGATACACAGCATGCTCCAGATAACATCTTCACTAATGTTGACTCTTAGTATCTGGCCTTCGATGGTGTTGGTATTTGTGTTAAAGTGTTCAATGGCCTCATGGACGAGCTTTGGGTAGTAATGCACAGAGGGGACCATATATTGCGGAAGACTGCTAAACCATTGCTTCTATGCCATTTTATTTTTGCTTTTAGCTCTTTTTATTCTTTTGCACACTCCTTCCCTAAGAGTCTTAGGGTTCTTGACAAGGATGGGGTCATGGACATTATCCCCTTCCTCCTTTATATGGCTTTGGTCCCTGGTAGTTTTCAGCTTGTCTAGGGTGCACATGTGAACCCATTCTAGTTTTTCCAGTGTCCCAAGGGATGCATAAGAGGTGTTATTGAAAATATTGGCAATTTGTGTTGCTATCATGTTGTCATACAAGCTCTAGGTGTCCTTAACCTATGCTTCCATCTGAGAACTTTTAGCCATTTTAGGATACTGTGACTTTAGTTGTGTTAGACTTCTCTGTAATTCACCTTGTCTCTATCTATGCTAAAAAATCCTCTGTCCTGGGTAACATGCTCAAAAGATTTTAGAATGTTAGTTTCTTGCATGCAATACTTGGCTATTTATTTCTTGGGGTGGCCAACAATGCTTGCCTTTTAGCATTAAATTTGATATGTACTGCCAACTCTTTGGCTTGTGCGAAAGGAATTACTTACCTTTTTTTAAATGACCATAATTCATAATGATAATTTGGAAATCATGTCATACGACATAATTTTCTTGGAACTTGAGCCGGTGATTGGAAGGAAACTTAGGCTTTGCATGATTTAGTAATTAATATCTCAAAAGGAATAATTAAACCCAAAGACACAATAATTACTTGAAAATATTTACATTCCTTTAAATTCAAGTTTGAGAAGCACCTGCTGAATGACACATCAGTATATCATTGTATTGACTACCATCGATGACTTCCACTAGCTTATGCTAATTAATTAGCCCTTATTAATCATGCGCGCAACAAACCCTACCCAACAAATGCAACTGGGTGAGAAATTTGAGAAAGCCCTAGTGCAATTTTCAAGTTGGTACTTGATCAACATAGTGCTTAGGGCATGCAAATTACCATGCATATCTTGGCTATTTCTATAAATAAGTGCTTAGGCAATAGCAAAATCACACTTAACAATTTTAGCAGAATTTGTAATAGGAAATTAACTTAGAATTTTTCATTAGGTAGCTGAGTAGAATTGCGTAGAGTTAGGGTTAGGAAATTTGTGTAGAGCTAGTGTTAGATAGTTGCATAGAGCTTGCCACCATGAATACCCCAATTAGGCTAGTATGAAAGAAATCCTAGATAACCTTCCTTGGTGAAATCTCGACTAGGCATCTTAAAAGAATGACCAAGAATAAGCATTCTTTGGTCATTGTAGCGATGAAGTGGGTTTTGGGGAGGGACTGTATTGAATACAAAAAAAATTAGAGAGTTAATACTAATGTATGCTCTCACTTTTTCACATTCATGCTTTACATCTAGGTTCCTAAGCCATTGATTCTTCACCTAGTGCTTGAAATATTTTCAAAGAAGTACCTGGGTGGCCTCAAAGAGTTGGTGGAAAATGTTACGTTTGGTATAGGCTTGCCAATGGTGAGTGACCTTTGGAAGCACATTGAAGAAGATGTAGTAGTACCATGGGTGAAATTCTTGAGTGAGTTCTACATCTAGCTATAAGAAGAGCATTGTGAAAGGGTAACCCTTGCCTGCCACTTCTTGTTTTGCTTGGACAACATGGTGTATTTCTACAACATCGACTAGTACACCAACTTCAAGAACCTGGTGTTCCCTCTACCACTCACCATTTCTCCTACAGATGTTGCTTCCATTCCTATGGATGAAGAAATTCTAAATGATCTCATTGATGACTCCCTTTCCACTACTTGTGACTAAAACCTTTTATGCTTTAATGAATCTTCTTTTTGTTCTTTTATTTTTTGTATATATCCTAGGAAAAACTCTTTATTGTAGATATATATGATGAAGATACAAAATATATAAATATACTCTAAAATCATGGCCTTAGATCCATTTTGACAATATACTTATCAAATTATATAAATATAATGAAAAATGCAGCTTATATTATCATTGGCTCCTTATTCTTGCAATTTTGAAATGTGGGTTCTCTATTTATTTTCCTCCATATATGTGTTCACTTGCATTTTGCATATAGTGTCATTTTTCTTTGCTTCATGGGTTGATTTTAGTTCTCTCTACCCTTTGAAATAATGGGTTCCATTTATTTCTACTTCCTTGCATTGTAAAATTTAATTATTGAAAGACAATCCAACAAACATGAAAGGGAAAATAATTACACTACTCACATATTTACACTGCCAGAATATTTGTGAAGCTTAATTGAACAATTTTAGGTGAATTTTGTTAACCAGAATACCCAATTCTTCCTACTCCATGTTTTCTAATTCAAATGCATTATGTTGCTTGCATTGAATTATTTTGAAAGGGCCTTCATAGAGGTTGTCAAACATTCCCTGTTGTTCTAGCTTTGCAACCCTTTCGCTGAATTTTTAGCACTAAGCCCCCCACTTTAGACCTTGGTCAGATACTTTCTTTTCAAACCATCTCTTAACCACTTGTTGGTGGTTAGACATGGCTATCAAGGCCTTTTCCCTTTTTTCTTGCACTTCCAGCAACTTAGCCAACTAGACCTTCATGGCACCATTTTGTTCCACCTCAAGAGATTTGAGCAAATGCAGCATTGGAATCTCCACATAGATAGATAATAGTGCTTCTTTCTCATACACCAGCTCGTATAGAAAATTCTTGAGGAATTGTTTGGGAGTTATGTAGTTGACCTAGAGCATTTCCTAAAGGTTCTTATGCCACTCTCTTTATTGTTTTGATATGATTCTTTTGATGAGTTAGACTAAATTTTTGTTAGTTGACTCAACCAAGTAATTCCCTTGTGGGTAGTAATTTGATGATTTTTTCAAGAATATGTCATGCACAAGTGCGAATTGACATATCTTAGAGCCTAGGAAATCCTTGACATTGTTAGAGATGATGGTTTTGGGGTGGCCAAATCTCGTCACTTGTTCTTCAAGGAAATCCACTATCTCTGCCTCTATTGCATTCTTCAAGGGCATGGCTTTAGTCCACCTAGTGAAGTAGTCCATTGTCGTTAGAATCCATTTATGTCTGGAATTGGAGACAAGATTGATCATCCCAATGAAATTGATGCCCCATTACACAAAAGCTTCATCAACCACTATCAGATTGAGAGGCATTGTGGATTTTTTTCTTCTTCCTGTGAATAATTAGCATTCCTTGCAATATTTTACCAAGGGTATGAGTCGTTGAATAGTGTAGGCCAGAAGTACCCAACACACAAGATTTTGATGGTGTTGGTCTTTATAAAGAAGTGTTCAATCATAGGACTACTATGGAAAGTGTTGAGAATCCTCTTCGCTTGTTCTCTAGTGACACAATCCAATAGAATGTCATTGAAATTCCTTTTGAAATAGATCCCTTTGATGAGTGCATACCTGCTATTATGTAGTTAGTAGAATATTCTCTTTTGAGAAGGAAGGCGTAGCGAATATTTTTCAGTATGCATAAATATTACTCTGTCCACTAGCTACCAACCTTTAGACTTGGACTCATTCGCTAGAAACAACTCTAGTTGTTATTCTTTGAAGTTCATTTCTTCATCATGCACCATATATTCACACAGTCCCCTTCCTCAGACGATCTTCATAGGCTTGACCTCAATGTCACATTCAAGGATCTTAGTGATCCAATTAGCCCTCTTTTTGGTGATTTCTCCTTCCACATGTGATGTATTTGCCACACTGGAATGTGTGACATAAATAATCACCTTATTGCAAGATATTAGGTGTCAGAACTTCTTGAGTTTGTTGACTATCATGAAGGCTTGCCTCTTGAAAAAGTTGTAGTTTGTATCATATTCTTTTAGGGTCTAGGATTGAAATGCTATTGGATGTTTTCCCTTTCCTTCATCATCTCTCTGAGTTAAGAAAATAGCTATGGTTGATTTGCTACTGAATACATACATTATGAAGTCCTTCGAAAAGTATAGATTTACCAGCATAGGAGCTAAAGAAATAGCATCCTTAACCTTTTCAAATTCTTCCCTAGCTTCTTTAGACCATTTGAATTATTTATCCTTTTTCAGCATTAGGGTGATTGGTCTGATTAATCTGGCAAAATCCAAAATGAATTTTCTCACAAAATTCACCTTCCCTAGGAAAGAATGGACTCCTTTCTTGTTGACCAATAGGGGAAGTTCTTTGATTACTTTCACCCACTTAGGATCAATTGTAGTTCCTTCTTTGGAAACATGTCCCAATAGCTTGCCTTGTGGTACTCCAAAAACACATTTTTTTGGGTTTAGTAATACCCTGAACTCCTTGCATTTTTTGAAATACCATCTCAAGATGATAGAAGTGATCATCCTTATGTTTCAAGAATATAGTCAGATCATCCAAACAGATTAGGATAATATTTTTAATAAATTCACTAAAAGTGATATCCATTTCCCATTGGAAAGTGGCTCCTGCATTTGAGAGGCTGAAAGGGATTTTAGCATATGCAAATGTCCCTTATATGGTAGTGAACGTCATTTTGTGTCGGTCCTCCTCTTTGATCCAAATCTAATTATAACTGGAGAATCCATCTAGTAGAGAAAACATTTTTGACCCTGCCACTATTTGCAAGATTGATTCCATAGAAGGCAGCGGGTGATGGTCCTTTAGGGACGCTTTGTTCAGGTCTTGATAGTCAACGCATAAGTGGCTATCTCCATTCTTATTTTGGAATGGAACCAAGTTGGATACCTAGGTGTTGTGCTTGATCAAGAAGACAATCTGAGATTGAATTAGCTTTTTTAGCTGTTGTGTGATCAAGGCTTCGATCTTCGGATTCACTGGCCTCTATTTTTGGCGGACGAGTTTTGCACCTATCATAAACTCTGTTGTATGCTAGATGATTTCCATATCATAACCCTTAAGGTCATCATATGACCAAGCTACTACTCCTTGATAATTTTCACAAAAATTGATGATCCTCTCCTAATCATAATGTGAAATGTCTTTCCCAACTTTGAGCTTTCTTCCATCTCTAACCTAAAGGTCGACATAATCACTTTTTTCCACTACAAACTTCCTTTTATCAATTATTGCATCATCACAATAAAATAGTTTTTTGAGAGTGACAAGTCCCTTTGAAAGCTTATTAGAACTTAATTGAATGACTCATCCATCATAGGCCTTGACAATCTTTGGTTGAAGTTGATTGAAAAATTCTCCTAACTATTGGATGAATGAGGTGATGTGTTCATCGCTGTCAAATATCTACCAGCTCTAATGATTTTCTGGAATTGTCGGTTGGACTATCACTCATATAGAGTGTTTGTTATGAATTAGGTTAGAGACAGGGTCAAATTGAGATATGATTTCATCCATGTGATCTACATTAACATTTTGTTCTTGGGGTACTTTCTAGATGTTAAAGGCTTCAAAACCCTCTATCAGGTCCCAAACTCTATGTTTATAGGATCTCATGGGGACATTATTGGATGCAAAAATATCCCAGACTTGATTGACTACTAGTTTAGAATCTTTGAACACCATTAATTACTTGATGCCCATCTGCTTTGCAAGGCTTAGACCTTGCACTAGGCCTTCATATTCAGCTTCATTGTTTGAACAAGGAAACTAAAAGTGGAAGGACTAGAGTGTCTTTTCATTGTGTGGAGATATTAAACATATCCCTGCTCCTACATCCACTTTTCATCTTGCTCCATCAAAGTTCAACATACATGGCTATGAATCCTAGTCTCTTTCAGGTTCCTTCACGACCTTTGGAAGCACTCGATCTTTATCATAGATGACATAGGTGCCTAACATGGTAGCATAATAGTTTCTGAAAGGATCAACATCTATATATTTTCTCAAGAGAACTTCCTCTAAATCTGTCTAATCTCTGGTGACTTTTTCTTGTTCTATCAACTTGGTACAATATGTTTCCTCCTTAGTGAAAGAGGTTTGAGTAACCTCAAAATTGATCATAGCTTCATTAGCCACATGTTCTGAATGCAGATCTTCAGACACTATTTTCATTTTAGCTCCATACTTGGTCCTTAGGATCAAGTTGACCAATCTAGAGAAATATATCTTCCTATCTTTGAATTGAATTCCTAGGATAAGCAGAAACCGAACATGGGGAGAAAATATATGACCACAGTATCTTACAGAACTGTGATGCTAGGGAAGGAGAATAGAGTCAAGGGGAGGTCTTTGATGACACCTACAATTTTAAATTTTTTCCCATCAAGTTGCATAACTCCCCTCTTTAAAGGCTCATAGCTAAGTCTTAGGTTTTAAGCTATCTTCTTGGGCATGACTATAGTGCTAGCATCAGAGTCAATCATGGAATTGTGCAATAATTTCTCTCCCATAATAAGGGTTAGAAGAAGATTTTAAGTTTCAACTTATATCTAACCTCACTAGAGACTTCCTTTGTGAAATTTGTGAGTACTTTGGTAGGAAGTGATGAATCAATAGTCTTTCCCTTGAACAATTGCTATGTTGGCTGAATGATTGGATCCTCTGGGAGAGCCTTCTGTAGCAATGTATTCTACTCTAGAATAGCTAAGATATCCCAAAGAGACACATTAGTGGATTATTTTCTCAATCGTTCCACTACATTGAATGGTGGTAGATTTGGAGGCTTCTACTCCTTAGCTCTAGTTATAACAAGTTCCCTTTGTGGCTGAAAATGCTATGCCACTATGAAGGTATTGCGTGTTTGGTCAGAAGCACTTTTGGGTTGCAAACTGGCTGATTATGGAATGACTAGTTTTCCTATGAATCTCCTCTTTGAGTGAGTGTTGTAATTAGCATGTACTTGAGGTGTTTTTGATGTGGATGTATCATTGCAAAACACCACCTCTTTTTCTTCCATCCATTAGAAGAGCATGTGAGCTGGAGCAATATCAGTTTCTTGCTCCAAGGACATCCCTTGTATTTTCTTGTGATTACCACATTTTCAATTTGTGGAGAGAAATCTACATAACCTCTGTGGTCTGATGTCATGCCTTAGTTGTGTTGTTCAACTGCCTTTTGTTGTAGATTTTCATGCGGGAAATTTTAGTGCATATGTGCATCGCCACAAGGGAAGCACCAACCTGGGTTGATGTCATCAACTAATTTTTTTTCCCCACTATCAACTCTCTGCTCGAGCTTTGGTTAGCACTCTGTAATGGAGAAGGCACAGGTACTATTTGATTAGTTGTTTGCACCTATGGATTTGTGCATGATCCTCCTTGGAACTAGTTTTGTTGGTATGAAGACATTCCACCTTGATAATTTCAGTAGGTTGGCTTTAGAGGCATAGATTGATTCCACTTGATAGTAGTTATTTCATTGGCCATAGTTCACAACATTTGCTTGACATCGCTTATCTCATCCTTTGAAGAGTTGGATGTGGAATCAACATTCTATGGTGTGACTGGATATGTCTACATAGATTAAGGAGGATCGGGCGCACTGGCAGATGGCATTCTCTAGGTAGTAATTGATATCTTGGGGAACATAGGCATGATGGACCGAGGAAACAACTTTCCATCATCTATTAGATTGTTCTCTTCTTTGACTGCAATGCTATATGCGCTTGGTAGAGTGGTTCTGCCAAGAAACTGGATCATCATCAAGATGCTGGTGTTGATGGATTTCAAGTAAAACATGAATGCCATGTCAGTTGGTGGGCAGATAGCAGCCTAAATTATTTTCCAAGTTATATGGAATTGAGCATTGAAGTCAGTCATGGTTTCATATGGGGCCCGCTTTATGATTTCTAGCTTATGATATTGTGAGGACCTGTCTCCATCATTCAAGAATATTTAATAGAAAGGGTCTCTGAGTTGATCCCAAGTAGCAATGGTATTAGCTTGCAGTGTGCGGTACCAATCCAATGCCTTACCTCTAAACGAGGTTGTGAGTAACCTTAGCACTATATATTGGTTTGTAACCCCATGTACTAGAAACACATCTACTACATCTTGCAGATGTTTGGATGGTGTTCTTGAGCCATCTCCTATTAATTTAGGTATAGCTTTTAAAGCATAAACTGGGATAGGTACCCAAATGGCAAGTGCTACTAGTCCTACAAGAGGACTTCCGACATCCCATGACACATAATTTTTGTTAGTAGTAGGCAACATGGCTAGTGGAAGGGGCAGGGGAAGTGGAATGTTCACTATTTGGGTTGTGACTTGTACTATTCCTAGTGGTGGCATTAGCAAACCAAAATTATTCACTATTTGGGATCTAGTAATAGGTCAATGGCTCATACACCTTTGAATTTAGATTCATTTAAGCAGTCCCACTAGGTGTGCGAGAAAGAAGAAACTATTGATGAAAATAATTTGATAAGGTAACAACTTTTATGGGAAACTTAGTTAATGGGGGGACCAATTGCGCTAAACTGAGTGACCTCCAAGTTTTTAAGGAAATCAACTTCTTCTGTAATTAGGGTTTTGGAATGGGAAAAGGAAGCAATTATAAAAAATAAAGATCTAACTAAGGCAATGCACCAAGGAATAGATATAGTCATGGTAAATCTATCTTTTGGGACTCGATTTATGGGCCCGATTAGCAATCTACTATGTTCTAGAGTAACAAAAATCAAAGATAAAAACCTAAAAAATTCATTCAATGACAAAAAATAATTCTCACAAACATTCACTAAAAAGAGAAGTCAAAGACATGATCTAAACTAGCAAACTTGTATTGAAATTATAGAAGTTCTGCAAATAAACAATTTAGGACAATAATGGCATAGTATAGTGTTTTATCAAATAGCTTAAGAAAAACATAAAGTTCAAACAATGACACGGTTTGAGAGTCTCATACAATAATCTAAAAGCATTACAAAGGCCTGGTGTCTTTTTTCTAATATTTTTGTATCTTTCAAACTCATTTCTAGAAGGAAGAAGTATATATAGCTAAAAATTCCCACCACCTAGCGGGCTAGTAATAGAAAAGATCCCATATATCGAGCAATGATTCCTATAGTAACGATTCCCCTCAACCATTGTAATAGAAAAATATTTGAGCCATGAACATAGTCACTCCCCAGCTAGATGCATCTCTTGCAAATGGTGGTAGTGATCCCAAAAAAAACCCTATATAGACAAGTTTCATTCACCCACGAAGGAAGTTTTGAATACATGGCAATCTGGTGGGGCTCGCTGCTTGCTCTCACCTCCCCTTTGAAGAAGTTCCTACAAAGGAGACGCGTGGAAAAAAGTTGGCGCCTGCTAGTTGATTTCCCCTTCTTCCATCAAGATATTGCACGGTGAAGACAAATGGAGGAATTCTTTACTATCGACACCGACTATGGGGTCTTCCAAAAGGTATACATGGATGAAGCTACGTGGCATGTAGATGGGGCCATATTGAAAAGTGAAAGGAAGTAGCCTTGAAGAGGCCATGAGATTGATATAGGGGAGCATGGTGAGGGTTGGTATGAGAGTGAAGGAAGGACTTTTTGCATGGAGCACCTGATGAACATGTGGCAGTAGCGAATGAAGTCCAAAAAGTTGAGGCGTTGGATGGTGCTTAGCAAAAATAAAAACCACATGGAGGGAGCTTGAGGAATTTAACATTCATAGGCTAAAAGCCTAAAATAAGTGATTTCAAAAAAGCAATGGATGTTTGGAAAAAATATATAAAAGTATAATAGTAAGCAACAAGTTCTGGTCTCATGGTTTTCTTTTTTGGCGCAAAAATCAACATGATTTTATTTGCATTTTTTACAGGTTTTAAATGCATTTTTTTTTGCAATTTTGCTGTTTAAAATGTGGAAAAAATTGTGGTTAGTTTTGTGAACTTTTTAATTGTAGGATTCTCATAGTTAGTGAAAAAGGTAGTGTTCATGAAGGAATGGAAAAGATGCATAGAGCCTTTTAATTATACCCATACTGTGCAATGACATTGAATCATTTAGCTAGCAAGAAGTTGAGTCCACTTTTTGGCCAAAAAGTGGAAGTGTTTTCCCTAATTTTCAGAATTTTACACATTTGACCTTAAAATTTGAAGCACTTAGAGAAGGAATTTTCAAAAAAATCATTCAGCTTAAAATGTAGTACTTGAAGTCTAGTTTCCAAATATGTGATTTATTTCAATACCCAGATGGTACAAATTGAGTTTCAATAGGTGTTTCTAAAAGCCACTATTTAAAAGTCACCCTTTTTACCATACCATGCATGTGTACGAAATCCATGTTTTTACCTAAATTATCATATTTTTCTAAATCCTTTTGGGAAAATATTTGTGACTCACTGAAGCACGTTTTCAATATTTTCTTGTAATTTTTAATTGGATTTTTTTTTGTTAATTTTTTATTAGCCATATTTGTCATTTTAAAAAATCATGTACGACACACATAAGATGACCTAAATTTATCATTTTTTGATTTTTTTTAAATTGAAAAGAATTGTCTGAAGTACGTTCTCATGCAATCCATTCATCAAAATGTTATGTTGATCAAAAGTTATTAAAATAGTAGAAAAACCTGATATTTAAAGTTTATGGACCATTTTCATCAAAAATTAACTAAAAAATAGAAAAAATAATCCAATTGTAAAAAAAATTGAATATTTTGAATTTGCACTGTCTCATCTAAAATGGGTTTTAATTTCGTCGAAAGATTCTACAAAAAAAGTCGTTAGCCATATGTCCAAACTCGGTATTTTTCTCTGACATTGTTAAGACCTTCAACTTGCAGGTCAAACTAGTTTGAAGGCCTAGGTTTGGAATCCCAATGCTTTTCTCGAACCAAAATACAAGCCAAAAACTTGACCACAAAGAAAATCCAATTTCATTTTTTTAGAAACGGGATCCCAGTTTGTAAATCGAGATCATGTTTCTTAATATTAAATGTAGTGACCGTTGACAAGAAATGGGATTCCACTTTATAAATAGGATCATGTTCCTTTGTTTGTTTTAGAAAAATAAAAACCATTACAAAATGGGATCCCAATTATTGTAAAATGGGATTCGGGATCCCATTTTGTACTAATCAGGATCTCGTTCCATGTTCGTCAGTTTGGGACCCTTTGACAAACAGGATCCATATTTTTAAAAAGTGGGACCCTGTTTGACATTTAGGCTCGGGATGCCATTTTTACAATGCCAATTTCATTTTTTTGGTTAAGGAAAAAACTTCCACATTTCGTGGACTCAACTTTGTGCACTTACCCATACCTCTTATTTCAACTAACCACCCTCTCATGAAATCTCATTTATATTATAATCTTGCACAATCTTATCATAGTAAAGGTGATTATGACACAACTGGTAGAGCAGGAGCTACTACATGGCATCACCTAAAGAAATCCAAAGGCCACAGTATTTTGTGTATAGGTTCAATTGAAGCTAGGAGATCTTAAGAGTTCTCCCTCAAATTTTGAAAAGGATCTTAAGGCCCACCCTGAGATCTATGAGAGCTTAAAATTTGTAGGCCATATATATTCTCAACAAGGGCAGGCAAAGAAGGCTTTGGAAATTTTACGAAAGGTAACTCGCATATATCCCCATGATGCCCATAAATTTATGAAGATGGGTGATTATTAATATCTTGAGACCCCAATGCAACCTTAGATTATCTTAAGATGCCATTTGAAGTCTCTTTGAAGAAGAGTAGAGAAGAAGTACCCATTCAATTGTTAAATAATGTTAGGGCTCTTCATTTTGAGCATGATGAACTAGAGTTGGCTCAAAAAAAAATTATGGAGGCATTAGGAAATGGTTTTCTACCTCTACATAAATATTTGTGGTCAGTTTTGTGCATTTTTTACTTGTAGGATTCTCATAGTTAGTTAAAAAGGTAGTGTTCATGAGGGAATGGAAAAGATGTGTAGAGCCTTTGAACTATACCCGTATGTGCAATGGTATTGAATCATTTAGCAAACCATTTTTTCTTCACTATAGGGAAGCATTTTCTTGTGGAACTGTTGACTGAGACAACTCTTTCTTCAACTGACCACCCTCTCATTACATCCCATTCATATTATAATATTACACGATCTTATCATAGTAAAGGTTATTATGACACCACTGGTTGTTACTACATAGCATCAGTCAAGGAAAGCCAAAGGCCACAAGATTTTGTAGAAAATTTCAATTAAAGTTGGGAGATCTTAAGAGTTCTCTCTAAAATTTTGAAAAGGTTCTAAAGGTCCACCTTGAGAACTATGAGAGCTTAAAATTTGTAGGCCATATATATGCTTAGCAAGGGCAAGTAGAGAAGGCTTTGAAAATTTTAAGGAAACTCACATAGATCCATGTGATGCCCATGCATTTATCAAGATGGGTGAGTTATTAATATTGGTAGGCCCTAGTGCAGCCTTAGATTCTCTTAAGAAATCAAAGTCTCTTCTGAACAAGAGCAAAGAAGAAGTACCCATTCAATTGTTAAACAACATTGTGGTTCTTCATTTTGAGCTTGATGAACTAGAGTTGACTAAAAAAACTTTTATGGAGGCATTAGGAAATGGTATTTGGGTTGAATTCATAAATGAAATCCCCAATGCCAATTCTGTAGTTTTTCTTGTGCTCTTTAAGGATATGACGAGTAGAAGAAGGTGGTGTTTCACTTGAGTTACCATGGGATAAGTCACAAAAATATTTAATCTTGCTAGGTTGTTTGAACAACTACATGATACTAAAAAAGAAAATAATTTATACAGGCTAATATTGTTCAAGTTTCTTGATTATGTGGATGCATATAGATACATCTTGCAGCCATGGGTCAGTCTCAGAATGAGATCCAATTAAGCTTAGAATTGATTGGAGATGAACTTAAGGTGGATAAAAAATCATCAAATGGTTTATCTATGCTTAGCAAAATGGAATTAAAAATAGATGACTGACTTAAAGCAAAAGAAACAATTAAAGCTATACAAAGCGAATTAGATGCAAAGAATTCTTATGTTGACATTTCAATTGGAAATTGAAATTATTTTGCAGCTTTTCACAATGATAGGAGGTATCCAAAGATGGAGGCACAACATCTTAAGAAGGCTATAGAAATGTATTGTAAAGTGTTGGCACATAGACCAAGAAATTTTTATGCTACAAATGGATTAGCCATTGAGTTAGCTAAAAGGGGTCAATTTGATATTGGAAAGGAAATTTTTACACAGGTACAAGAAGCTATTGCAGGAAAAATATTTGTTCAGATACCTGATGTGTGGGTAAATATGGCACATGTCACTAACTCATTTAACTACAAAATCAGATGAAACTGTCTGACAAAATACGTATAATTTGATGTATCATCAGGTGCTTGTAAAATTTGATCTGTAATTTTCAATTTTTTTAAATTTTATCCCCAATATTCGTCAAAATTTTGGCTATCATTTTCGTTGAATTTTCGACAAACATGAAAAATAGAAAAAAATCAAATTGTGGCCGACATAAAGAAAATTGAGTTTGTGCCTAATTTATTGTGACAATTCTTTTCTCTACTTGAGACAGTTTGTGGAGAACTAAGGACAATTTTCTTGCGAAAAATCATAAAAAATTTAAGATATCGCCAGGTTGAGGGTAGTTATTGTCTTTTTGCAGAATTTAGTTGTGAAGTGAGGTTTGTAGTTCCAGGTTTGAAAATCATATTTTAAAGCAACATCTCATCATATTTCATTTTTAGAGGTTTAGGGTTTTGAGAATTTCATGTCTAGATTTTGTTGTGTGGAATCACCATAAGATCACAACCAAGGAATAGATTCTTGTGACTGTATTTATGTGATCCATAACTCTACTGGTCATATCGCATAGTTGTGGTATAACAAATACAGGATGCATTAATGTGTGACCCAATTTTAATGTGGCTATGTTGTGATAGAAATGGAGGCACTCATTTAATGTAGTTAATTCAGGTTGTATAATGTAGGTTTCAATCATCATTATATGCATTCAGGTTGTCTCAAGTTTAATAGGTTAGGATGTAATTATAGCATGATCGAAGAGTGATTACCTCTTGCTGCAATAAAGAGCCTATAACTCTGGTTGATATGTAGAGTGGTTGTGTTATATCAATTATGTAGTGCATTCAAGCACAACCCATGTTTAATGGGCTATTCTAGAGAGTGATCAAAATTTTCTAAACCTTATGAATGTTACTTGACATATATTTGAATAATCTCAAATTCCTTCAGAGGCTTTTCAAGTATCAATGTATCCTATATAGGGTTTAGAATGATTTATTTTAATTAAAAAAATAAATAAATGATGTATTTCCCTATAATTAGATAATGTGGAGATCTCCTAAATCTGCCCCAACACACTCCACTTTGGCACTATACTCTTTACTCTAGCTACTAGGGTTTTGCATGTGACATTTTTAATATCTTCATGACCATGGCTTTTAAATAGATCTCGGTCTTTGCTTTAATCCTTTTCATGGTAACCCTTGAGTTCCATAATCCACCTTCAATCTCTTATAAGAATGGTGTCTTAAGCTAGACTGCATAGTATGCATATAAAGCAAGTCCTTCATACCAGCCATTGTTCTAAACCACCACTCATTGCCTTGCTTAAAATGTTGCCTCCATAAGCACAATAGCATGTTTTAAAATCATGGTTTCCAGTGATTGACCATTAAGGTCACCACTTTCATCATGAAGATATAATAAGATTTTTGTCTTCAAACTCAAGGCATTATGCAAGATAACATTATGAATTGTTTGTTGTATACGATTTGATTTTATTGAACATTTACTACTTTGCTAACTTCCTTTAAGATTGGGTATTGCACCCTCAACTTCAATCTCAAAAAACTCACTCACTATCACTTGAATATTCCTTTCATGAGCATCCTTCTATAAAATCAAACTATTCCCTATAGACTGCCTACTTACTACAGGGGGCTCATTGTTTCATGGTATTATAGTTCTTAAGATCCTTCAGCCTAATTAACACTACTTCACAGTCCACAAGGTATTATTCACTATTCTCCCATCTTTGATGAGTCTCAAAACACTGCTCAAACATGTAATCCACTACCTCCATTATACATTAATGGCTAAGAAGAAACATTGAACCTATGATTGCCACTGTTACTTCATTTGGACAGTCATTCCCTAATTGCATTTGCCTTGTCTAACACTACCAAAAGAATTTGAAAAACCCTTAAGGTCAACAAGGGGGTAAGGAAACTCACTGTTAAAATCTCCACTTTACTATGCAAGGTTTGAGCTTTATTATCTTGTCATTGCTCAGCTTCTTTTTGACTATCAAATCTCAAGTGACTGTCATTCTTCTTACCATAGATTGCATTGACAAATGTCACTAAGCTACATAGTGTGCTTGTTATTGGCTACAATCTTTAGATTGCAAGATTTGTTATTACCTACAATGTCTCAATATTTCTGGTATTGCAACCTCACTAATCCACTATAGTTATTGTTTATGTTTCTACAAAGGCCTAGGTTTTGTACCCTAATCATGCTCTTACTAATGCTCTGTTATTTTTTATTAGGGCTCTATCAATGTTGAGGGCCCTATGGATAAGCTCGTAATAAGAAGTGACACATTGCATCTTTAACTAAAAGGATAAATCTGTATTGACATTAGCAATGATGATTCTGACTTGTTGCTCCTTAGAATGGGTCACTTGCTCTTACTAGCTTGCTACCTCCATCTTTGTAAGAAGTTTGCAATCAAGTTCAATTTTTTGATTTTAGGAGTCTTAACGATTAGAAATCATAGTAAAATCAAAATTTAATAAGTTTTGGAATTAGAATTTTAAAGTGTTTTTGGGGTCCTTAACTTCATACTATCTTCTCTTTTGTAGGGGTGGTTGCATACCAGATTTTTTTGGTGTAAAATATCAAAATTATTAGATTATGTTACATGTCTATGAATAAAAATTATTGGAGTGTGAGTTTTATATTTTTTGAAGAGCTAAATAGTCAAGCTTGGTAAAGAAAAATCATGTCAGATATTATTAGTCTAGAACAAAATGAAGAGATAATTGATAGATTGTGGGCTAGATTGTAAAGAAAGGGTGATGGAAAATGTTATTGTCCTTGCAATATTTGCAAGGGCTTAAAGACAAGACAACTTTTAATCACAATAGTTAAGAAACATTATAGACAGCATGGTCACATTGAAGGGGGACATGATTATCATCCATTGGTAAGTTGTTCATTATATGTGTTTATATTGATTGAAATTGTAAATATTTATATTGTTTTAACATTTTATGTATATATATATATAATCACTTGATCATGATCATGGTTTATTTGTGTCTATCATTATTATAAATGTGAGGTGTCCTATGGTAGATGATATGGATTATCACGGCCCGGAGAATGTGGTTTTGTAAGCAGATGAACATGGAGCTGTGAATATCGAAGATGAAGTTAATGATCCTATGGAAGAAGATGATCATGCACTAGAAAACACAGTTGAAGATGATGGTATGAATACATTGATCCATGACACATTTAGTGGTAGAGCTGATCATGATGATCAAGATGACTTTGATGATGTTCATGATTTACCTGTACTTGAGCAGGCATACGAGCCCCTTTATGAAGGCTCCCAAACAACTCTTCTCTCTGTTGTATTGTTGTTGTTGAACTTGAAGGTTATAAATGGTTTATCAAACATAGCAATCTCACAGATGTCAAGGTGTGTCATATATGTCATATTTTTTCATCTATTTTAATTGTTGTTAGTTCATCACTAGTAAATAAAGGATGAAATATATAACATTAATATTCTTTATATGAAAAAATTATTTTTTGTTGTAGATTGATTAGTGAATTTTTGTTACCACCATCATTTTACCTCGCTCATACTAAGATTTATGTGACATTATGAAAGATATTAGAATGGAGTATCAAGTAATAGATGCATGTCCCAATGATCATATTATATATCATAAACAACAGGAATTTGCAACAGAATGCTCAGAATGTCATATAAGTAGATATCAAATAGATCAACTAACAAAAAAGGTGTCTCGCAAGGTTCTTCATTATATTCTCATTATTCCACGTATGCAATTATTATTTAGGTGAAAAAGCTTAGTGCAATTTATGGATTACCATGCACAGAATAGAAGTGGAGATGACATTCTTTGAATTCCTATAGATGGTTCTGCATTTAGGGACATGGAGGAAAAATGGCCACACTTTAAAGAAGAACCTCATAATCTTAGGCTTTCATTTGGAGCGGACGGTGTCAATCCATTTGGAGAGCTGAGATCTATTTACTCAGTGTGGCCTATTTTTTTTAATATCAACAATAACATTCCTCCATGGATGTCAATAAAGAGGGAGCACATAATGTTGTCAATGATTGTTACAGGTATTTGTTTACATCAATTTTTTTTAACATAGTAGCATCTCATTTGTCTTATTTGTTGCATAATGACTTACATTTTTTTTATTCAATAGTCATGTACATTAATTTATATATATTGTAGTAAAATGGTTATAATAATTATGTAATGTTTATGTTCATTCAACTATGTAAGTACCAAGTTAAAGATATGAATGTATATATCGAGCCTCGTATCGATGAGTTACTAAAGTTATGGAATGGTGTCACTATCTATGACGTCTCTAGACCAATAGGACAAAGACAATTTCAATTCCATGCAATGCTTTTATGGACAATTAATGATGCCCCAAGGCTAACACATTTTTTTGGTATGTTATAACATTCAACTGCACTTTAACAATATTTAATTTGATGAAGTAGATATCATGCATGTTTTTAAAATAATCTATTCATTATATATAATTAAAAAAATTGACATATTTAATCCAATTATATATGATTTTGCAGGTCTTCAAACAAAGGAAAAATTTGCATGGCCAATTTGTGGTTCAAAGATGAAATCTCATCATTCAACAAGTTTAGGAAAGCAGGTGTTTGATGAGTATAGGCACTTCCTCCATAGAAATTATAAGTATCGAACTACTGAAAAACATCTTTTAAATGGGAAAGAGGAGACTACATCAAAACCATGAAGAATGACACCTCACCTATGGAAGTTGGAATTTAATATAATTAATTGTCAAGGTTATACATTGGATCAAATTGTTTATCTATCATATATGATATGTTTTTAATTATATTGTGTTGTGTTTACTCATGTTGTAATTGACAATGATTGTCATTGTTAATTTGTTTAACTTATATGCTTCATAAAGGTTGTCAAGGAATTAATGGTCGGCTTCCACAAGGACTGAAAAGTTATCCTAGAAAATTTAGTAGGTTGCCCTACTATGAGCAGCTACAAATTGTGCACTTGTTTGATACAATGCATATCGGAAAGAATATAACAAAAACGTTATGGAAAATATTGGATGGAAGGCATGACAGAAAAAAATTGTCAAAATTTGTAGTGACATTCAGGAAGCCAACCATGCAATGAAAAATGTCATTCAATTAAATAGCGATGGAGACCAAATTAATATAAGTGCCCTTCCTTGGTTATTAACAAAGTAGCGAAGTAATGCTATAAATGAAATCATATGAAAAATTTTATTTCCCACAAGATTTGTTGTGAACATAAACAATATAATAACAAAGAAAGATGAATTTGGGTCAGGGATGAAAACACATGATTGGCATACCTTCATTAAGGTAATTATTCTAGTATATTATATACACTTGTATAATGCATGTACTTTTCAGTGTATTGTGTTTACTACTTTTGAAAAAATAATGAAAAGATCATTTTATAATTGTTGCAGTACGTTCTACCTCTATCTCTCCCAGAAAACTTTGACAACAATGTCAAGCAAGTTATATATGATCTTGGAAAATACAAAGGTAAGTAGCGAGATTTGTTCAATTCATTAAATACATCTTATAATTGCCATTTGTTTTACTTGTTATGTAATATAATATATATTTTTGTTAAATCTCATTAATATATTTGTGCCTTGAATCACTTATAGATGGTTGTCATCTAAAGAAATCTATAAAGAAGATATAAATTATTGGAAGAGAAAAATTCTCCGTCTAATGTGTGAAATGAAAAAGTGTCTACCTTCAACATTTTTCATTGCACAAGAACACTATGTTGATGGTGTTTTTATGAACTTCTCAACACAGGCAGTGCATAGGCGCACTACCTCTCTTGAAAGACAATACTCCACAATCGAATTGCAGAACACTATCCCAAGGTCTCTTGGGTGTCAGGTCATGACAGTGCTTAGATACCTCAGTAGTTTGATGTGATTTGTTGGAATCACAAGGCAGTCTTACAGAAAATACAAAGCATGGAAATAAAGCATGGAAGTTGGATTTAAGAATGGAGTTCTTAAGGTGGAAAGTTGTTGTGCACTGGCTGTAGGTTCAAACAGCAATCTGGAACTCCACTTAATTGTTGAATTTGGCTTTACAATGTGCAATGAACCTTAACATAGGTCAGTTACTAAAAAAAAAGGAAAAGGGCGAAGGAGAGGAAAAGTTCCTAAGTATGAAGCTTGCTATGAATAGTGACAATGGAGTTCCTGTGATGGACAATTCCTTAAAACAATATCCCACTTAACTAGGGATTTCACAGTATCATGGAAATTGTGCTATCTTCTAAGGGTTGTAGATATTTCATCCTTCATCCACCACATACATGCATGAATCAAAGATGAATGTTTGGAATAGCTTCAAATCAAGTCCAGGCTAACTTTGCACAGCTATCTACCATCAGCAAATGGCAAAAAGTATGGACTAAGGAGTCATCAACAAAGCAGGGATTTTCACAATCACCCAACAACATTCCTCAGATTTATCCAAAGAAAGGAAACAACTAACTAAACAGCAATAAGATCTAAGTCAAACATCTAACATTGGAGAATGAATCAAATAACATGAGAGAAACCAAGAAAATACACCAAGTTAATGTCTTTTCTTATAAATTTCAGCAACATGTCTTTACAACAACTCAACTCTCACTTTGCAAATGAGGGGAGTGCTCTATTTATAGTTTCCAAAAAGTTACATGAATGGCCAAGATTCATTCTCATTGTGTGGCCAAGATTCATTACAAAATAGGGTTTCACCTACCCCCAAATAGTTTGCAATTTAAAATACATTTTTGTCTCTTCCCTATTTCGTCTTCTTGTGGATGGCATTGTAGCTCTTTCGTCCTTTAGTGGATTGTTGTTTTCCTTGTTGTAGCTACTCTTCAGGGAAGTCTTTATCTTGGGCTGGGTTGTCCTTCTGCTCCTCAGAAGCTGCATGTTCTATATACTTGAGGATGACCGCTTGGAGCTTGTCAATTTCAAGGATTTCACATCGTAACGCCTGGTAGCTCCATTCCTTAGCATTCTCCTCCAGCTTTTTCCAATCTTCATCATACTTTGAGCCTTGGTCCCTAAACAAATCTGATTGGTTGAAGGCGCGGGTAGCAAAACTCAGGAACTCCTTTGTGATTTCTCCAGCTGTCTCGTCCTTCATCTTTTCCTTGAAGTATGGTTTAATCTTCTCAGGGTCCATTTGCACAGTGGGCATGTCATATCCCGTCATTAGCTCTAGATATCGGGCACATTCCGCCCGGATTTCATTGATCCACTCAATATCAGGATCAACCCTGCTTAGGATTTGCTCCAACCTCTCCTTCCAGTTGTCGAGATCTCTGCGCCACACATCCACTAGCCAGTGATCTTCTTTCTTCAGTTCTAGCTTCTCCTCCCACGTGGCCTCAGGCATCTGAAGGATGGCTTCAATTCTTGGGAAGGTGGAGTTGTAGGTGGCGGGAAAATTGGTGCAAAGCCTCTTTGTGCCCTCCAGGGACTGAATCAAGTCTAAGAACTTGTTGGTTGTCCGCACAGCCCTGCTGATCCCCATGTTTCTAATGTATGCAACTTGTTAGAACCAATCCTTGGTGGTTTTCTCCAAGTTCTTCCTTCTCTCCATCTTATCAATCTATTCTTTGGAGAGCAACTGCGGTGCAGCCGTGGAGGTGGTGGGCAGGTCATCCACTGAGGACCATTGCTGTATATAATGTGTCAAAGCTGCAATCTGTGCCTTGAGCTCATCCTTGGAGACCTTGTCCTACTTTATCAGGTGAACCACCGTGGCCACCGACTCCTCAAGGTGCTCGACCTTTTTCTCTCTAGTTGTTGTCCCCAATTCAATGGTGGAGATACTATAACTTACCCCAACCTGGCCAACAGTAGGCATTGCAATTTGTGCTGCTCGGGAGCCAGAAGCATCCATTGCTACCTTGGATCGGACCTTGGGCTTCTTCTCCTTCTTCGTTGTGGTCTGGGATCAAGCCAAGATGGCCTCCAACCTCGCCCTCAGGTCTTTCAGCATAGGGGTTGTCTTTTCAAGTTGCCTCTCCAACCACTCGGGCACCACAGACTTATCCTTGGGTGACTCACGGCTATCCTCACCCTTCTCAGTCAAAGGCAAGACCTCTTCCTCCTTTTCTTTTTGAGGTTCTCCCTTCTTTTTGGGCAGCATCCTCCTCCTCTTCATCAGAGTCATGAACGAACACGAGGCGCTTGACGGGCAGCCCGGCAGATGGCTGTTGGATGGGCCTTCTTCTTTTGCTACCTCTTCTTCCTTCTTCTCCTTAGTAGCCTCGGCCTCAGGGCCTGTGATAACATGGGCTTCAGCCTCGGTTGGATCCTTTTTTTGTTGCTCTTCTGGTGGCTGCTCCTCTTCACCATGGGGTGATTTTTCTGCCTCCTCCCCAACGTCCTTGAGTTGCTGTGCCAACTCCTCCTCAAGGTCCTCATCGAACGTTTGGATGATTTCCTTAGCATCTGAGCCACCCTCTTCATCTTCACTCCCAGAAGAGCCCATCTCCTCCCCCTCATAGACCACCCTGTCAATGGTTCGGTGCTCGTACTCAGGGTGCTCATGATATTTGTCGGCCTCTTCCTCAATAGGCTTAGAGGCTTCCCGTTCTTGCACCTCCAACTCCTTCAAGATTTGCATTGTGGCCTCCATTGCTGGTGGCCCTGTTGGCAGTTGAGAAGGTTGAGTAGTCACGTGGGCTTGGGCGAGGGCCGCTTGGAGAGCAGGATCCATTAAGATTTGTGAGAGCTCAAGGGGAAGGTTTTGTATGTGCCTGGTAAGAGCCTCAGACATAGTGGCAAGGGGAACAGGTGATGTTATTGTTGCCAGAGGGAGCGATGTGATTAGTGACATGGCAGTAGAAGAGGAAGGGGGAGTGGTCATGCCAGAAGATGAGTCAATGTTAATTATTGACTCAGCCGGGGGTGAAGGGGCAAGATGGATGGAAATGTCCACTACCGATGGAGATGCGGCAACCATAGGATGGGCAAGGAGAGTTAATGGGGGCTGCATTTTTGTCATAGCCACTATCTACTTGAGCCTTTTGGGAGATGAACCTCTCGTTTCTTTCTTTGCTTGCTCCTTGGGATCTATAGACTATGCGGTCTTTGTTCCCTTTCTCTTCTGGGACCTAGTGACTGGAGGAGACTTGGAGGTCTCAACAGTTGATGTGGTGGCGGCAATGTCCTTCATGGAACTTGGCTCACTTTTGAGCCCTTCATAGGTTAGGACCACCCCTTGCTGCTTTAGATATGCCGCCTGCCCATCAATCCACTCCTGGGTGCGAGTTATAATTGGTTGGGTGATGGTGTCCAGGTCATCAACCTCCTGTTCATCCTAGTCAATTGATGGTATTGGCAAGTTAGCAACTGCAGGGTACCTTGGGTGCATAATAGTAGACTCATCCTCCTCGACTTGATCCAGCACTGGGAATGGTTGTACTCTTCTCAGGAACTGTATGGTCATGCACATGTAGTGCCTTGTCTAGACCTCCTTGTCATCTTTGCAGTCAGCCCAGAAATCTCCAATGTGGTATTGGTGGGCATATGCTGGCCCTAGTGCTTTTCTAACATGGCCATGTGGGTCCATCTGCAGGGCGAGCAGTGTACCAATCGAAATGGTAATCCTTGAGCTCCTTCTTAGAGTTACTGGCACATTAGAACGTTTGTAGTCGGTACATGCCCTGGCCGAGGGTCATGGGGTAGGGGATCCCTGCCACGTGTTTGTTGCTGAAGATTGCCTGGATGTGTTGGAGCTGTTGAGAAAGCTCTAGGAGGATGATCCTGTCATTCAGGTACCGAGGCAATCTATTTGGCCTTTCAGTGAAACCCTAAGCGCAGATGTATGTAAACTTGGGGAACTAGATGAATAGGAAAGCATACTCCTTTAGGAGTGCCCTGGCGCTATGGGAGACCCTCCTCTCGGAGTCTCCGATGATCAATCTGATTATGTGGCCGACGAAGGCGTCATTAACTCTGCAGTACTCCTTGAAATTACGGTATTGGAGCTGCGGGTATTTGTCATAGGCCTTGAGCCCTCTTTTTTGTCCCTGATCGAGTGCCACAAACAACCCGTTGTATTGCCTTCGATCTACCAGGGATTAGATGAGGTAGGAAGTCATGTAAAATTTGGAAGTCTTTTTCACATTGACGAACTGCTCATGGAAGCAGTCGCTTATAATTCCTCCCTAATAGAATGAGACCTTGGTCGTGATGTCCTCATTTCCCCACAAGATTTGCTCAATGAAATAGGCCATCCACTCCTGGAAGTAGGCAGCTGTTGGGAGACCCATAACCCTGCTCAATAATTTTACCAGGTCGTGGTAGTCCTCGTGGAAATCACTATGGAATAGTTCCTGAGGAACTTTCATAGTGTTGCCTCATTTTTCTTTAAGCCAATAGAGGTTGATTGACTTCTTGCATCCTCCTAGATTAGCATCCCATGCCACCTGGTATTCTTCCAATGTGGGGACCTCCATCTGTTGGAATGTGGGAATATGGAATGTCTTGGTGATTCCTTTTGGAGACATGTCCGCAAGGATATTCCCTTCCTTGTCCACAATTGTTCTGGTGTTTGCCTAATAGGCTTCCCGGCAAGCCATCACTAATTCGGGCACCACGAGTGAGGGAGGGAAACCGATGGCCTTGGCAATTCTACTCTATCGTATTAACCTGGCATTCTTTGTGGTCGGGTTGACCCTGACCCTTTGAGTGAATTCATCTATGTCCACCTGGCTGATATTGGTATCTAAAATTTCCTTCCAGTCTGTTGTGACCTTTGAGTGGAGTGGCTCGCCTTGGAACTAAAACTTCATTTGATCCTTGTCTTCCTTTCCCCGAAGGGGTCCTTCTAACTTCTTGCCCTTATCCTTTTCGGCGAGGCCCCTGAAGTTCCTGCTCCTAATTCCATATATTCTGCAAGCAAGGGAAAAGTCAACACAATAAAATATCAAAAGTGTTCATGTTAGTCCATATTTCAAAAATAACATCTAAATAATCAATCAAGTATATCATAAATCTTATCTCTTAACATTATTGATCTTCATTTCAGGGCATTTAGACAATCCGGGCCCAGAGGGCCAGACTTCTCTGGCAGGAATGCTGCCTGGAAGGGAAAAAGTAGCCGAAAGCTCCCGAAGACATTTTTGGTCAGCTTTTGATGTTTTAGGAGACTCATGATGAAGAAGAGAAAATTTTAGGACATGGGTCGAGGTCAGATTCCAAATTTGGGCTTGTTGGATCGATCTAAGGGGCTTCAGATGTTTCAGGCCAGAAAGCCACCAGGAGATAGCAGTTGGCAACGGCGAAAAAACAACAGAAATCCGGTGGAGGAAGTTTGAGGGTCGGGGTCCGGGGGGCCGAAGGACGGCCGACATAAAATCAACTTCTTTCGAAGGCCCGGGCTGGCAACACCGGAAAGGCGGGTGGACTTCGCCATTTGGGATGGCAAGCCTTGAATGGAAGTCCAGAAGCGGAAGCCCGGGAGAAAGAAGTTGGCGGCATAAGTTCATCGTTTAAACTTAGCGGCATTTGGCGTTCACGATCTAGACGGTGCCTAGCAGGTCGGAGCTCGGAGGACGGAGTTCTAGGCAGGAATTTTTGCCAGCAGTGCCGGGTAAGCGGTGGACTTCCGAGGACAGAAGCCCGGACACCGGGGCTCAGAGAGCAGACGGCTGAGCAGGGATTCGGCAATATTCAATGGTGGACGACACCTCAGAGCCCTGAGAGGGGACAGCCGGCCAAGATTTCCGACAGCACGAGGGAAATGGCCTTCTGAGAACGGAAGCCCGGGAGCTGGGGCCCAAGGCACGAAAGTCATTTTTCTTCGAAAGAACAAGCGCACGATGGAGAGGAAGGCAGGGTCCGAGGGTGGGGCAGCATCGGGGACCTCGCCGAAAGACTTCACCGTCAGGAACGGTGGAAAATAAGACATGGAGGTCCGACATCCGGGGCCCGAAGGTGCCAGAGAAGTAAAAAAATTCATATCACCAAAGTCTAACAGTGAGAGCCAGGGCGGACCTCGAGGGGCAGGAAGTCATGCAACGAATTCCGTTGAGGACAGCAAAGCACAGGCGGTACTCCGGAAACGGAGCTCCGGGGTCCGGAACCTGAGGGGACAAAAGGACGGACCCTCGATTTTGAAGTTTAGATGGCGAGGAGCACGTCAGAGTCTGGAAGCCTGGAGGCAGGGGCAGTTTCGTAGTTTATGCACGGCGAATGGCAAACGAAAGCTCGGGTAGGGAAACCCGATGGACCGGGCCCAGAGAGGGGAATCGCCATCGGCGGGTGTTTGAGGTTTTGAAGTTTAACGGCGAAGGCGGGCCTCGGACCTGGGGTGACGGATTGCCCTGTGCGAAGAATAGCTGCGCTACGGAAAAGTTCTGAATCAGCGGCGAGGGAATTTTTACGAGTTTTGCCAATTTTCCAAGATGTGGGTTTGGTGGGAAACTTGGTGTTCTATCAATCTACGCTCTCCTAGGGATTGTTCATTTATTTAAATGTTTCAAAATTATAAAAACAATGGTCGGGAGGGTGAGTGGATTGCCTACCTCAACACACGCTAGGCAAGGGATGTGGGATCCACACATGATCGACGGGTTGATGCCGAGGGCGATGATTGTGACATCGTCGAAGGCGATGGGCTCCAGATGATCAGTTCTCAATTGGCTCCAATCCTGCAGAATGATAAAGATAGCTTGAATTGGGATTTTTATACCCCAACTGCCATGAATGACTACAATAAATGCTTATACGGCCGTGGGAAAAGGTTGATGGAATTTGAAATTAGGTCGGTGGTGGTGGCGGCGGGAACCCCAGGACCCAGCAGCCGAAAAGATGTGGCGTGATGGCCGCCTTAAAATTTCTCGTTTAAATGATGGCAGCGGGGATCAGCTCGGGGTCCGGAGGGCGGAGAGACGCCCGTGATCCGCCATCAGGGATAGCGGAACCGCCACAGAATTTTGGCGGCCGGGCTCGGAAGAGTCCACGACAAACAAGCACCCAAAGATAAACCGGCGGAGACAAGGCTGGCGGGGCACTGCGAGAACCTTTCCCCATAGACGATGAAACTGGGGAAAAAGTACGGTAGCAGACCCCCGAGGTCCGGGGCCCGGAGGGACAGGCGCCACCACAAAATTTTGAAACAAGTTTCCGACGGAGGGCGATGGGGCGAACCCCGAGGTCTAGAAAGATGCCTGACGAATGCTGCATGGAACAAAAATTTCATAGGGGAAACCCAAAGAGGGAACTCCGAACACCCTAGCCCGAAAGGGCTCGGGGCCGTTTCATGGCCAAAATGCCAGAGGGACTCCCCGAGGCCCTAGAAGGCAGCAAAAACCAAAAAGCGGGGGCATGATCAATTTATGATGGAACTTTGGAGCAACATCGACCATGCGAAACATCAAAAAGAGGGGCATGCAAAATGAGGCAGCCCCAAAAGACCCAACGAGGTGAAAGAAAAGAGGGTCCCTGTTCCAAACCGGGCGTGTGTGCTAAAGGCACAACACACTACTTCATACACCAAGTTGAGGAGATTGAATTGTGTGGACCTGTACACACAAGGTCAATGTGGATGGTTGAGAGGCACTTGAAATTTTTGAAGGCTTTGTTTAGACAAAGAGCACAACCTGAGGGTTCTATGGTGGAGGGATATATGGTATACCAGACCATGGTGTACATTAGTGAATATCTTCTTAAGTTTGTAGCAAAGATCCATGTAGATTGCATTTGGTATCCCAACTCCATTAAGAAATTTGAAGGGGAGTACCTGATGGGGAAAGGTAGATTGAAGAAAATGAGAGGTAATTATAAGATGGTCATGGAGATTAATTAGAATAAATTTTAGATATGGTTTTTATGTAGATTGTACTTATTTAACTTTTAATCTTTAATATACATCTATTATAAATTAAGGTCATATACTGTGGTATTTAACTAACTATACGTCATTTGTGAATTTTATTTTTTTTATACAGTTGGTCGAGAGTGGGATGCACTACATTTTTAAGTCACCAATAATCTTGATTGGATAATGGTATAGATTGAACGATGTCAACAATTTGGTCGCGCATTAACATGGGAAGGTGTGGCTTTATTGGTTAAAGAAGCTCATTGTAATGGAGATTCCAATGTTACACAAAGGGAAATTGACCTAGCATATGGTTTAAGAGATAAATAGGTACACATAAATATATTAATCACCCATATTATTTAATTATTTTCAAGTATATTGATGTATATATATATGTTGAGATTGTTTTCTTTGCATACATTTAGATAAGAATAAATATGTTTATCAACTGATGATATTGCAATAATTTTTACATGTTTGACAAATTGTAGGTGAAACCCCACAAGGCTATGTGGTGCAATGGACATAAATTTTGAATCAAAATGTTGGATGACATGAAGAAAACTTGTGATTCTGGTATAACAGTAGTCTTTCAGGTGACTAATGTTTTATCTAGAAGTGGCATACATCAAGAAGTCCCAGAAAATCAATACTATGGGATTTTGGATGATATACTTCAGTGTGACTTTAAGTCCTTTAAATTAATTTTGTTCTTCGTCCTATGGTACAAGCTACGATTGAATGAAAATGATCTTAAGAGAACTGTTATTGAACATGATAATGGATTTACCATGGTTAATACAAGGTTGATAAAGCAAGATAGAAATGAGCCCTATGTTCTTCCAAGCTAATGTGAGCAGGTATTTTACTTAGAGGTTCCAAGTAAACTGGGTTGGTCATTTGTTGTTAGACATGATCCAAGAGGAAGGCTAATAAAGTATAATGTGATGGAAAAAGAAGATACCAAAGAACTAGAAGATGGTGTAGATGCTGATCAGGATCAACAATTAGCTGATGATGTCCTTGACAAAGATGTTGAAGAGGAGGAACTAGATCATGATGATGTAGGAGTTAATGTTCATGAAGATGATATCCATGTGGATGATGACATTATCAAAATTGATATCGATGATAATGATGATATGACTAATCCTTATAATGTCGAATCTGGATCGAATGATACAAACAAAGAGTTGGATGAAGAAGAAGATCAATGACATTGAAATGTATAAGTTATGCGATTATATTATCTATTTGATATTAATTTCTTGATAGAATTATATTTGACTTATGTGGTTACATAATTAATACATGATGTTTTTAATTTTTATGCCATTACATAATTAATTTAACTATGTACTTTTTAATGTTTGAAAGGTCAAAAAATTAAAACATTTCAATAGTGATGTTAAAAACTTTGAAATTAGTGTGTTTTATGTTTCATGTGATCATAAAATATTAAAAATGTCAGTTGTAGAGGTGGTTGTTCAGTGGTTGATGTGTATGTTGGTTCTTTTTGCAATGTATCCAGTTTTGTCTTCTAATCTACCTATGGAATTTCCAATTCCAATCAAAGGTAGCTCGAGGACCTGGACCAACTGACAAGGACTTTAAAATCCTCCTACACTTTGGGCTCTGCAAGACCCGGGAGGGTGATCTCTTAATGTGTTTACAACCTCTGCACCATTATTATAAACAACATTAACAATAACAAATGTTCTCACTTAATAGCTCAACACGATAAGATAATATCAAATAGAATTGGCTATTCATAGACAATATCAACTATCTAGAGAGTGAGATAACTAAACACAATCCATTGTATAAGATAGTCAATGATTTGCAACTTGTAGCAAGCTCTAGGCAAAGACAAACAAATATTGAACTACACTAATAATTACAACTTAGATCAGTTCCATATATCCATTGCAAGAGTCAATTTCATAAGCATCTAGAGGTTTATAACAGATTTAATACATCACATATAAGATCCCTGACAATATTGCATTACAATTTCATCAGTATGCATTATAACCCAGGACTACTTATCAAATCCTTATACAACACATATTTGCCTATAATCCCATTCAAGCATTTTGATTAATTCCTTGAATTAAAGCTAAAATAGAATCATACACACCACAATAGTGAGATGGATAAAACAACCCTTAGTTATTTCATTCAAAGTTCAAATATGCATGTACAATGGAGAGACATGAGCTCGAATTTTTATTTCAACTCAAATGCTAGTACTGTTATACAACATTAAATTTCTATGAACCCAAAAATTGTTACAGAATGATTCAAAACCTAAATTGCATTTCTATGAAACCATAAAACTTTACAATTTTCTCTACAACTTCACCTAGACTCGACAAAAATTATCTAACTTACTAACCCATACTTTTGGCCTTGAAATCCTTCTTATAGAAAATGAAGGAGCAAACAAGCACCGGGCCACAAAGTGCACCTGTTACCAGCCAATTGGCGCTCTTGGTGATATTCCAAAATTTGTTACAATAGCCACCACCTTGAAAAATATTCTTGTTCATCATATTAGTTGAGGAATGTTGATGCAAAAAACCACAAGAAAACCGCACCGAGAAAGTCATCAACACAAAACTGGAACCGTTGCAACCACAACATCTAATCTACCACCTATTAGTAGTTCACTCCTTTTACTCCTCCTCAGTCAAATATTTAGCTACCCAATTCTAGTACTCATCATCAATTGGCCAGTTAAGATTAATTACCTCATCCACCTTGGTATTATAAGGTGTATATTTTACCGCTACCTTATTCACATCCCTTTCAAAAGATTCCAAAAATGAGCTAGTACTAATGATTTTGTCCATATAGCTCACCAACAAATCATAGTCTAAGTCATCACAAATTGAATTTATTTGATCATTATGGCCTCACTTGCTTGAGCCTGCCATTGTTGAAATGACCTAATTTTCCCCTGCTCATCAATTATATTAGGTAATAATATGTTACCTCAATCATTGAAAATCTTCACCACCTCTCTAATCTTCCTACTCAATTCATCTAGTAAGGTCTGAAAACCTTTCAATGATTTTACTAACACATGAGTAGGCTTTAATGATTGGGGCCTATTATTTATATCAAACCTTGAGGCCTTATACATGATATCCAGATCATTGGCCCTAGGGATCCAATTTTTAATTATTGGTATCACTACTTCCTAATTCCTATCAATATTCTTTATTCCTGCTAACAACAAAGAATATAAAGAATGTATAGATAGCAATTTTCTATCAACCTTTTCATTTAAATGCCTCAAAATAGTAGTAACAATTTCCTTTTGCTTTAAGAGAGATCCCTCCTCATTTTTGTTTAATGATGCCTACAATTTATCAATTTTTTGCACAAGCTACTTCTTTGTAGGATTGACAGAGCACTCTATTTCTTCTTCAACTTCATCTAAAGAAAGCATGAGGATAGGATTTTGACTAGGAGATCCTAGTGTTGAAACAATTGGCAAAGTAGGAGGAATTGACCCTACTGTGGAAGGTAATGTACTGGTTCCTAGAGAACTTGATGTATCCCCAATCTGCTTATACCTAAACCTCTCCACTTTAGTTTGCAACTCAACATTTTTTTGCTGCATCTTGTTGTACTCCTCAATCAAAAGGTTATATTTTTTCATTAAGCTCTTCCTTTCAGCTTCCTCCCTTTCAACAGTATTTTGGGCCAATTTGGCCACATTCACAATAAAATTAGTGGCCTCAATGGTTGAGGTCTCTGAAGCTCTCTTTATTAGCAATCCTCCCTTGAAATTTGGATTAATATCAAAAACATATAGTTTTCTCCCTTGTGGGGCCAATGCCCAAATTGCCAGAGTTTCATATTCCTCACTGAAAGTAGAGTTTTGTAATGCTACCTTGACCTCTTCTTCAGAGTCTTGAAAGGGATTCTTAGACTTCATAATAGCATTAAAGGCTACTGCATCTGCAATGTCCCATTCAAGCAAAATTAATACACTAGCCTGAATCACTATTTTTCTTCCTTCGTCAGGAGTGATCTTGAATTCTTCTATTAATTCAACTTTTACCTCCTTGTCATTCTCCTAGTCTAACCTGTCAGGCCTTAGTTCTCTTCTCTACCTACATTTATCTTGATACTCTTCAAACTTCATCCTCCATACAAATTGTAAGAATATAGGAGTTTTTACAAATGTATTGTCATCTAGAAACTCCTTGCATGCCTCCATTCTTGCATCTTGTACATTTTTACCTTTCATATCTAAATAAGATAAAACTAATTCAACTAGCCTAGGAGGGGAAGGCATACCAACTTCCATGTCTTGATCAGTAACAATAATCTCATCCATCAGATCCTCTAGTGGTTGATCAATTCTTTGCCTCTTAGGGCTTGGTTTAGATGGTGGTGATGAGGGATTGGCTTTCGGTGATGATTCTAAATCAATAATTTTGATTGCCCCAGGCACTTTGAATTTTGGACTTGGTTGTGGATGCCCTTTCATAATCTATTTTCCTTTTATGTCCACTTCTTTTTCATTACTTCTACTATCCTTTTTCCTCCTGTAAATGGGCCACCTTTCCGTAGGCTGCTATGTTGGCCTTGTTTCGATTGGTCTAACACCTTGCTCTTGTACACCCAAAATCAATTCTAAATTTACCTTTTATTTCCTCAATGTGCCCATAATTTCCTTGAAGTTTCCCATCAAAAAGTCAATTTTTTTATGGTGGGGACTAAATTCCAACAGTGGATCATACTTCAGATCCATTTTGTGCACAACATCTAATAGCTTACCATAAGCTATCGATTTCTCCTTTTTCAATTCTTGTATATTCAAATCAAATTCATTTCTAATCAAGTCTTCAGGGAAATTGAACTCATGCAAAAAATTTCTAGCTTTTATTCTTTGTCTGAAAAGAGCAAAGAAACCCTCAGGATCAGGCTACCGCTTTGGTCCACACCTCAAATGGTAATCATTAAAGAAATTATCAAAATGCGTCTAGCCTCCATTTGAAAATACAAAATCAAACACCACTATATAATCTGGGAAAAATATTTCCTTACCCCTTCCAGTGAGGTTGTCCTCATGAATACAACCTATCTGCCACATGACTTCTACAAATCCCACTCTTTGTGGCACATTGTATTGCAATATCTGAGGGGATCCCTGAAAATCATATACTCTCAAGACAGTGCTGACTAGGTATGGGATAATGTCACCCCAATTATGGTAAACCTTCAATTTTGGCTTCCTCTCCTTTGGCCTGAGGAAATCATGTAATTCCTCAGGGATCCTAGGTATATTCACCATTAATCTAGCCCTTAATTTGGAAGCAAAAAAATTATCAAATTGCACATAACTAGTGCTTTTCTTATTACAGGATAAATCTACAACCCATATATCTGTACTGGCAATCTTTCTCCATCAACTGATTATCTTAATTTCATCCTTTCAGAGAAAAATTCAACATTCTTCAACAAAAACATATGCATTAGCATAGAATACCAAAAGAATTGAGTTTTAGTATCATTGTTTTGTAGCTTTGACAACCCTTCATGCATCCTCTCAACCAAGAAAGAAGCGAAGTCATAGGTCATAGAGAAGTTAAGGTGTTGTATTTGCACCCCCATGAACATATAAGCAATGGGCATTACTGCACCAGGACTGAAACCCAAAATCTGACATAAAGAATAGAAAGTGGCCAGGAAATTTTGAAATTTTGAACCTCTTGCCCTAGCCAGATGAGGTGGAAGAAACCTTGCTCTAAAAAAATATTTCAGCTTTGCATACTTCTGCTTCATTTCCTCAAGGTTGATAGGAACCAAGTCTTTTCTTGGTTTAGTCAAGTCAAAAATATGTTGGACCTCTTCTTTATTAATTCTCAATAGAACCTTTCCATCATTGTCCCTGATTATTTGTGTAATAGAGTCATATCTTGTAGCCACTTCCCTAAGAAGCTCTACATCAGGGAATACATTTGGTACCACTAGCTTCCCCATATCATACATCCATCCATTTGAAAAAGGGTGAGGAAAATTTATCTGTCCATACCACAATCTAAACAATTCCAAGCCAGTGAGGGGAACCCTAGCATCGGCAATGTTGGAGCAATTATACACTAACCCTTCCCCTAGGATTTTCCATCGCATTAGGACCAATCCCTTCCTCCTATCATTTATTGACAAGGGAAATCAATCCAAGAAATCATCATACAGGTTTCATTTCAAATATTCAGTCTAGCTAGAATGTTTCTTGGGTGGTGCCCTCTCAAATAAACTAGGGCTTCTTTACAATGTCATAATTCAGATAGCTAGGACTAACCAAAGATAGAAAATTACAGGAGAAAACACTGCAATTTCTCACAACTATAATTAAACTATAGCCCTAACACATTCATCAACAAGCTCATAGCACATCAAGCTAATCCTTTCCCAAATTCAAATGCAAAATGACTAGGAGGCACAAAAAATAAACTCACAACTCTATTCGTAGAACTCCCAAATTCTGGCTGCAGAAACTCGCAATTCTACCTTCAGCTCTGAAACTGCTCCATGGAATAGTTGAATGCTTTGTGATACAGACCAAGTAGGAAAAATTATTTTATTGTTAATCAAATCACACTAGCAAGTGTCTCATCTGCCATTAAAACTCAATTTTACGCTGCACAAACTACTCCAACCATAATTGATGCAGATTTAAATTTGAGACGTCAATTCTTTAGCTTGATCAAATCATCAATGACCACCTTCAAAACAAGCTGACATAATTGGAAACATGGAAATAAGGGGCCCACCTTACCATACACTATGAAGGAAGTTCACTTGGCAGTTTCCTGCGATATCACAATCCTGAAAATTTTGATTGCGTGATGGCGGGCAACTGTTGATCTTGAGCTTCAATGATCTCATTCCTTTAACATAGTCGCCAGCCACATGTCATTAACCTTTGAGTAGCTTTTCCAATGAGATTATAACATATCTGTCGATTTATAACATGTGCGTCTCAAGAACACTTTAGTAATCCGCCCCCTAATACATTTAAAGTCAGCTAGTGTTTCTTTACTCTTTAGGCTTCATCAGATGAGATACGTGGTGCCCGCCCATAATTCCACAATCAACCCAAGCACCATCATGGGATGGTAGGGAACGGCTCATATCAAATGGCAGTTGGTCAGCGATAGTGCAAATTTTATCCCCCGGATAGGACACATGGTGCCCGCCTGTGATTTCACGATCCTTCAATTCCCGATCATGGGATGACGGGCACTGTTGATATCTATAGGAAATACATGAAACGACAACACTAAATAAACCCTTGCAAAATAAAAAATTATTTAAAAGGAGAAGTGGGAATTACTAGGTGGATGACAAACAACAACATAAGTTGTTTTTCAAAAGATGAAACATGAGGCCAACCGAGACTTAGGAAATAAAACCCTACAGAGGAAATAAAGTATTAAAATCAATGTTGGGTTTTAATTTTAATCCAGAGACATAAGCCTAAGCCATTAACCTTAGTGGTCATGTCACCGACAACTTAGCCAAATCGTTTCATTAAATACTAACTGTGTAATGTGTAGGTTTTTTAGATTCAAAGATATGGGAGAAGCTATCGATCGTACCCTGCCAACTCGCAGACCTAAGGTGCCACCCTGTTATTTAGTGCGAGGTCAACAAAAGGTAGATGTGTGTCCTGTATGGAATGTGGGGCCCAATATCCACTATTGAGCTAATGTAAATCTTAGTTGTTCCCTACTAGCTTGCAGGAGGAAGATGAAGGTTGGTTAAAAGTCGCGAGGTCAATGAGATTGCATTGCATAGCTCCAGCCATTTAGTTTGCAAAGTGCATAGGACCTGCCGAAATGGATTAATGTTATTGGTCATGAGGAAGGTGAACAATGCTTTGTTGGATGTCAAACTGAGTTAGCCTGAGATAAACCGTTTGATCTACCAACTCTTCAGGAGATTAGTGGGTAGTATTCAATGTTGGAAAATGGCACATGGTGGTCATTTTATCGTACAACCGGTGAAGCATTAATGAATTATTCCTTTCTTGTGTAGTCACATCAATCTCAATCTATGTGAAGATGTTATTGTTGGAAATCATGAAGGGTGATCTTTGGATTCTCATGCAGCTCTAATTAAATAGTGACAATACATATGCCACCAAATTTCCATGTTTACACATGCATTTTTACTAAGCATTGATGAAGGTTGCCATTACCTCCCACAATAAATACAAGAGGAATTAACTGCTAATAGTGTCATTCTTGTAGCAGTTAGAGCACTTTGTGGGATGAGTCTAATCAAGTTTGAGTGCTTTTCTGAGAAGAGAAAATGAGTAAGTTAGTAAGGAGGTTTGTTCATTTGAGCACACAAAAGCTCAGTCCTGCTATTCTGGAAGGTTCTTTGGTTGATAAGCCCAAGCTTGTTCCCACTAGATGTAGTAGAAGGTTGCAATTCCAAGACGTTGTTGCTCAATTGGTAGATGACAAAGGCAAGCAGTCGGCAGTTTGCTCTATTAGTGGTGTCAGTAGGAAAATAAGGTATGGGCATGGCTCCTCTGGATTCCAACACTCACCCATTGACCTTACGAGAAACACTTCTGACGATGTAATTGAGACAGACTCTTACTACTGTTAGTATTTACCTCACTTCAATCATAGTATGGCCTCTCATGAGGAAGTGATATATGTGGTGCCATTGGCTATTAAAACCCCAAGCAGACAGACTAGAACCGTATTGGGAAAGGAAAAGAAAGAAGAGAGGCTGAGGGTCTACCATATTGGGAAACAACTAGAAGCACGTATTTATACCGAGGTCTGTGTGTTGGTAAGGATAGGGTGGTAGGTAAATAAGAAGTTGTGGTGCCTTCGTGGCAATTTGGTTGCCTAGGTTTTTTGTGTGCATAGCGACAAGGGGATTCTGAAAAAGATTTGTCTTCCCTTTTCTTTTAGCTTTCCCTAGTTCGTGCTCCACTATGTTTTCCAGATTCAACTTGTGGGAAGTTTTCAAATGAAATTCAAATGCAATGGAGATTTTGTTCAAATTAAAATTTGTGGTGAAATTACATTTGAGCCCAAAGCTTGTTGCTCCCTTGTCATATAAAAGGGAATTCAAGGCTCATTTGTAGGGAGAGAACTGATGAAATCTCTAGCTAGTTTTTGAGTTGAATAAATGGGTACAAAGATATCTATCCTCTAATGAGGACGTGATATCTATGGTGCCATTGGTTGTTAAAACCCCAAGCGGATGGAATATAATAGATAGCCTATTTTGAGTTTTGGATGAATATATGCAAATTATCTTAAATTGTATGCAGATATGACTTATAAGCATGAATAAACATATAATTCTAATATATTTTCTCTCCTTATGTGGATTTGAGTGAATTTTGAATGAAATGTTAATGATGTTGTCATTCTTATTTTGAGAATTTGTTGTCATAAGTTTACAATTATTTATAAAGGATTTGATAAGTTGTAATATATCAGAGAATTGAGCTCCATAATGCAAGGTATTATATGAGTAGTCCATTCTATTAAATTCTTGGCTCATTTCTGCTAACGGTAAATGGGTAACTAAATATTTAACTGACGAAGAATAAAAGAATAATATGTAAATGGGTCACTCACTCAATCCTCTTTAATATTAGGTGTGTATTAAAACATTATAAAAGTATAAATTTTTGGAGTTCTATTAGGAATTGAATGATAAATGATGATGAATGGGAAAATATAAGGCACTTTAATATTTTCAACTAAAAAGTTAGAGTTCAATTAGGATTAATAGTGTTCACTTAGGGTTAGGTTTAGGGTTCAATGAATGTTCAATTTGGGTTAGGATTGAGGATGAGGTTGAGGTTTAATTAAGGTTATGAATTCAATAAGAGTTCAAATAGGGTCAAGGTTAAGGTTAGGGTTGGGGTTAAGGTTCAATTAGGATAAGAATTAGTGTTAGGGTTAGGATTAGAGTTCAACTGTAGTTCAAAGTTAGGGTTATGGTACAATTAGGACTGTTGTTCAATAAATGTTCAATTGGGGTTAATACTTAATTAAGGTTAGTTTTAAAGTTCAATTAGGGTTTGGGTTAGGGTTTGATTAGAGTTAGGTTTAGGGTTTAGTTAGAGTTAGGGTTAGGGTTAGGGGTAGAATTCAATTATGCTTAGTGGTCAATTACAATTAGATTTAGTGTTCAATTAGGGTAAGGGTTAGAGTCCAAATAGGGTTAGGGTTTAACTAGGGTTAGGATTAGAATAGAATAAAGTTTTGTGTTTAATTATGATATCTAGAATTTAGTATAATTTTTTAAAATGAAAGGATTTGGACACAAAGAAAAAAATAGAAAAGTTGATTTTATATAGATCTTATTTGTTAATTTATTCTAAAATAACAATTAATAATTGTTTAATTAATATAAAATGAATATTTAATTGTATTGTATTGTATAGTATAAGATAATTAGTAAAACTAAATAGATAATAAATATTTTATGGATTTTAAAAATTAGAATTTAGTTTAATTTTATTTGTAATGTCAAATATTAAAATTTAAGATTGAAATACTTAATTGATTTTAAAATATTTATAATTAATATTCAATTTATAAACTAATATTAAGACATTAATAAATATAACCCACAAGAGATAGAGAGAGAGAGAGATGGCAAGATAGAGATATAAGGAGATATAGAGAGAGGGGAGAGAGAGATGGAAAGATAGAGATATAAGAAGATATAGAGAGAGGGGAGAAAGAGAGAGGGATAAGTAGAGAAAGACAAATAGAGATGGAGAGGGATCGATAGAAATAAGGGGAGATAGAGAGAGAGAAAGAGAGAGGGAGAGATAGATAAATGGGAAGAGAAAGACATAGATATAGAGATATATGGGAAGATAAAGGGACAAATAGGTTGAGATATGAAGATAGATAGGGGTATAGGGAGGGAGAAAGAGATCAAGGAGAGATGGGGAGAGATAGAGAGAGGGAGGGAGAAAGGGAGAGAGATATGTAGAGGAGGGAGAGATAGAAGATGGGGAAGAGGGAGATATATGTAGAGAGGGAGAGGAGAGAGCTAATTTTTAGTTTAAATTCTATAAAATATTCAATAAATAATAATATAAATATTATAAGAATTATATAATTTGTATTTTAAATTACACACTATATTTTATTTTTTGAAAAATATGTAATTTTTTAACCATTTTCCTATATATTTAGTATTAAGATTTTTACATCTTTTAACAATTCAATGTATAATAAAAATAAAATATAGTTAATAATTTAATTAACTCACATACCTATATTAATTAATAATATATGTTAAACACACCAAGAGTTATCTTTATCAAGATGCCTATTGACTTGAAAAACTTCTTACATTTTCATTAATATGAATTTGGAAAGCAATCAATTTGATTTCATTATTGTTTGTGTCATTGTTTATCTCAATTCCCATATATAAGGGTACACATTCAAATTTGAAATCATACCAACTTGTCTATAGCAACAATCAACCAAGAATAATAAATTTAAAAAAAAAAGGTTCATCAATCATTAGATTTAGTATTGACAGCATCAAAGAAGTATATCTTGAAAAAATGGCATTAACTAACTTAGATATATCCACTATTTTTTTTTTCAAATGTTTGAATACATTATTAACATTTTATAAATTCAAGCATTTGAATGTTATGAAACCTATAGCTTTGCAATTGAGTCTAATAAAGCTTTTCTCTTAGATAAAAATTCAAACTTTGTTGTTTTTATGACTGTGTATTTAATCATTTGTTCATCATTATAATTCTCTTTTTTCACTTGAAGTTTAAATATGTATCTATTGAAAAGGACCTTTTGTATAATGTGTGAAAACTTAACATCATCTTGTTTTTCATGCTTCAAAATGTTCAATTATTTTGTTGTTACACCCATAATTTCTTCTACCACTTCTTCAAAAGTTGTAATCCAATTGAATGAAGTATGGTCTTGCACTTTGCATTGAAGTATATATTTATAATCACATTCAGGAAAAATTTTATCACATCTTCCACAATACCACTGACCATTTTCATTAGTGTTTACCTTCTTTTTGCAATGCCTATCTCCAATTTTCAAGGGGCATGTTGTATAACAAAAATTTTCTACCTTAATGAAATATAAGGTAGCTTTTATCACTATCCAATAAGGTTTACCAGAGTTGGCAAGGTCTCGATCCTGTATTTGTGAGATACTACGGTTAGGAACAAATATGGTTTAGGTTAGGGTTGGGGTTCAATTAGGGCTATAGTTTAATTCAGGTTAGATTTCAATAAGGGCTAGAGTTTAATTAGGGTTAGGGTTCAATTAGGGTTAGGGTTATGTTTCAATTAGGATAAGTGTTCACTTAGGGTTTTAAATATTTAATGTATAACATTTTAGGTAAATCTTCAAATTTTAAAGTTTTCTTAATATAAATTCTTTAAATAAAATGCTAGTTTTTTTTTTTTTTAAATCATATTTTGATAGTTGAATACATTCAAAATATTTCTAATATATTTCTAATTTAAAAAATATATTGTTTAATTTTTAATTTATTTATTTTTTTCAAAAATATATTTTTATTTTTAAAAATATATTTTTTATTTTTAAAAAAATATATTATACATAAAAAAATTACATAATCAATAATAGATAATAGATTTTGGTGAATATATCTAGGTATGTTAATATGCTTGAAAACCTAATTTTAATTAAAAAACTAACTAACATCATTAAAAGGTAAGTTTTTAATTATATTTGAAATGGAAAATTTAAATATTATATTATAATATTTTATAATTTACTTATATAGTATTTTGGATAATAGAAACAATTTTGATTGATTTAATATTTTCTAAATTCATTATTGAATTTAAATAGTATAATTTATTCTCTAAATTCATTATAGAAACAATGTATGAGAATTTATTGTCTTGTTTTTGAGGGTGAAAGTGTGGCTAGATAGGGTTTCTATTCATAGTATTTGTAGGAGAATGGTATCTCTATTTTGAAGTATTCTAAACCTTGTTTGTATGTAGTAGTTTTTAAATTTATTTTGTTGTTATACTCTATAATTAATAGTTTATATATTGCACTCTCTCTATACATGATTTTTAGCAAGATTGGGGACACTAATAGAACATTCATTTATGTATTTAAAAATACTAAGAAATGTATGAAATTTTGACAACATGAAAACCATGAAAATAAAAGTGAAAATAAAAATTTAACATAGTAAAAATGGCCAATCATGTGGCAAAAATGAAAAGAACCATTTGTTGTTACTCTAATATTTCAACTACATACTAAATTACCAAGTGCATTTTATATATGTATCATGCAAGGAGCACAATATTGGGAATCAATGTGAATGATTCTTATCAAGAAATTAGACAAGATTTGAGATTGAAGGACACAAGCTCTTTGTAGGTTTTCTATGAAGATTTAATTAGCCACTAATAGGAACAATAAGAAAATAGATAAATGTGAAAATAAATCCTAATCTCTAAAAGTGTTGTGCTAAGAATTACATACACATCTCATAAATTTCAATAGAGACATGAGACACATTTATAGAAATAAAGGAAAGAAATAGCTATTTAGATAGTTATTAATCTACAAAAGATTAGGACCTACTTCAAGAGATTATTAAAAATAAGTTTTTATTTATAATTTTTAAATTTGATAATTTTGAAATTATCAGAGATGTAAAGTAAAGATAAAATATTTTTCAACAAAACAAACAAAAATGACAAAAAAAATAATGTGATTAATCAAGAATAACATGATATTGTGAAAAATATAATAAATAAAAGAATATGCATAATTGTACATAAGCCATCAAAAGTATAAATATTCCTATCTTTATAAAAAAATAAAAATCTTTAAAATGATAGACTGTTAGACGCAAGTAGGCCATGGATGGGCATACCATTTTGTAAGCTGTGTAGCCTGCTCTTGACTTGACTAGTTGCCCTAATTTCTCCACTTTTGCTCATTTTTAATGAATTCCCCCCGGACTTGTCAAATATTTCATTTTAAATGTTTTGCTTTGGAAGCAATGAAACATTTAAAATATATCGCACAAAATTTTCCCTAGGCCCCACCTTGTACATTCCATGTGGCACCCACCCGTGATTTTGCAATCAACCAAAGCACCATCATGGGATGGTGAGGAACAACTCAGATCAAAGGATAGTTGATGAACAATCACACAAATTTGATCCCCCAGATGGGACACATGTCGCCTGCCCACGATATTGCCATCCTACAATTCCCAATCACGGGATGGTGAGCAACCGTTGATCTTGAAGGAATTTTGATCAACCACAACGTGAATTTCATCCTTCTAAAAAATAAAACATTCATTAAACGAAAAGGGGACATTACTAAGCGGATGGAAAACGACATAAGTTTTTTTAAAACTGTTCAGAACAGGGCCAACTAGGACTTAGGAAAATAAAACCTGTGGAGGAAATAAAATATTAAGACCAAAGGGACTAGGCCTAGATGAAATTATGGGGCATAGGATTTTTTTAAAACCCTTCAAAAAGGTAATGGAAAAATAGATCCTAACCAAGGAATTAGGTAAACACAAGGGTTTAAGATGAAGACAAAGTTAAGACCCCAGCACTAAGAAATTTTCCAACACCATAAAATACCAATGACATAAGGCAGGGCATGAGTGAAACATTAGGAACAAAATTTGAAGTTCCATCAGTACAAGCATTGGATAATTTTATATTAATAGTTTGTCCTATGACAAATATAAAAGGTGAGAACAATAAATAACATGTATTTTCCCATTAAATGTGAAGTATTTTCCAAAAAATTTAGTGTTCAACCATTGGTCCATTTTTGTTCAATATAAGTTGTATTTTAAATCATTATGTGTGATTTTTATAACAAATAGATTTTTTTTGTTCAACTATTAGTCCATATGTGTTGAATATAAAAGGTAGAGATATCAAATATTTATGGTTATCAATAAGTATTTGGTCCACTTAGGTTGTATATTAATTTTAATTTAAATAAAAATGTCATATTCTACAAGCAACAAATGATATTTTTTTGGTTCAACTATTGAGGGTTCCATGATTAAGTTTTGGTCGAACCTTTAAAAAGTCAAATTTTAGACACTTCTCAAAAGATCTACCGATGTGGCGAGTTGCATGATGAGTTGTGCCTCCAAACCTTAGTTATAGATAAATAAGAGACTAGTCTACATTTCAAAAAAAAAATGAAGGTTCTACAATATTCCAATCAATTGCTACATGTTGAGAAAGTTAGCCTGCACAACTATTGGGCCCTCTCCCCTAAAGGAATAAGGGGACATCACTAGGTCGATGAAAAACAATGACATAAGTTGTTTTAATGAGGGAACACAAGACCAACAAAAAACTTAGGAAAAATAAAGTAAGGCGAAGGAAATAAAACAATAAAACAAAAGGGGGCCCAACCTAGACGTACAAAGCGATGTGGCTTGAGTCATTTTAACTTCCCAAAAAGTAACGGCCAAATAGATCCCATCCAAGGTGTAAGATAAACACTAGGGTTTTACATGAAGATGAAGGTAAAACCCCATCCTTAGGCTTTTCCCAAACACCATAGATGACCAGTGACACTAGGTAGGATAAAATAGAACACAAAGAATAAAACTTTGAAGTTCCATCACTACCCATAACCCTAAACCCTAAACCATTAACCCTTAACCCTTAAACCCTCTACCCTCTCTCTCTCTCTCAATTTTCTCCCTCCTACCCCCTCTCCCCCTCTCTCTCTCTCTCTACCCTCTACCCTAAACCCTTAACCCTTAAACTCTAAACCCTTAAAGCCTCTAGCCTCTATGTTTAACCCTCTACCCCATATCTCTCTCCCACTCTCTCCCTATTTCCCTCTCTCCCTCAAGTCTCACCCTCCTACCCCCTCTCCCTCTCTTAGGTCTCTCTATCTCTATCTCTCTCCCCTCTACCCATAACCCTAAACCCTTAACCCTAAACCCTTAAACTGTCTACCCTCTACTTTTAACCCTATCTCCCTCCTACCCCCTCTCCCTCTCTTAGGTCTCTCTCTCCCATTAACCTTGAACCCTAAACCCTTAACCCTTAAACCCTCTACCCTCTACCTTTAACCCTCCCTTCCTTTATCTCTCTCCCACTCCCTCTCTCTCTCAAGTATCTCCCTCCTAGCCCATCATCCCTAAACCCTAAGCCCTTAACCCTTAAACCCTCTACCCTCTACCCTTAACCCTCCCTTCCTTTATCTCTCTCTCTCAAGTCTCTCCCTCCTAGCACCACTCACTCTTTGAGGTCTTTCTCTCTCACTCTCTCTCTCTCTACCTCTCTCTCTCCTCTCTCCTCTCTCTCTCTCTCTCTCTCATTATCTTCAATATCCTACCCCTCTCTCCTCCCAGGTGTCTCTCCATCCTCCACACCTCTATCTCTCTCCCCTTAACCCTTAACCCTTAAAACCTCCTACCCTCTACCCTTAATCCTTCATTTATCTCTTATATACTCAATGTCTTAAATATCCACCCTCTCCCTCTCTGGGTTCTCTGCTTAACCGCTCATCATCTATCTCTCTCCCACTCCCTCCATCTCTCTGCTCTCAAGTCTCTCCCTCCTACCCTCATCCTAAACCCTTAACCCTTAGCCCTCCTTTCCTTTATCTCTCTCCGACTCCCTCCCTCTCTCTCTCTCTCTCAAGTATCTCCCTCCTACCCCCTCATCCCTAAACCCTCAGCCATAAACCCTTAAACCTTCTATCCTCTACCATCAACACTCTTCCCCTCTCCCTTCCCCCTCCTAATTCTCCTTCTCTCTCTCTCTCTCTCCTCTCTCTCTCTCCTCTCTCTCTCCTCTCTCTCTATATATATACCTCTAATTCTTTCTCTATATATATCTCTCTCCTTCCCCTCCTAATTCACTCTCTTCCCCTCTCTTTGTCTCTCGCTCGTCTATCTCTCTCTCTCTCCCTCTCCCTCTATCCCTCTCTTTCTCTCCCTTTCCCACCCTCCACCTCCTAATTACTCTTGGGTATATGTGTGCAAAAATTGGATATCCGATTTAGATCAAATATCTGATTTATAGCACCAAAATATTACATTTTAAAATGTTTTTCAATTTAGATATTAGACACAAATTGGATATCCAAAACAAATCAGATATCTGATTTGTAGTACTTTGGCTTGGGCATTGCTATGGAGCAATGTACTGATAGCCAACCCAAAAAAAAATTAAACTCATGATTTTCGCATTTTTTGGTGAGTTCAAAATGCTAATTTTTTCATGTTGCCACTTTTTGGCCCATCATGATCCTACACATACCCAAGTCTAAATCAGGTAGTTGTTATTGCTAAGGTGGATCACTCCTTTCTTTGAAGGCCATACACTTATGATTGGGTCAAGTGTTCTTTTCTTTAGAAAATTCCTATTTCCTTTTTGATAGGTTAGTTATGATTTGATTAGATGGGCTATGAAGCACTTATTTCAAACAAATATCTTTATGAAAGAAGTATATTGGCATGGAATTAAATTTGATTTTTATTCCAATGTAAAAGCTACAAATAATGGAAACAATTCTTTCAACACATAAACTATTATGTAGTAGTCAATTAAAATGAAAAAGCTTACTCTATATTAGTTAGGATACACAACTAAGAAAATGATCTAAAGTTACTTATTTATCCTAGAGGAACTAAGTATATAGTATACAAAGAAAACCAAAAAACCCACAACTACCCCTATTTTGAAGGAGTTTAGTTTTCTCCCCTTCCTGATCTCGTTAATATTGTCTAATTATTTTAAAGAGAAGAAGGGTCATAACAAAACTTTATTCAACCCAATAAATAGATTGGTTAATGAAACTTGAAAAAAGCAAAAAAATAATTGCTACATTTGGCATTTCATGGTGAATGAAGAGTGGTGACAATAATCTACTTATAGTTTAATAAAACACTATTTTTATCAGAAGGCTTGACATTAGAAAGATAAGTGTTACTTATAGTTTAATAAAACACTATTATTGTTTTACCAACATATACTATCATATGCTTGCATGGCTTCTTAGTTAATATATGGGGAGAGAAAGAGAGAGAGATAGAGATATATGGGAAGAGAAAGAGAGATGGAGATATAGGGGAAGAGAAAGGAAGAGAGGTGTAGATAGAGAGTCAATGGATAGGGGGGATAGGGAGGGAGAGATGGTGAGAGATAGAGAGGGGGAGGGGGAGAAAGGGATATAAATAGAAAGAGATAGAGAGAGGAATGAGAGGGAGATAAAAAGAGAAATAGAGATAGAGATATAGAGTATGAGAGATGGAGTGAATGAGAGAGAAAGGGGGGAGAGGGAGAGATAGCTCAATAGATAGAGGGGTGAAGAGGTGGGAGTGACATAAATAGTGGAAGATATAGAGATATAGAGAGCAATAGGGAGAGATATATCAATCACCATCCCTATATCTCTATCTATTCATCCTTGTCTCTTTATCTCTCTACCCCTCTCTATCTCTTTGTCTCTGTTTATATTTGTATGCTTTTCATTATCTCCCTCTCTCTCTATATTTTCTTCTCTATATTTATCTTTGTCTCCTTAAGTGTGGAATGGGTACATTGAAAAGGTCTTAAAGGAGAATTATCATATCTTTAATCAAATGGAATGCTACCTTGAGCATAACTCCCCAAGGACACATGCCATCCTTGGATTTTTGACATGAAACAACCAATAAAAATTTAGTTTCTCTCTCATATTAATATATATTATATTAATTATATTTTGTATTATATAAAAATATAATTATTATTAATTATTAATTATAATAATTTTATACATATTTAATAAATTTGTTAAAGAATATAATATATAATTATAATAAATTGAATAATTATATTATTTATTATGTAAAATATAGCTAATATATACTTAACTATATTGTAGAATATTAAAACCTAGCTAAATGGCACCAAAATTTTGAACTTAATTAGCATACTATAAAACCTAACGAAACCAGGTTGTAGCTTGTCAAATTGGAGAAGTGAAAGGTCAATACCGGCATCAAGGAAGAGTTCGGAGTAGTGAAAACAAGGTCAATTCCAGCGTCGAGGAAGAGTTTGGAGTAATGAAAATAAGGTCAATGCCAGCGCTGAGGAAGAGTTTGGAGTTAAAAAAAGGTCAATACCAGTGCTGACGAAGAGTTTGGAGGAGTGAAAACAAGCTCAATATGAGCCCCGAGGAAGAGTTTGGAGGAGTGAAAACAAGGTCAATACCAGTGTCAAGGACGAGGTTGAGGGCACTCAGGGAAAATCAACAACCAAGGGGCAATGATTACTGTAAGTTTGGCACACCCATTCTCTTTAACCTTGAATTTTCATGCCTAGTTTCCAAAGATCTACATTGGCACCCCCATTCTCATAAACTAGTATAAGATAAGACATAAAAAATAAAATAGCTTATACAAAACGTATCCACCTACAATCCTATTCAAGCATTTTCATTAATTCCTTGAATTAAACCTAAAACAAGAATTATACACACCACAATAGTGAGATGAACGAAACAACCCTTGATCATTTTATTCAAAATTTAGATATGATTGTACAATGGAGAGACATGAGTTTGAATTAATCATATCAATTCAAATGCCAATACTGTCATAAAACATCAAATCCACATGAATTCAAAACCTACTATAGAATGACTCAAAACCTAAATTGCATTTTCCCTAAAACCATCAGACTTTACAATTTTCTCTGCAACTTCATCTAGAATTGACCAAAAATATCTAACTTGCTAACCTATACTTCTAACCTTGAAATATTTCTTATAGAAAAAGGAGGAGAAAACAAGCATCAGGCCAGAAAGAACATGTGTCACTAGCCAATTGGACCGCCTTGTGATATTCCAAAAATTTATTACAACAACAATCTCCCCAGAGAATCTTCTTGTTCTTCGTGCCCGTTGAGAATGGTTGATGCAGCAATAAAAAAAATCAAGAATTCTACGCCTAGACTGTCACCAAAAAACAAAATTAGAATTTTTTGTAACTGCAACAGTTGATTTGTCAACCATTAGCAGCCTACTCCTTTTCACTCTTCCTCAGTTAAATATATATTTACCCATTTCCAGTACTCTTCATCAGTTGGTCAATCAAAATTGATCACTTCATTCACCTTGACACTATAAGATTTGTACTTAACTACCACTTGATTTGCTTCTCTTTCAAAAGACTCCAAGAAAGAGTTGGTCCTAATGATTTTTTCCATATAGCTCACCAACAAATCATAATCTGAGTTACCCTATTTTTCAGGGTTTTGTAGTCTAAACATGATATAAAGGGGTTCTTACACTTTTTGTGATTACTGTAGCTTGTGTAAGAGGCCCCATGGATACTGTTATAATTGTAAGATGCATGAATAGGGTGTAGGATGAGAAATAAAGAAGGTATAGCTATTGTCCTCAATAGTTTTGTGAAGAAAAGCATGTTAAATGAGAGGTTCAAGCCTAGGTTTCAACAAAATATGTATGAGAGATCTGATTTTATAATTTTTTATCCATGTGCAAACCTAATGGGTTGTTTTTGAACACTGAATATAAATGATATACACACACATATACATATACATATACATACATATATATATATATATATATATATATGTATATGTATGTATGTATGTATGTATGTATGTATATGTATTTTTAAATGTAAATGTAAATGTAAATGCAATTATTTGCTCTCCTAGAACAATAAATGTAACATATCATTAAAGAAATCTTTATCTATGTATATAAATGTGTATTTCTAAATGCAGGTGTAAATGCAAAGAGAATATGGTTTTGTAGTGTTATAGATACAACATATCCATAAATTAATGTAATTAAAATTCTAAAGTCTTCAACACATATAATATGAAATCGATCAAACTATTAAGGTACATGAGAAATAAATGAAAAAAGTAAATGCATATGTATGTATATTTGTAAATGTAGGTGTAAAATAAATAAGAATAATGAAAATTATAAAAGAATACAAGGAAAGGTCTCCTCCTTTCTTGGTAGTGATAACCTCCTCCACACACAACCCTTAAAAATTATGAATAAAGGAATATAATCTTTGAAGAACTCATAGTTGATTCTCTCCTACCTGATGCAATTAGTAATTTTATCCTTACAAACATTTATAGTGATTAATAGAGGCACATATACCAATTCTTCATAATAGAAGAATTTGATCATGTTTTTCCAATGATGGCATTATGAGAAAACCTTAGGTTAAATGAATAATTCCTAGCTAAGTTCTTTAAATCATGTCCAAATGTATAAGAGAAGACCGTTGCTATGTGTACCTAGATACCATGGAGAAAGGCTAGTCTTTGGGCTCTTTCATCACTCATCCTACCTTAAAACATACCAAAAATCTCCTAGCAATTAGACATAGGAAGATTTAATATGACTTAAAAAAAATTATTGCTAAAGCATAAACTTATGATGACTTAACCAGGCCTAGTACACACTCCCTCCCTGTTAACCACACTTAGACATATGGAAATTAAATGTAAATTTGATGCTATTTTTAGTCATGTAGGTATCCAATAAACCACTTGGTGGTGTTTCCCTTCAATTTTATTTACTTGAATGAAGAGAAAAAGTCCTTTGATTACGAATTAGAAAGAGGGGAATACATTTGAGGCCTTGGTTGTGTAATTGGTGGACCATAGTCATGCCATGTTACAAAGTTTGGGAGTTAAAGCGTTAAAGTGGGTGATTTGGTAGACATTTGGACGGTAGTTACAATAGCTTGCAATCTATCAAGACTTGATTACCTTATAACCTGTGAAATTCTAGCAATGAAATGATAGATTAATCATAATTTCACCTTGGGATCACATCACCATGAAAGAACTTCATCCAACATCCTTATGATAATAGGTACCAACAAATAGGTATTTGTTAGATATGTCTTCCGCGAGCGAGGGAAATTCAGGAAGAGAAGAGGAAAGCGAGACATGTAGTATGTCTAAAAGAGGGAGATCAACTAGAGGTCAAAAGATTAGAAGAAAAATCCGTAAACACATGGAATTTTTTCTTGCTAAAGGGGGGTCATCTTCTTATGATGATGAGAGCATAGGTGACGTTGAGTTTCCCTTGAGTAACAATCATCTAGGGAAACAATGGGCACCCAAGGAACTTCCTCCAATAAACACTGATTTTTGTGTCAACGAGAGGATATATTGCATAGCACCATCTTCATTACATGGTTTGAGCCTATTTTTCATGGATAAAATAAAGGTATGTTACAAAAAAGTTACTGAATTGATAGAGTATGTCAGACCCTATTACACTTACAAAGATTGGATACAACTGGTTTGATATACATGAAGTATGTGTAGGTATGCACTATCAGAAAATTATATACAACTAAAAGATAAGGATCAAAATAAAGGAGTGGCTATGTACATTGATGGAAGGCCAAAAGCATCAAGGAATATTGCAGGGCTTATAAACAGTACACGACCTGGGTCAACAAATAAGAAACCCAATTGCATATTCGAGGCACGCGAGGGAAACCGTATATTCGTATGTGCGATAAAATCAATAACTGTGGGGGAAGAGTTGCTAATCAATTACAATTTGAACCACTTAGTTACAAACACAGTTACTATGGGGGTGGTACGTACTATGTACCATTTTACCCAACCTCCAATTAATGACTCCAATATACCATTTTATTCTTATATTTTTTTCATAAGTCTATTGGTTTCATTTCGGTAATGTTTTTTTATATTTAATTTTTGTCACAATGGGACATTGATCATACAAAGAAGGCTCTGGTCTAGAGCACAGATCATGATGTATCTTCAAGAACTTCTATCCAACAGGTTTACCTCATTGTAATTATACAAATTAGATATGAGCAAAATGTTTTATTATTATGTTTTTTTCATAAGTTTTTTGGGTTAATTTCGATAATATTTTTAATATTCTTGTTACAGTCAACTGATCAGAGAAAGGCACTAGCAGTGGAGGAGAGCATCCATAGTGAAGTGCACTCAATATTTTGTGATGATAACATCACTTATTTAGCAAACCTTGTCGATACAATAAGGAAGGTCCAAAAAAATGCAATGAAGAAATGGTTAAGTTGATGTTCATAGTGCCTCAAATAGATGAGATAAAAGAGAGGGTTAAAATATTGACTAAGAGATTACAAAACTTGCAAGTAAGCTATCATGAGGTCTTTAATTATAACATAAGTTCATTCATGGTTTTATATTTTGTACTCTTTTATGTCATGAACTAAAATATGTGTTGTTTTTACAGGGTTATTTTCCTCCTCATGATGCTCCTAGCCATGATCAAGGTATTGCAAGTGTTGCCCAAGGAGTAGGGGTTGGTAAAATTTTCCATCATGATATTCCTATGCATACATCACACCATCTGACCCCATCATTAGTGCCTATATTGTCATCTGAAATGTCGGCAACACATACCATGCAAACATTTGTTAATGCACCCGCTGGTAGCAAACACATTCTAGAACATGTGTCAGGACATGTACCTAGAGACGCAGAGGCCACTAGTACTGGTGATGGTTTAGCAACATTTCCTAGATCTTCCCATATTACTAGTATAGGAACATTGTCTGTCACACTTGTGGTGACCGAGGATTTTGTTACCATAAAGATAGAGAGGGTCCCAGGTACTTTAAAATGTTTTTATTATTATTATATATAATCCAATTGAAATTTACTTATTGATCGCTCTTTTTAGACTCTTGATCCCATGATCATTTTGCAAGAAATGATGTTTTTTATAAACATCTAAGTGATATTACATTGGATCTCTTCGGGCCCAACATACATACATGGTGGAATGCTCACTAACCATTTAGTTGTGTTGTTCGGTGATAAAAAAATCAACCAAACCAGGTCCATCAGAAAACTAGTACCTATCTAAAGTATGCAAGGGACCAATATAGGTCACATTTAGAGAAGAACAAAAAGTACGAGCATCCCCCAATGATTCTAGAGAGGGAGTGGAAGGACCTGGTGTTGGATGGAAAGGAGAAGGATGAAAAGAAAAAAGGAAAGACACCACCAAGCCAAGGAAGGTATGTGATACTATCAACAATGTAATTATATAATGATTACTCTTTCTTTTTACATAATCTAATGTATTTCAAACTTTTCATAAGCTTCCTAACACATCCAAGGTAACAAAGGAAAGACTAGAAAAATACGGGAAACATAGACTTGGCTCTGGTGGTTATATGAAATTAGCCACATGAATTATAAGTATCAATAAATGAAATATAGTATCAAAATAATAAATTGAAAACAATTTTGGTTTTTTCACACTATAGAGGCAAAATTCATGATCTTATGCAAAAATGTAGGGCTCTGAATTCAATAGAGTTCCCACAGAAGATGACCTAAAGATTTTCTTCTAGCAAGGCTATGGAGTCGTGGCTGAATGCCTAAGAGTCTTGACTGGGAAAACACAACCTTCCACTACATAGATAACATGCAGGTAAATAAACTCAATAATGTTTATTTAAATTGAATACTTGTGAAAACTATTCAATATTAATTTCCACCATAAAGTAATTACATGCCTATTTGTTTTAAACATTCAAGCAATGATAATACTGCACATGACATTGGAATGCAGCCTGGTGAGGGTGGAGCACAACTTGTAGATGAAGGTAATGGTGTACATCTTGGTACTTTAAAGCATGTAGAGCATGATCAACATGTTGAGCATGATTAAGCTAGAGAAGATTAGGAACATGATGTGGCCCCATCAGGTAAAGAGGACCACTCTAAATTTTTTTAAAACATATTTAATTGCAATTGGTGTATTAATTAATGTAAACTTTCATGTTTCAACTTTAAAGCATGTAGAGCGTCATCAACGTGTTGAGCATGA
>VDFB02193867.1:682996203-683016729 GCA_007258455.2 Sequoia sempervirens
TTTCAATTCCATGCAATGCTTTTATGGACAATTAATGATGCCCCAAGGCTAACACATTTTTTTGGTATGTTATAACATTCAATTGCACTTTAACAATATTTAATTTGATGAAGTAGATATCATGCATGTTTTTAAAATAATCTATTCATTATATATAATTAAAAAAATTGACATATTTAATCCAATTATATATGATTTTGCAGGTCTTCAAACAAAGGAAAAATTTGCATGGCCAATTTGTGGTTCAAAGATGAAATCTCATCATTCAACAAGTTTAGGAAAGTAGGTGTTTGATGAGTATAGGCACTTCCTCCATAGAAATTATAAGTATCGAACTACTGAAAAACATCTTTTAAATGGGAAAAAGGAGACTACATCAAAACCATGAAGAATGACACCTCACCTATGGAAGTTGGAATTTAATATAATTAATTGTCAAGGTTATACATTGGATCAAATTGTTTATCTATCATATATGATATGTTTTTAATTATATTGTGTTGTGTTTACTCATGTTGTAATTGACAATGATTGTCATTGTTAATTTGTTTAACTTATATGCTTCATAAAGGTTGTCAAGGAATTAATGGTCGGCTTCCACAAGGACTAAAAAGTTATCCTAGAAAATTTAGTAGGTTGCCCTACTATGAGCAGCTAAAAATTGTGCACTTGTTTGATACAATGCATATCGGAAAGAATATAACAAAAACGTTATGGAAAATATTGGATGGAAGGCATGACAGAAAAAAATTATCAAAATTTGTAGTGACATTCAGGAAGCCAACCATGCAATGAAAAATGTCATTCAATTAAATAGCGATGGAGACCAAATTAATATAAGTGCCCTTCCTTGGTTATTAACAAATGTGAAATATACTATAAATAATCATATAGAAAATTTGATTTCCCTAATTTATTGTGAACATAAACAATATAATAACAAAGAAAGATGAATTTGGGTGGGATGAAAACACATGATTGGCATACCTTCATTAAGGTAGTATTCTAGTATATTATATACACTTGTATAATACATGTACTTTCAGTGTATTATTGTATTTACTATTTAGAAAAATAATGAAAGATTATTTATATAATTATTCCAAATCGTTCTACCTCTATCTCTGACTTTTGACAACAATGTCAAGCAAGTTATATATGATCTTGGAAAATACAAAGGTAAGTAGCGAGATTTGTTCAATTCATTAAATACATCTTATAATTGCCATTTGTTTTACTTGTTATGTAATATAATATATATTTTTGTTAAATCTCATTAATATATTTGTGCCTTGAATCACTTATAGATGGTTGTCATCTAAAGAAATCTATAAAGAAGATATAAATTATTGGAAGAGAAAAATTCTCCGTCTAATGTGTGAAATGAAAAAGTGTCTACCTTCAACATTTTTCATTGCACAAGAACACTATGTTGATGGTGTTTTTATGAACTTCTCAACACAGGCAGTGCATAGGCGCACTACCTCTCTTGAAAGACAATACTCCACAATTGAATTGCAGAACACTATCCCAAGGTCTCTTGGGTGTCAGGTCATGACAGTGCTTAGATACCTCAGTAGTTTGATGTGATTTGTTGGAATCACAAGGCAGTCTTACAAAAAATACAAAGCATGGAAATAAAGCATGGAAGTTGGATTTAAGAATGGAGTTCTTAAGGTGGAAAGTTGTTGTGCACTGGCTGTAGGTTCAAATAGCAATCTGGAACTCCACTTAATTGTTGAATTTGGCTTTACAATGTGCAATGAACCTTAACATAGGTCAGTTACTAAAAAAAAAGGAAAAGGGAAAAGGAGAGGAAAAGTTCCTAAGTATGAAGCTTGCTATGAATAGTGACAATGGAGTTCCTGTGATGGACAATTCCTTAAAACAATATCCCACTTAACTAGGGATTTCACAGTATCATGGAAATTGTGCTATCTTCTAAGGGATGTAGATATTTCATCCTTCATCCACCACATACATGCATGAATCAAAGATGAATGTTTGGAATAGCTTCAAATCAAGTCCAGGCTAACTTTGCACAGCTATCTACCATCAGCAAATGGCAAAAAGTATGGACTAAGGAGTCATCAACAAAGCAGGGATTTTCACAATCACCCAACAACATTCCTCAGATTTATCCAAAGAAAGGAAACAACTAACTAAACAGCAATAAGATCTAAGTCAAACATCTAACATTGGAGAATGAATCAAATAACATGAGAGAAACCAAGAAAATACACCAAGTTAATGTCTTTTCTTATAAATTTCAGCAACATGTCTTTACAACAACTCAACTCTCACTTTGCAAATGAGGGGAGTGCTCTATTTATAGTTTCCAAAAAGTTACATGAATGGCCAAGATTCATTCTCATTGTGTGGCCAAGATTCATTACAAAATAGGGTTTCACCTACCCCCAAATAGTTTGCAATTTAAAATACATTTTTGTCTCTTCCCTATTTCGTCTTCTTGTGGATGGCATTGTAGCTCTTTCGTCCTTTAGTGGATTGTTGTTTTCCTTGTTGTAGCTACTCTTCAGGGAATTCTTTATCTTGGGCTGGGTTGTCCTTCTGCTCCTCAGAAGCTGCATGTTCTATATACTTGAGGATGACCGCTTGGAGCTTGTCAATTTTAAGGATTTCACATCGTAACCCCTGGTAGCTCCATTCCTTAGCATTCTCCTCCAGCTTTTTCCAATCTTCATCATACTTTGAGCCTTGGTCCCTAAACAGCTCTGATTGGTTGAAGGCGCGGGTAGCAAAACTCAGGAACTCCTTTATGATTTCTCCAGCTGTCTCATCTTTCATCTTTTCCTTGAAGTATGGTTTAATCTTCTCAGGGTCCATTTGCACAGTGGGCATGTCATATCCCGTCATTAGCTCTAGATATCGGGCACATTCCGCCCGGATTTCATTGATCCACTCAATATCAGGATCAACCCTGCTTAGGATTTGCTCCAACCTCTCCTTCTAGTTGTCGAGATCTCTGCGCCACACATCCACTAGCCAGTGATCTTCTTTCTTCAGTTCTAGCTTCTCCTCCCATGTGGCCTCATGCATCTGAAGGATAGCTTCAATTCTTGGGAAGGTGGAGTTGTAGGTGGCGGGAAAATTGGTGCAAAGCCTCTTTGTGCCCTCCAGGGACTGAATCAAGTCTAAGAACTTGTTGGTTGTCCGAACAGCCCTACTGATCCCCATGTTTCTAGTGTATGCAACTTTTTAGAACTAATCCTTGGTGGTTTTCTCCAAGTTCTTCCTTCTCTCCATCTTATCAATCTATTCTTTGGAGAGCAACTGTGGTGCGGCCGTGGAGGTGGTGGGCAGGTCATCCACTGAGGACCATTGCTATATATAATCTGTCAAAGCTGCAATCTGTGCCTTGAGCTCATCCTTGGAGACCTTGTCCTGCTTTATCAGGTGAACCACCGTGGCCACCGACTCCTCAAGGTGCTCAACCTTTTACTCTCTAGTTGTTGTCCCCAATTCAATGGTGGAGATACTATAACTTACCCCAACCTGGCCAATAGTAGGCATTGCAATTTGTGCTGCTCGGGAGCCAGAAGCATCCATTGCTACCTTGGATCGAACCTTGGGCTTCTTCTCCTTCGTCGTTGTGGTATGGGATCGAGCCAAGATGGCCTCCAACCTCGCCCTCAGGTCTTTCAGCATAGGGGTTGTCTTTTCAAGTTGCCTCTCCAACCACTCGGGCACCATAGACTTATCCTTGGGTGACTCACGGCTATCCTCACCCTTCTCAGTCAAAGGAAAGACCTCTACCTCCTTTTCTTTTTGAGGTTCTCCCTTCTTTTGGGCAGCATCCTCCTCCTCTTCGTCAGAGTCATGAACGAACACGAGGCGCTTGACGGGCAGCCCGGCAGATGGCTGTTGGATGGGGCCTTCTTCTTTTGCTACCTCTTCTTCCTTCTTCTCCTTAGTAGCCTCGGCCTCGGGGCCTGTGATAACATGGGCTTCAGCCTCGGTTGGATCCTTTTTCTATTGCTCTTCTGGTGGCTGCTCCTCTTCACCATGGGGTGATTTTTCTGCCTCCTCCCCAACGTCCTTGAGTTGCTGCGCCAACTCCTCCTCAAGGTCCTCATCGAACGTTTGGATGATTTCCTTAGCATCTGAGCCACCCTCTTCATCTTCACTCCCAGAAGAGCCCATCTCCTCCCCCTCATAGACCACCCTGTTAATGGTTCGGTGCTCGTACTCAGGGTGCTCATGATATTTGTCGGCCTCTTCCTCAATAGGCTTAGAGGCTTCCCGTTCTTGCACCTCCAACTCCTTCAAGATTTGCATTGTGGACTCCATTGCTGGTGGCCCTGTTGGCGGTTGAAAAGGCTGAGTAGTCGCGAGGGCTTGGGCGAGGGCCGCTTGGAGAGTAGGATCCATTAAGATTTGTGAGAGCTCAAAGGGAAGGTTTTGCATGTGCCTGGTAAGAGCCTCAGGCATAGTGGCAAGGGGAACAGGTGATGTTATTGTTGCCAGAGGGAGCGATGTGATTGGCGACATGGCAGTAGAAGAGGAAGGGGGAGTGGTCATACCAGAAGATGAGTCAATGTTAATTATTGACTCAGCCGGGGGTGAAGGGGCAAGATGGATGGAAATGTCCACTGCCGGTGGAGATGCGGCAACCATAGGATGGGCAAGGAGAGTTAATGGGGGCTGCATTTTTGTCATAGCCACTATCTACTTGAGCCTTTTGGGAGATGAACCTCTCATTTCTTTCTTTGCTTGCTCCTTGGGATCTGTAGACTGTGCGGTCTTTGTTCCCTTTCTCTTCTGGGACCTAGTGACTAGAGGAGACTTGGAGGTCTCAACAGTTGATGTGGTGGCGGCAATGTCCTTCGTGGAACTTGGCTCACTTTTAAGCCCTTCATAGGTTAGGACCACCCCTTGCTGCTTTAGATATGCCACCTGCCCATCGATCCACTCCCGGGTGCGAGTTATAATTGGTTGGGTGATGGTGTCCAGGTCATCAACCTCCTGTTCATCCTAGTCAATTGATGGTATTGGCAAGTTAGCAACTGCAGGGTACCTTGGGTGCATAATAGTAGACTCATCCTCCTCGACTTGATCCAGCACTGGGAATGGTTGTACTCTTCTCAGGAACTATATGGTCATGCACATGTAGTGCCTTGTCTAGACCTCCTTGTCATCTTTGCAGTCAGCCCAGAAATCTCCAATGTGGTATTGGTGGGCATATGCTGGCCCTAGTGCTTTTCTAACATGGCCATGTGGGTCCATCTGCGGGCGAGCAGTGTACCAATCGAAATGGTAATCCTTGAGCTCCTTCTTAGAGTTACTGGCACATTAGAACGTTTGTAGTCGGTACATGCCCTGGCCGAGGGTCATGGGGTAGGGGATCCCTGCCACGTGTTTGTTGCTGAAGATTCCTAGATGTGTTGGAGTTGTTGAGAAAGCTCTAGGAGGATGATCCTGTCATTCGGGTACCGAGATAATCTATTCGGCCTTTCAGTGAAACCCTAAGCGCAGATGTATGTAAACTTGGGGAACTGGATGAATAGGAAAGCATACTCCTTTAGGAGTGCCCTAGCGCTATGGGAGACCCTCCTCTCAGAGTCTCCGATGATCAATCTGATTATGTGGCCGACAAAGGCGTCATTAACTCTGCAGTACTCCTTGAAATTACGGTATTGGAGCTGCGGGTATTTGTCATAGGCCTTGAGCCCTCTTTTTTGTCCCTGATCGAGTGCCACAAACAACCCGCTGTATTGCCTTCGATCTGCTAGGGATTAGATGAGGTAGGAGGTCATGTAAAATTTGGAAGTCTTTTTCACATTGACGAACTGCTCATGGAAGCAGTCGCTTATAATTCCTCCCTAATAGAATGAGACCTTGGTCGTGATGTCCTCATTTCCCCACAAGATTTGCTCAATGAAATAGGCCATCCACTCCTGGAAGTAGGCAGCCGTTGGGAGACCCATAACCCTGCTCAATAATTTTACCAGGTCGTGGTAGTCCTCGTGGAAATCACTACGGAATAGTTCCTGAGGAACTTTCATAGTGTTGCCTCATTTTTCTTTAAGCCAATAGAGGTTGATTGACTTCTTGCATCCTCCTGGATTAGCATCCCATGCCACCTGGCATTCTTCCAATGTGGGGACCTCCATCTGCTGGAATGTGGGAATATGGAATGTCTTGGTGATTCCTTTTGGAGACATGTCCGCAAGGATATTCCCTTCCTTGTCCACAATTGTTCTGGTGTCTGCCTGATAGGCTTCCCGGCAAGCCATCACTAATTCAGGCACCACGAGCGAGGGAGGGAAACCGACGGCCTTGGCAATTCTACTCTATCGTATTAACCTGGCGTTCTTTGTGGTCGGGTTGACCCTGACCCTTTGAGTGAATTCATCTATGTCCACCTGGCTGATATTGGTATCTAAAATTTCCTTCCAGTCTGTTGTGACCTTTAAGTGGAGCGGCTCGCCTTGGAACTGAAACTTCATTTGATCCTTGTCTTCCTTTCCCGGAGGGGTCCTTCCTAACTTCTTGCCCTTATCCTTTTCAACGGAGGCCCCTGAAGTTCCTGCTCCTAATTCCATATATTCTGCAAGCAAGGGAAAAGTCAACATAATAAAATATCAAAAGTGTTCATGTTAGTCCATATTTCGAAAATAACATCTAAATAATCAATCAAGTATATCATAAATCTTATCTCTTAACATTATTGATCTTCATTTTAGGGCATTTAGACAATCCGGGCCCAGAGGGCCGGACTTCTCTGGCAGGAATGCTGCCTGGAAGGGAAAACATAGCCGAAAGCTCCCAGAGACATTTTTGGTCAGCTTTTGATGTTTTAGGAGACTCATGATGAAGAAGAGAAAATTTTAGGACATGGGTCAAGGTCAGATTCCAAATTTGGGCTTGTTGGATCGATCTAAGGGGCTTCAGACGTTTCAGGCCGGAAAGCCGCCAGGAGATAGCAGTTGGCGACAGCGGACAAACAACGGAAATCCGGTGGAGGAAGTTTGAGGGTTGGGGTCCGGGGGGCCGAAGGACGGCCGGCATAAAATCAACTTCTTTCGAAGGCCCGGGCTGGCAACACCGGGAAGGCGGGTGGACTTCGCCATTTGGGATGGCAAGCCTTGAATGGAAGTCCAGAAGCAGAAGCCCGGGAGCAAGAAGTTGGCGGCATAAGTTCATCATTTAAACTTAGCGGCATTTGGCGTTCATGATCTAGACGGTGCCTAGCAGGTCGGAGCCCGGAGGACGGAGTTCCAGGCAAGAATTTCTACTAGCAGTGCAGGGTAAGCGGCGGACTTCTGAGGACAGAAGCCCGGACACCGGGGCTCGGAGAGCAGATGGCTAAGCGGGGATTCGGCAATATTCAATGGCAGACGACACCTCGCAGCCCTGAGAGGGGACAGCTGGCCAGGATTTCCGACAGCACGAGGGAAATGGCCTTCTGAGAACGGAAGCCCGGGAGCTGGGGCCCAGGGCACAAAAGTCATTTTTCTTCGAAAGAACAAGCGCACGACGGAGAGGAAGGCAGGGTCCGAGGGTGGGGCAGCATCGGGGACCTCGCCGAAAGACTTCACCGTCAGGAACGACAGAAAATAAGACATGGAGGTCTGACATCCAGGGCCCGAAGGTGCCAGAGAAGTAAAAAAATTCATATCGCCAAAGTCTAACAGTGAGAGCCAGGGCGGACCTCGAGAGGCAGGAAGTCATGCAACGAATTCCGTTGAGGACAGCAAAGCACAGGCGGTACTCTGGAAATGGAGCTTCGGGGTCCGGAACCTAAGGGGACAAAAGGACAGACCCTTGATTTTGAAGTTTAGATGGCGAGGAGCACGTCAGAGTCCGGAAGCCAGGAGGCAGGGGCAGTTTCATAGTTTATGCGCGGTGAATGGCAAACGAAAGCCCGGGTAGGGAAACCCGATGGACCGGGCCCAGAGAGGGGAATCGCCATCGGCGGGTGTTTGAGGTTTTGAAGTTTAACGGCGAAGGTGGGCCTCGGACCTGGGGTGACAGATTGCCCTGTGCGAAGAACAGCCGCGCTACGGAAAAGTTCTGAATCGGCGGCGAGGGAATTTTTACGAGTTTTGCCAATTTTCCAAGATGTGGGTTTGGTGGGCAACTTGGTGTTCTATCAATCTACGCTCTCCTAGGGATTGTTCATTTATTTAAATGTTTCAAAATTATAAAAACAACAGTCGGGAGGGTGAGTGGATTGCCTACCTCAACACACACTAGGCGAGGGACGTGGGATCCACACACGATCGATGGGTTGATGCTGAGGGCGATGATTATGACATCGTTGAAGGCGGTGGGCTCCAGATGATCAGTTCTCAATTGGCTCCAATCCTGCAGAATGATAAAGATAGCCCGAATTGGGCTTTTTATACCCCAACTACCATGAATGACTGCAATAAATGCTTATACGGCCGTGGGAAAAGGTTGATGGAATTTGAAATTAGGTTGGCGGTGGTGGCGGCGGGAACCCCAGGACCCAGTGGCCGAAAAGATGTGGCGTGATGGCCACCTTGAAATTTCTCGTTTAAATGATGGCGGCGGGGATCGGCTCGGGGTCCGGAGGGCGGGGAGACGCCTGTGATCCGCCATCAGGGACAGCGGAACCGCCACAGAATTCTGGAAACGAGAATTCTGGGCGGCCGGGCCTGGAAGAGTCCACGACAAACAAGCACCCAAAGATAAACCGGCGGAGACAAGGCTGGCGGGGCGCTGCGAGAAGCTTTCCCCATAGACGACGAAACTAGGGAAAAAGTCCGGTAGCGGACCCCCGAGGTCCGGGGCCCGGAGGGACAGGTGCCGCCCCAAAATTTTGAAACAAGTTTCCGACAGAGGGCGATGGGGCGAACCCCGAGGTCTGGAAAGACGCCCGACGAATGCTGCATGGGACAAAAATTTCATAGGGGAAACCCAAAGAGGGAACTCCGGACACCCTAGCCTGGAAGGGCCCGGGGCCGTTTCATGGCCAAAATGCCAGAGGGACTCCCCGAGGCCCCAGAAGGCAGCAAAAACCAAAAAGCGGGGGCATGATCAATTTATGATGGAACTTTGGAGCAACATCGACCATGCGAAACATCAAAAAGAGGGGCATGCAAAATGAGGCAGCCCCAAAAGACCCGACAAGGTGAAAGAAAAGAGGGTCCCTGTTCCAAACGGGGCGTGTGTGCTAAAGGCACAACACACTACTTCATACACCAAGTTGAGGAGATTGAATTGTGTGGACCTGTACACACAAGGTCAATGTGGATGGTTGAGAGGCACTTGAAATTTTTGAAGGCTTTGGTTAGACAAAGAGCACAACCTGAGGGTTCTATGGTGGAGGGATATATGGTATACCAGACCATGGTGTACATTAGTGAATATCTTCCTAAGTTTGTAGCAAAGATCCATGTAGATTGCATTTGGTATCCCAACTCCATTAAGAAATTTGAAGGGGAGTACCTGATGGGGAAAGGTAGATTGAGGAAAATGAGAGGTAATTATAAGATGGTCATGGAGATTAATTAGAATAAATTTTACATATGGTTTTTATGTAGATTGTACTTATTTAACTTTTAATCTTTAATATACATCTATTATAAATTAAGGTCATATACTGTGGTATTTAACTAACTATACGTCGTTTGTGAATTTTATTTTTTTTATACAGTTGGTCGAGAGTGGGATGCACTACATTTTTAAGTCACCAATAATCTTGATTGGATAATGGTATAGATTGAACGATGTCAACAATTTGGTCGTGCATTAACATGGGAAGGTGTGGCTTTATTGGTTAAAGAAGCTCATTGTAATGGAGATTCCAATGTTACACAAAGGGAAATTGATCTAGCATATGGTTTAAGAGATAAATAGGTACGCATAAATATATTAATCACCCATATTATTTAATTATTTTCAAGTATATTGATGTATATATATATGTTGAGATTGTTTTCTTTGCATACATTTAGATAAGAATAAATATGTTTATCAACTGATGATATTGCAATAATTTTTACATGTTTGACAAATTGTAGGTGAAACACCACAAGGCTATGTGGTGCAATGGACATAAATTTTGAATCAAAATGTTGGATGACATGATGAAAACTTGTGATTCTGGTATAACAACAGTCTTTCAGGTGACTAATGTTTCATCTAGAAGTGGCATACATCAAGAAGTCCCAGAAAATCAATACTATGGGATTTTGGATGATATACTTCAGTGTGACTTTAAGTCCTTTAGATTAATTTTGTTCTTCGTCCTATGGTACAAGCTACGATTGAATGAAAATGATCTTAAGAGAACTGTTATTGAACATGATAATGGATTTACCATGGTTAATACAAGGTTGATAAAGCAAGCTGGAAATGAGCCCTATGTTCTTCCAAGCTAATGTGAGCAGGTATTTTACTTAGAGGTTCCAAGTAAACTGGGTTGGTCATTTGTTGTTAGACATGATCCAAGAGGAAGGCTAATAAAGTATAATGTGGTGGAAAAAGAAGATACCAAAGAACTAGAAGATGGTGTAGATGATGATCAGGATCAACAATTAGCTGATGATGTCCTTGACAAAGATGTCGAAGAGGAGGAACTAGATCATGATGATGTAGGAGTTAATGTTCATGAAGATGATATCCATGTGGATGATGACATTATCAAAATTGATATCGATGATAATGATGATATGACTAATCCTTATAATGTCTAATCTGGATCGAATGATACAAACAAAGAGTTGGATGAAGAAGAAGATCAATGACATTGAAATGTATAAGTTATGCGATTATATTATCTATTTGATATTAATTTCTTGATAGAATTATATTTGACTTATGTGGTTACATAATTAATACATGATGTTTTTAATTTTTATGCCATTACATAATTAATTTAACTATGTACTTTTTAATGTTTGAAAGGTCAAAAAATTAAAACATTTCAATAGTGATGTTAAAAACTTTGAAATTAGTGTGTTTTATGTTTCATGTGATCATAAAATATTAAAAATGTCAGTTGTAGAGGTGGTTGTTCAGTGGTTGATGTGTATGTTGGTTCTTTTTGCAATGTATCCAGTTTTGTCTTCTAATGTACCTATGGAATTTCCAATTCCAATCAAAGGTAGCTCGAGGGACCTGGACCAACTGACAAGGACTTTAAAATCCTCCTACACTTTGGGCTCCGCAAGACCCGGGAGGGTGATCTCTTAATGTGTTTACAACCTCTGCACCATTATTATAAACAACATTAACAATAACAAATGTTCTCACTTAATAGCTCAACACGATAAGATAATATCAAATAGAATTGGCTATTCATAGACAATATCAACTATCTAGAGAGTGAGATAACTAAACACAATCCATTGTATAAGATAGTCAATAATTTGCAACTTGTAGCAAGCTCTAGGCAAAGACAAACAAATATTGAACTACACTAATAATTACAACTTAGATCAGTTCCATATATCCATTGCAAGAGTCAATTTCATAAGCATCTAGAGGTTTATAACAGATTTAATACATCACATATAATATCCCTGACAATATTGCATTACAATTTCATCAGTATGCATTATAACCCAGGACTACTTATCAAATCCTTATACAACACATATTTGCCTATAATCCCATTCAAGAATTTTGATTAATTCCTTGAATTAAAGCTAAAATAGAATCATACACACCACAATAGTGAGATGGATAAAACAACCCTTAGTTATTTCATTCAAAGTTCAAATATGCATGTACAATGGAGAGACATGAGCTCGAATTTTTATTTCAACTCAAATGCTAGTACTGTTATACAACATTAAATTTCTATGAACCCAAAAATTGTTACAGAATGATTCAAAACCTAAATTGCATTTCTATGAAACCATAAAACTTTACAATTTTCTCTACAACTTCACCTAGACTCGACAAAAATTATCTAACTTACTAACCCATACTTTTGGCCTTGAAATCCTTCTTATAGAAAATGAAGGAGCAAACAAGCACCGGGCCACAAAGTGCACCTGTTACCAGCCAATTGGCGCTCTTGGTGATATTCCAAAATTTGTTACAATAGCCACCACCTTGAAAAATATTCTTGTTCATCATATTAGTTGAGGAATGTTGATGCAAAAAACCACAAGAAAACCGCACCGAGAAAGTCATCAACACAAAACTGGAACCGTTGCAACCACAACATCTAATCTACCACCTGTTAGTAGTTCACTCCTTTTACTCCTCCTCAGTCAAATATTTAGCTACCCAATTCTAGTACTCATCATCAATTGGCCAGTTAAGATTAATTACCTCATCCACCTTGGTATTATAAGGTGTATATTTTACCGCTACCTTATTCACATCCCTTTCAAAAGATTCCAAAAATGAGCTAGTACTAATGATTTTGTCCATATAGCTCACCAACAAATCATAGTCTAATTCATCACAAATTGAATTTATTTGATCATTATGGCCTCACTTGCTTGAGCCTGCCATTGTTGAAATGACCTAATTTTCCCCTGCTCATCAATTATATTAGGTAATAATATGTTACCTCAATCATTGAAAATCTTCACCACCTCTCTAATCTTCCTACTCAATTCATCTAGTAAGGTCTGAAAACCTTTCAATGATTTTACTAACACATGAGTAGGCTTTAATGATTGGGGCCTATTATTTATATCAAACCTTGAGGCCTTATACATGATATCTAGATCATTGGCCCTAGGGATCCAATTTTTAATTATTGGTATATCACTACTTCCTAATTCCTATCAATATTCTTTATTCCTGCTAACAACAAAGAATATAAAGAATGTATAGATAGCAATTTTCTATCAACCTTTTCATTTAAATGCCTCAAAATAGTAGTAACAATTTTCTTTTGCTTTAAGAGAGATCCCTCCTCATTTTTGTTTAATGATGCCTATAATTTATCAATTTTTTGCACAAGCTACTTCTTTGTAGGATTGACAGAGCACTCTATTTCTTCTTCAACTTCATCTAAAGAAAGCGTGAGGATAGGATTTTGACTAGGAGATCCTAGTGTTGAAACAATTGGCGAAGTAGGAGGAACTAACCCTACTGTGGAAGGTAATGTACTGGTTCCTAGAGAACTTGATGTATCCCCAATCTGCTTATACCTAAACCTCTCCACTTTAGTTTGCAACTCAACATTTTTTTGCTGCATCTTGTTGTACTCCTCAATCAAAAGGTTATATTTTTCCATTAAGCTCTTCCTTTCAGCTTCCTCCCTTTCAACAGTATTTTGGGCCAATTTGGCCACATTCACAATAAAATTAGTGGCCTCAATGGTTGAGGTCTCTGAAGCTCTCTTTATTAGCAATCCTCCCTTGAAATTTGGATTAATATCAAAAACATATAGTTTTCTCCCTTGTGGGGCCAATGCCCAAATTGCCAAAGTTTCATATTCCTCACTGAAAGTAGAGTTTTGTAATGCTACCTTGACCTCTTCTTCAGAGTCTTGAAAGGGATTCTTAGACTTCATAATAGCATTAAAGGCTACTGCATCTGCAATGTCCCATTCAAGCAAAATTAATACACCAGCCTGAATCACTATTTTTCTTCCTTCGTCAGGAGTGATCTTGAATTCTTCCATTAATTCAGCTTTTACCTCCTTGTCATTCTCCTGGTCTAACCTGTCAGGCCTTAGTTCTCTTCTCTACCTACATTTATCTTGATACTCTTCAAACTTCATCCTCCATACAAATTGTAAGAATATAGGAGTTTTTACAAATGTATTGTCATCTAGAAACTCCTTGCATGCCTCCATTCTTGCATCTTGTACACTTTTACCTTTCATATCTAAATAAGATAAAACTAATTCAACTAGCCTAGGAGGGGAAGGCATACCAACTTCCATGTCTTGATCAGTAACAATAATCTCATCCATCAGATCCTCTAGTGGTTGATCAATTCTTTGCCTCTTAGGGCTTGGTTTAGATGGTGGTGATGAGGGATTGGCTTTCGGTGATGATTCTAAATCAATAATTTTGATTGCCCCAGGCACTTTGAATTTTGGACTTGGTTGTGGATGCCCTTTCATAATCTATTTTCCTTTTATGTCCACTTCTTTTTCATTACTTCTACTATCCTTTTTCCTCCTGTAAATGGGCCACCTTTCCGTAGGCTGCTATGTTGGCCTTGTTTCGATTGGTCTAACACCTTGCTCTTGTACACCCAAAATCAATTCTAAATTTACCTTTTATTTCCTCAATGTGCCCATAATTTCCTTGAAGTTTCCCATCAAAAAGTCAATTTTTTTATGGTGGGGACTAAACTCCAACAGTGGATCATACTTCAGATCCATTTTGTGCACAACATCTAATAGCTTACCATAAGCTATCCATTTCTCCTTTTTCAATTCTTGTATATTCAAATCAAATTCATTTCTAATCAAGTCTTCAGGGAAATTGAACTCATGCAAAAAATTTCTAGCTTTTATTCTTTGTCTGAAAAGAGCAAAGAAACCCTCAGGATCAGGCTACCGCTTTGGTCCACACCTCAAATGGTAATCATTAAATAAATTATCAAAATGCGTCTAGCCTCCCTTTGAAAATACAAAATCAAACACCACTATATAATCTGGGAAAAATATTTCCTTACCCCTTCCAGTGAGGTTGTCCTCATGAATACAACCTATCTGCCACATGACTTCTACAAATCCCACTCTTTGTGGCACATTGTATTGCAATATCTGAGGGGATCCCTGAAAATTATGTACTCTCAAGACAGTGCTGACTAGGTATGGGATAATGTCACCCCAATTATGGTAAACCTTCAATTTTGGCTTCCTCTCCTTTGGCCTGAGGAAATCATGTAATTCCTCAGGGATCCTAGGTATATTCACCATTAATCTAGCCCTTAATTTGGAAGCAAAAAAATTATCAAATTGCACATAACTAGTGCTTTTCTTATTACAAGATAAATCTACAACCCATATATCTGTACTGGCAATCTTTCTCCATCAACTGATTATCTTAATTTCATCCTTTCAGAGAAAAATTCAACATTCTTAAACAAAAACATATGCATTAGCATAGAATACCAAAAGAATTGAGTTCTAGTATCATTGTTTTGTAGCTTTGACAACCCTTCATGCATCCTCTCAACCAAGAAAGAAGCGAAGTCATAGGTCATAGAGAAGTTAAGGTGTTGTATTTGCACCCCCATGAACATATAAGCAATGGGCATTACTGCACCAGGACTGAAACCCAAAATCTGACATAAAGAATAGAAAGTGGCTAGGAAATGGTTTGCAAAACAATTTAATTTGAAAGGTTCCTAGTCACTAGGGCTAATATGAAATTTTGAACCTCTTGCCCTAGCCAGATGAGGTGGAAGAAACCTTGCTCTAAAAAAATATTTCAGCTTTGCATACTTCTGCTTCATTTCCTCAAGGTTGATAGGAACCAAGTCTTTTCTTGGTTTAGTCAAGTCAAAAATATGTTGGACCTCTTCTTTATTAATTCTCAATAGAACCTTTCCATCATTGTCCCTGATTATTTGTGTAATAGAGTCATATCTTGTAGCCACTTCCCTAAGAAGCTCTACATCAGGGAATACATTTGGTACCACTAGCTTCCCCATATCATACATCCATCCATTTGAAAAAGGGTGAGAAAAATTCCTCTGTCCATACCACAATCTAAACAATTCCAAGCCAGTGAGGGGAACCCTAGCATTGGAAATGTTGGAGCAATTATACACTAACCCTTCCCCTAGGATTTTCCATCGCATTAGGACCAATCCCTTCCTCCTATCATTTATTGACAAGGGAAATCAATCCAGGAAATCATCATACAGGTTTCATTTCAAATATTCAGTCTAGCCAGAATGTTTCTTGGGTGGTGCCCTCTCAAATAAACTAGGGCTTCTTTACAATGTCATAATTCAGATAGCTAGGACTAACCAAAGATAGAAAATTACAGGAGAAAACACTGCAATTTCTCACAACTATAATTAAACTATAGCCCTAACACATTCATCAACAAGCTCATAGCACATCAAGCTAATCCTTTCCCAAATTCAAATGCAAAATGACTGGGAGGCACAAAAAATAAACTCACAACTCTATTCATAGAACTCCTAAATTCTGGCTGCAGAAACTCGCAATTCTACCTTCAGCTCTGAAATTGCTCCACAGAATAGTTGAATGCTTTGTGATACAGACCAAGTATGAAAAATTATTTTATTGTTAATCAAATCACACTAGCAAGTGTCTCATCCGCCATTAAAACTCAATTTTACGCTGCACAAACTACTCCAACCATAATTGATGCAGATTTAAATTTGAGACATCAATTCTTTAGCTTGATCAAATCATCAATGACCACCTTCAAAACAAGCTGACATAATTGGAAACATGGAAATAAGGGGCCCACCTTACCATACACTATGAAGGAAGTCCACTTGGCAGTTTCCTGCGATATCACAATCCTGAAAATTTTGATTGCGTGATGGCGGGCAACTGTTGATCTTGAGCTTCAATGATCTCGTTCCTTTAACATAGTCGCCGGCCACATGTCATTAACCTTTGAGTAGCTTTTCCAATGAGATTATAACATATCTGTCGATTTATAACATGTGCGTCTCAAGAACACTTTAGTAATCCACCCCCTAATACATTTAAAGTCAGCTAGTGTTTCTTTACTCTTTAGGCTTCATCAGATTAGATACGTGGTGCCCGCCCATAATTCCACAATCAACCCAAGCACCATCATGGGATGGTAGGGAACGACTCAGATCAAATGGCAGTTGGTCAGCGATAGTGCAAATTTTATCCCCCGGATAGGACACATGGTGCCCACCTGTGATTTCACAATCCTTCAATTCCTGATCATGGGATGACGGGCACTGTTGATATCTATAGGAAATACATGAAACGACAACACTAAATCAACCCTTGCAAAATAAAAAATTATTTAAAAGGAGAAGTGGGAATTACTAGGTGGATGACAAACAACAACATAAGTTGTTTTTCAAAAGATGAAACATGAGGCCAACCGAGACTTAGGAAATAAAACCCTACAGAGGAAATAAAGTATTAAAATCAATGTTGGGTTTTAATTTTAATCCAGAGACATAAGCCTAAGCCATTAACCTTAGTGGTCATGTCACCGACAACTTAGCCAAATCCTTTCATTAAATACTAACTGTGTAATGTGTAGGTTTTTCAGATTCAAAGATATGGGAGAAGATATCGATCATACCCTGCCAACTCGCAGACCTAAGGTGCCACCCTGTTATTTGGCGCGAGGTCAACAAAAGGTAGATGTGTGTCCTGTATGGAATGTGGGGCCCAATATCCACTATTGAGCTAATGTAAATCTTAGTTGTTCCCTGCTAGCTTGCAGGAGGAAGATGAAGGTTGGTTAAAAGTCGCGAGGTCAACGAGATTGCATTGCGTAGCTCCAGCCATTTAGTTTGCAAAGTGCATAGGACCTGCCGAAATGGATTAATGTTATTGGTCATGAGGAAGGTGAACGATGCTTCGTTGGATGTCAAACTGAGTTAGCCTGAGATAAACCATTTGATCTACCAACTCTTCAGGAGATTAGTGGGTAGTATTCAATGTTGGAAAATGGCACATGGTGGTCATTTTATCCTACAACCGGTGAAGCATTAATGAATTATTCCTTTCTTGTGTAGTCACATCAATCTCAATCTATGTGAAGATGTTATTGTTGGAAATCATGAAGGGTGATCTTTGGATTCTCATGCAGCTCTAATTAAATAGTGACAATACATATGCCACCAAATTTCCATGTTTACACATGCATTTTTACTAAGCATTGATGAAGGTTGCCATTACCTCCCACAATAAATACAAGAGGAATTAACTGCTAATAGTGTCATTCTTGTAGCAGTTAGAGCACTTTGTGGGATGAGTCTAATCAAGTTTGAGTGCTTTTCTGAGAAGAGAAAATGAGTTAGTAAGGAGGTTTGTTCATTTGAGCACACAAAAGCTCAGTCCTGCTATTCTGGAAGGTTCTTTGGTTGATAAGCCCAAGCTTGTTCCCACTAGATGTAGTAGAAGGCTGCAATTCCAAGACGTTGTTGCTCAATTGGTAGATGACAAAGGCAAGCAGTCGGCAGTTTGCTCTATTATTGGTGTCAGTAGGAAAATAAGGTATGGGCATGGCTCCTCTGGATTCCAACACTCACCCATTGACCTTACAAGAAACACTTCTGGTGATGTAATTGAGACCGACTCTGACTACTGTTAGTATTTACCTCACTTCAATTATAGTATGGCCTTTGATGAGGAAGTGATATATGTGGTGCCATTGGCTATTAAAACCCCAAGCAGACGGACTAGAACCGTATTGGGAAAGGAAAAGAAAGAAGAGAGGCTGAGGGTCTACCATATTGGGAAACAACTAGAAGCACGTATTTATACCGAGGTCTGTGTGTTGGTAAGGGCAGGGTGGCAGGTAAATAAGAAGTTGTGGTGCCTTCGTGGCAATTTGGTTGCCTAGGTTTTTTGTGTGCATAGCGACAAGGGGATTCTGAAAAAGATTTGTCTTCCCTTTTCTTTTAGCTTTCCCTAGTTCGTGCGCCACTATGTTTTCCAGATTCAACTTGTGGGAAGTTTTCAAATGAAAGTCAAATGCAATGGAGATTTTGTTCAAATTAAAATTTGTGGTGAAATTACATTTGAGCCCAAAGCTTGTTGCTCCCTTGTCATATAAAAGGGAATTCAAGGCTCATTTGTAGGGAGAGAACTGATGAAATATCTAGCTAGTTTTTGAGTTGAATAAATGGGTACAAGGATATCTATCCTCTAATGAGGAAGTGATATCTATGGTGCCATTGGTTGTTAAAACCCCAAGCGGATGGAATATAATAGATAGCCTATTTTGAGTTTTGGATGAATATATGCAAATTATCTTAAATTGTATGCAGATATGACTTATAAGCATGAATAAACATATAATTCTAATATATTTTCTCTCCTTATATGATTTGAGAATTTTGAATGAAATATTAATGATGTTGTCATTCTTATTTTGAAATTTTATTTGTCATAGTTTACAATTATTTACTTAAAGGTTGATAAGTATTAATATATCAGAGAATTGAGCTCCATAATGCAAGGTATTATATGAGTAGTCCATTCTATTAAATTCTTGGCTCATTTCTGCTAACGGTAAATGGGTAACTAAATATTTAACTGACGAAGAATAAAAGAATAATATGTAAATGGGCCGCTCACTCACTCCCTCTATCTCTCTCCCCTTAACCCTAAACCCTTAATATTAGGTGTGTATTAAAACATTATAAAAGTATAAATTTGTGGAGTTCTATTAGGAATTGAATGATAAATGATGATGAATGGGAAAATATAAGGGTGTAAAAGCACAAAGTTGTGTCACACTTTTAGCCAACTTATCAACACAATTGAATTTAAGTATTTCTAACTAAAAATCAATTTTGGTCAAACATATGATCTAGTAAGATTCAATCTAGCTAAGTTAGATGCTTCCACAACTTTTTCAACTAAAATTGTTGCCTAAAAATGTATGGAGCACCATTTTGAGTCGAATTTACTAAAAAAATTAAATTATTTGAAGAACTTGAAGTTTCAATAACTCCCGCTAATGTAAACAACATTTTTTTTAAAATAAAAAATAACCTTTTGTAAATCCATAAGTCTAGTTTTCAAAAATATATTTATTTTAATATTTTAATTATTTTTTATATTTTATATTTTATTTTTACTAAAATTAGGTTTTCAGCACAAAATATTAGGTTGATTACTATGCCAAGGAAAAATAATATAACTTATTAAAAGAAATTGAAAAAAATATGATGCACTAGATAAAAGAATCTATTTTAAGATGGTATAATTTTTTTTCCATTTTAGATAAATATTCAATATGAAAGTTGACGTCCGATGAAAACCGTTGTTTTTTGATTCACGCACATTTTAATATTTATTTAAAAATATATATTTATCAAAATTGGAAAAAAATATATCCATGCACTAAAATTTCAAGTTATAAATACACAAAAAAAAAATTGAAAGAAAAAAAATAAAATTTACTATAAAAAGTTTGACGTCCCATGCAACTTCATTTTTCAGCATTTTATCAGCAACTAAATTATAGTTTTAATTTATTAAAAACTAGTGTAAATAATTTTATATTTTAAAAAATACAAACATAAAATATACTAAAATACATATTTTTACTAGATTTACATCATTTCAAAATTCAAAACATATATACTTTTAGTGATTAGTTTAAAAATTGGATTAGTGGCGGTTCCTTTATAAGTGTGTCTGACTTTGTGCTTTTACCCAAAGGCACTTTAATATTTTCAACTAAAAGTTAGAGTTCAATTAGGATTAGTGTTCACTTAGGGTTAGGTTTAGGGTTCAATGAATGTTCAATTTGGGTTAGGATTGAGGATGAGGTTGGGGTTTAATTAAGGTTATGAATTCAATAAGAGTTCAAATAGGGTCAAGGTTAAGGTTAGGGTTGAGGTTAAGGTTCAATTAGGATAAGAATTAGTGTTAGGGTTAGGATTAGAGTT
>VDFB02193867.1:683016829-683069435 GCA_007258455.2 Sequoia sempervirens
TTTGTAGTTCCAGTTTGAAAATCATATTTTAAAGCAACATCTCATCAGATTTCATTTTTAGAGGTTTAGGGTTTTGAGAATTTCATGTCTAGATTTTGTTGTGTGGAATCACCATAAGATCACAACCAAGGAATAGATTCTTGTGACTGTATTTATGTGATCCATAACTCTACTGGTCATATCGCATAGTTGTGGTATAAGAAATACAGGATGCATTAATGTGTGACCCAATTTTAATGTGGCTATGTTGTGATAGAAATGGAGGCACTCATTTAATGTAGTTAATTCAGGTTGTATAATGTAGGTTTCAATCATCATTATATGCATTCAGGTTGTCTCAAGTTTAATAGGTTAGGATGTAATTATAGCATGATCGAAGAGTGATTACCTCTTGCTGCAATAAAGAGCCTATAACTTTGGTTGATATGTAGAGTGGTTGTGTTATATCAATTATGTAGTGCATTCAAGCACAACCCATGTTTAATGGGCTATTCTAGAGAGTGATCAAAATTTTCTAAACCTTATGAATGTTACTTGACATATATTTGAATAATCTCAAATTCCTTCAGAGGCTTTTCAAGTATCAATGTATCCTATATAGGGTTTAGAATGATTTATTTTAATTAAAAAAATAAATAAATGATGTATTTCCCTATAATTAGATAATGTGGAGATCTCCTAAATCTGCCCCAGCACACTCCACTTTGGCACTATACTCTTTACTCTAGCTACTAGGGTTTTGCATGTGACATTTTTAATATCTTCATGACCATGGCTTTTAAATAGATCTCGGTCTTTGCTTTAATCCTTTTCATGGTAACCCTTGAGTTCCATAATCCACCTTCAATCTCTTATAAGAATGGTGTCTTAAGCTAGACTGCATAGTATGCATATAAAGCAAGTCCTTCATACCAGCCATTGTTCTAAACCACCACTCATTGCCTTGCTTAAAATGTTGCCTCCATAAGCACAAAAGCATGTTTTAAAATCATGGTTTCCAGTGATTGACCATTAAGGTCACCACTTTCATCATGAAGATATAATAACATTTTTGTCTTCAAACTCAAGGCATTATGCAAGATAACATTATGAATTGTTTGTTGTGTACGATTTGATTTTATTGAACATTTACTACTTTGCTAACTTCCTTTAAGATTGGGTATTGCACCCTCAGCTTCAATCTCAAAAAACTCACTCACTATCACTTGAATATTCCTTTCATGAGCATCCTTCTATAAAATCAAACTATTCCCTATAGACTACCTACTTACTACAGGGGGCTCATTGTTTCATGATATTATAGTTCTTAAGATCCTTCAGCCTAATTAACACTACTTCACAGTCCACAAGGTATTATTCACTATTCTCCTATCTTTGATGAGTCTCAAAACACTGCTCAAACATGTAATCCACTACTTCCATTATACATTAATGGCTAAGAAGAAACATTGAACCTATGATTACCACTGTTACTTCATTTGGACAGTCATTCCCTAATTGCATTTGCCTTGTCTAACACTACCAAAAGAATTTGAAAAACCCTTAAGGTCAACAAGGGGGTAAGGAAACTCACTGTTAAAATCTCCACTTTACTATCCAAGGTTTGAGCTTTATTATCTTGTCATTGCTCAGCTTCTTTTTGACTATCAAATCTCAAGTGACTGTCATTCTTCTTACCATAGATTGCATTGAAAAATGTCACTAAGCTACATAGTGTGCTTGTTATTGGCTACAATCTTTAGATTGTAAGATTTGTTATTACCTACAATGTCTCAATCTTTCTGGTATTGCAACCTCACTAATCCACTATAGTTATTGTTTATGTTTCTACAGAGGCCTAGGGTTTGTACCCTAATCATGCTCTTACTAATGCTCTGTTATTTTTTATTAGGGCTCTATCAATGTTGAGGGCCCTATGGATAAGCTCGTAATAAGAAGTGACACATTGCATCTTTAACTAAAAGGATAAATATGTATTGACATTAGAAATGATGATTTCGACTTGTTGCTCCTTAGAATGGGTCGCTTGCTCTTACTAGCTTGCTACCTCCATCTTTGTAAGAAGTTTGCAATCAAGTTCATTTTTTTGATTTTAGGAGTCTTAACGATTAGAAATCATAGTAAAATAAAAATTTAATAAGTTTTGGAATTAGAATTTTAAAGTGTTTTTGGGGTCCTTAACTTCATACTATCTTCTCTTTTGTAGGGGTGGTTGCATACCAAAATTTTTTGGTGTAAAATATCAAAATTATTAGATTATGTTACATGTCTATGAATAAAAATTATTGGAGTGTGAGTTTTATATTTTTTGAAGAGCTAAATAGTCAAGCTTGGTAAAGAAAAATCATGTCAGATATTATTAGTCTAGAACAAAATGAAGAGATAATTGATAGATTGTGGGCTAGATTGTAAAGAAAGTGTGATAGAAAATGTTATTGTCCTTGCAATAATTGTAAGGGCTTAAAGACAAGACAACTTTTAATCACAATAGTTAAGAAACATTATAGACAACATGGTCACATTGAAGAGGGACATGATTATCATCCATTGGTAAGTTGTTCATTATATGTGTTTATATTGATTGAAATTGTAAATATTTATATTGTTTTAACATTTTATGTATATATATATAATCACTTGATCATGATCATGGTTTATTTGTGTCTATCATTATTATAAATGTGAGGTGTCCTATGGTAGATGATATGGATTATCACGGCCCGGAGAATGTGGTTTTGTAAGCAGATGAACATGGAGCTGTGAATATCGAAGATGAAGTTAATGATCCTATGGAAGAAGATGATCATGCACCAGAAAACACAGTTGAAGATGATGGTATGAATACATTGATCCATGACACATTTAGTGGTAGAGCTGATCATGATGATCAAGATGACTTTGATGATGTTCATGATTTACCTGTACTTGAGCAGGCATACGAGCCCCTTTATGAAGGCTCCCAAACAACTCTTCTCTCTGTTGTATTGTTGTTATTGAACTTGAAGGTTATAAATGGTTTATCAAACATAGCAATCTCACGGATGTCAAGGTGTGTCATATATGTCATATTTTTTCATCTATTTTAATTGTTGTTAGTTCATCACTAGTAAATAAAGAATGAAATATATAACATTAATATTCTTTATATGAAAAAATTATTTTTTGTTGTAGATTGATTAGTGAATTTTTGTTACCACCATCATTTTACCTCGCTCATACTAAGATTTATGTGACATTATGAAAGATATTAGAATGGAGTATCAAGTAATAGATGCATGTCCCAATGATCATATTATATATCATAAACAACAGGAATTTGAAATAGAATGCTCAGAATGTCATATAAGTAGATATCAAATAGATCAACTAACAAAAAAGGTGTCTCGCAAGGTTCTTCATTATATTCTCATTATTCCACGTATGCAACGATTATTTAGGTGAAAAAGCTTAGTGCAATTTATGGATTACCATGCACAGAATAGAAGTGGAGATGACATTCTTTGAATGCCTATAGATGGTTCTGCATTTAGGGACATGGAGGAAAAATGGCCACACTTTAAAGAAGAACCTCATAATCTTAGGCTTTCATTTGGAGCGGACGGTGTCAATCCATTTGGAGAGCTGAGATCTATTTACTCAGTGTGGCCTATTTTTTTTAATATCAACAATAACATTCCTCCATGGATGTCAATGAAGAAGGAGCACATAATGTTGTCAATGATTGTTACAGGTATTTGTTTACATCAATTTTTTTTAACATAGTAGCATCTCATTTGTCTTATTTGTTGCATAATGACTTATATTTTTTTTATTCAATAGTCATGTACATTAATTTATATATATTGTAGTAAAATGGTTATAATAATTATGTAATATTTATGTTCATTCAACTATGTAAGTACCAAGTTAAAGATATGAATGTATATATCAAGCCTCGTATCGATGAGTTACTAAAGTTATGGAATGGTGTCACTATCTATGACATCTCTAGACCAATAGGACAAAGACAATTTCAATTCCATGCAATGCTTTTATGGACAATTAATGATGCCCCAAGGCTAACACATTTTTTTGGTATGTTATAACATTCAACTGCACTTTAACAATATTTAATTTGATGAAGTAGATATCATGCATGTTTTTAAAATAATCTATTCATTATATATAATTAAAAAAATTGACATATTTAATCCAATTATATATGATTTTGTAGGTCTTCAAACAAAGGAAAAATTTGCATGGCCAATTTGTGGTTCAAAGATGAAATCTAATCATTCAACAAGTTTAGGAAAGCAAGTTTTTGATGAGTATAGGCACTTCCTCCATAGAAATTATAAGTATCGAACTACTAAAAAACATCTTTTCAATGGGAAAGAGGAGACTACATCAAAACCATGAAGAATGACACCTCACCTATGGAAGTTAGAATTTAATATAATTAATTTTCAAGGTTATACATTGGATCAAATTGTTTATCTATCATATATAATATTTTTTTAATTATATTGTGTTGTGTTTACTCATGTTGTAATTGACAATGATTGTCATTGTTAAATTGTTTAACTTATATGCTTCATAAAGGTCGTCAAGGCATTAATGGTCAGCTTCCACAAGGACTAAAAAGTTATCCTAGAAAATTTAGTAGGTTGCCCTACTATGAGCAGCTACAAATTGTGCACTTGTTTGATACAATGCATATCAGAAAGAATATAACAAAAACGTTATGGAAAATATTGGATGGAAGGCATGACAGAAAAAATTGTCAAAATTTGTAGTGACATTCAGGAAGCCAACCATGCAATGAAAAATGTCATTCAATTAAATAGCGATGGAGAACAAATTAATATAAGTGCCCTTCCTTGGTTATTAACAAAGTAGCGAAGTAATGCTATAAATGAAATCATATGAAAAATTTGATTTCCCACAAGATTTGTTGTGAACATAAACAATATAATAACAAAGAAAGATGAATTTGGGTCAGGGATGAAAACACATGATTGGCATACCTTCATTAAGGTAATTATTCTGGTATATTATATACACTTGTATAATGCATGTATTTTTCAGTGTATTGTGTTTACTACTTTTGGAAAAATAATGAAAAGATCATTTTATAATTGTTGCAGTACGTTCTACCTCTATCTCTCCTAGAAAACTTTGACAACAATGTCAAGCAAGTTATATATGATCTTGGAAAATACATAAGGTAAGTAGCAAGATTTGTTCAATTCATTAAATACATCTTATAATTGTCATTTGCTTTACTTGTTATGTAATATAATATATATTTTTGTTAAATCTCATTAATATATTTGTGCCTTGAATCACTTATAGATGGTTGTCATCTAAAGAAATCTATAAAGAAGATATAAATTATTGGAAGAGAAAAATTCTCCGTCTAATGTGTGAAATGAAAAAGTGTCTACCTTCAACATTTTTCATTGCACAAGAACACTATGTTGATGGTGTTTTTATGAAATTCTCAACACAGGCAGTGCATAGGCGCACTACCTCTCTTGAAAGACAATACTCCACAATCGAATTGCAGAACACTATCCCAAGGTCTCTTGGGTGTCAGGTCATGACAGTGTTTAGATACCTCAGTAGTTTGATGTGATTTATTGGAATCACAAGGAAGTCTTACAGAAAATACAAAGCATGGAAATAAAGCATGGAAGTTGGATTTAGGAATGGAGTTCTTAAGGTGGAAAGTTGTTGTGCACTGGCTGTAGGTTCAAACAGCAATCTGGAACTCCACTTAATTGTTGAATTTGGCTTTACAATGTGTAATGAACCTTAACATAGGTCAGTTACTAAAGAAAAAAGGAAAAGGGCGAAGGAGAGGAAAAGTTCTTAAGTATGAAACTTGCTATGAATAGTGACAATGGAGTTCCTGTGATGGACAATTCCTTAAAACAATATCCCACTTAACCAGGGATTTCATAGTATCATGGAAATTGTGCTATCTTCTAAGGGCTATAGATATTTCATCTTTCATCCACCACATACATGCATCAATCAAAGATGAATGTTTGGAATAGCTTCAAATCAAGTCCAGGCTAACTTTGCACAGCTATCTACCATCAGCAAACGACAAAAAGTATGGACTAAGGAGTCATCAACAAAGCAGGGATTTTCACAATCACCCAACAACATTCCTCAAATTTATCCAAAGAAAGGAAACAACTAACTAAACAGCAATAAGATCTAAGTCAAACATCTAACATTGGAGAATGAATCAAATAACATGAGAGAAACCAAGAAAATACTCCAAGTTAATATCTTTTCTTATAAATTTTAGCAACATGTCTTTACAACAACTCAACTCTCACTTTGCAAATGAGGGGAGTGCTCTATTTATAGTTTCCAAAAAGTTACATGAATGGCCAAGATTCATTCTCATTGTGTGGCCAAGATTCATTACAAAATAGGGTTTCACCTACCCCCAAATAGTTTGCAATTTAAAATACATTTTTGTCTCTTCCCTATTTCGTCTTCTTGTGGATGGCATTGTAGCTCTTTCGTCCTTTAGTGGATTGTTGTTTTCCTTGTTGTAGCTACTCTTCAGGGAAGTCTTTATCTTGGGCTGGGTTGTCCTTCTGCTCCTCGGAAGCTACATGTTCTATATACTTGAGGATGACCGCTTGGAGCTTGTCAATTTCAAGGATTTCACATCGTAACGCCTGGTAGCTCCATTCCTTAGCATTCTCCTCCAACTTTTTCCAATCTTCGTCATACTTTGAGCCTTGGTCCCTAAACAGCTCTGATTGGTTGAAGGCGTGGGCAGCAAAAACTTCGTTGTGATTTCTCCAGCCGTCTCGTCCTTCATCTTTTCCTTGAAGTATAGTTTAATCTTCTCAGGGTCTATTTGCACAATGGGCATGTCATAGCCCGTCATTAGCTCTAGATATCGGGCACATTCCGCCTGGATTTCATTGATCCACTCAATATCAGGATCAACCCTGCTTAGGATTTGCTCCAACCTCTCCTTCCAGTTGTCGAGATCTCTGCACCACACATCCACTAGCTAGTGATCTTCTTTCTTCAGTTCTAGCTTCTCCTCCCACGTGGCCTCAGGCATCTGAAGGATGGCTTCAATTCTTGGGAAGGTGGAGTCATAGGTGGCGGAAAAATTGGTGCAAAGCCTCTTTGTGCCCTCCAGGGACTGGATCAAGTCTAAGAACTTGTTGGTTGTCCGCACAGCCCTGCTGATTCCCATGTTTCTAATGTATGCAACTTGTTAGAACCAATCCTTGGTGGTTTTCTCCAAGTTCTTCCTTCTCTCTATCTTATCAATCTATTCTTTGGAGAGCAACTGCGGTGCGGCTGTGGAGGTGGTGGGCAGGTCATCCACTGAGGACCATTGTTGTATATAATCTGTCAAAGCTGCAATCTACGCCTTGAGCTCATCCTTGGAGACCTTGTCCTACTTTATTAGGTGAACCACCGTGGCCACCGACTCCTCAAGGTGCTTGACCTTTTGCTCTCTAGTTGTTGTCCCCAATTCAATTGTGGAGATACTATAACTTACCCTAACCTGGCCAACAGTAGGCATTGCAATTTGTGCTGCTCGAGAGCCAGAAGCATCCATTGCTACCTTGGATCAGACCTTGGGCTTCTTCTCCTTCTTTGTTGTGGTCTGGAATCAAGCCAAGATGGCCTCCAACCTCACCCTCAGGTCTTTCAGCATAGGGGTTGTCTTTTTAAGTTGCCTCTCCAACCACTCGGGCACCACAGACTTATCCTTGGGTGACTCACGGCTATCCTCACCCTTCTCAGTCAAAGGCAAGACCTCTGCCTCCTTTTCTTTTTGAGGTTCTTCCTTTTTTTGGGCAGAATCCTCCTCCTCTTCGTCAGAGTCATGAACGAACACGAGGCACTTGACGGGCAGCCCGACAGATGGCTGTTGGATGAGGCCTTCTTCTTTTGCTGCCTCTTCTTCCTTCTTCTCCTTAGTAGCCTCGGCCTCGGGGCCTGTGATAACATGGGCTTCAGCCTCGGTTGGATCCTTTGTCTGTTGCTCTTTTGGTGGCTGCTCCTCTTCACCATGGGGTGCTTTTTCTGCCTCCTCTACAACGTCCTTGAGTTGCTGCGCCAACTCCTCCTCAAGGTCCTCATCGAACGTTTGGATGATTTCCTTAGCATCTGAGCCACCCTCTTCATCTTCACTCCCAGAAGAGCCCGTCTCCTCCCCCTCATAGACCACCCTGTCAATGGTTCGATGCTCGTACTCGGGGTGCTCATGATATTTGTCGGCCTCTTCCTCAATAGGCTTAGAGGCTTCCCGTTCTTGCACCTCCAACTCCTTCGAGATTTGCATTGTGGCCTCCATTGCTGGTGGCCCTGTTGGCGGTTGAGAAGGCTAAGTAGTCGCGAGGGCTTGGGCGAGGGCCGCTTGGAGAGCAGGATCCATTAAGATTTGTGAGAGCTCAAGGGGAAGGTTTTGCATGTGCCTGGTAAGAGCCTCAGACATAGTGGCAAGGGGAACAGGTGATGTTATTGTTGCCAGAGGGAGCGATGTGATTGGCGACATGGCAGTAGAAGACGAAGGGGGAGTGGTCATGCCAGAAGATGAGTCAATGTTAATTATTGACTCAGCTAGGGGTGAAGGGGCAAGATGGATGGAAATGTCCACTGCCGGTGGAGATGCGGCAACCACAAGATGGGCAAGGAGAGTTAATGGGGGCTGTATTTTTGTCATAGCCACTATCTGCTTGAGCCTTTTGGGAGATGAACCTCTCGTTTCTTTCTTTGCTTGCTCCTTGGGATCTGTAGACTATGCGGTCTTTGTTCCCTTTCTCTTTTGGGACCTAGTGACTGGAGGAGACTTGGAGGTCTCACCAGTTGATGTGGTGGTGGCAATGTCCTTCGTGGCACTTGACTCACTTTTGAGCCCTTCATAGGTTAGGACCACCACTTACTGCTTTAGATATGCCACCTGCCCATCAATCCACTCCCAGGTGTGAGTTATAATTGGTTGGGTGATGGTGTCTAGGTCATCGACCTCTTGTTCATCCTAGTCAATTGATGGTATTAGCAAGTTAGCAACTACAGGGTACTTTGGGTGCATAATAGTAGACTCATCCTCCTCGACCCGATCCAGCATTGGGAATGGTTGTACTCTTCTCAGGAACTATACGGTCATGCACATGTAGTTCCTTGTGCAGACCTCCTTGTCATCTTTGCAGTTAGCCCAAAAATCTCCAATGTGGTATTGGTGGGCATATGCTAGCCCTAGTGCTTTTCTGACATGGCCATGTGGGTCCATCCGCGGGCGAGCAGTGTACCAGTCGAAATGGTAATTCTTGAGCTCCTTCTTAGAGTTACTGGCACATTGGAATATTTGTAGTTGGTACATGCCCTGGCCGAGGGTCATGGGGTAGGGGATCCTTTCCATGTGTTTGTTGCTGAAGATTGCCTAGATGTGCTAGAGCTGTTGAGAAAGCTCTAAGAGGATGATCCTGTCATTCGGGTACTGAAGAAATCTATTCGGCCTTTCAGTGAAACCCTAGGTGTGGATGTATGTAAACTTGGGGAACTAGATGAATAGGAAAGCATACTCCTTTAGGAGTGCCCTGGCGCTATGGGAGATCCTCCTCTCGAAGTCTCCGGTGATCAATCTGATTATGTGGCAGACGACGGCGTCATTAACTCTGCAGTACTCCTTGAAATTACGGTATTGGAGCTGTGGGTATTTGTCATAGGCCTTGAGCCCTCTTTTTTGTCCCTGATCGAGTGCCACAAACAACCCGCTGTATTGCCTTCGATCTGCCAGGGATTAGATGAGGTAGGAGGTCATGTAAAATTTGGAAGTCTGTCACATTGACGAACTGCTCATGGAAGCAGTCGCTTATAATTCCTCCCCAATAGAATGAGACCTTGGTCGTGATGTCCTCATTTCCCCACAAGATTTGCTCAATGAAATAGGCCATCCACTCTTGGAAGTAGGCAGCCATTGGGAGACCCATAACCCTGCTCAATAATTTTACCAGGTCATGGTAGTCCTCGTGGAAATCACTATAGAATAGTTCCTGAGGAACTTTCATAGTGTTGCCCCATTTTTCTTTAAGCCAATAGAGGTTGATTGACTTCTTGCATCCTCCTGGATTAGCATCCCATGCCACCTGGCATTCTTCCAATGTGGGGACCTCCATCTGCTGGAATGTCTTGGTGATTCCTTCTGGAGACATGTCCGCAAGGATATTCCCTTCCTTGTCCACAATTGTTCTGGTGTCTGCCTGATAGGCTTCCCGGTAAGCCATCACTAATTCGGGCACCACGAGCGAGGGAGGGAAACCGATGGCCTTGGAAATTCTACTCTGCTGTATTAACCTGGCGTTCTTTGTGGTCGGGTTGACCCTGACCCTTTGAGTGAATTCATCTATGTCCACTTGGCTGATATTGGTATCTGAAATTTCCTTCCAATCTGTTGTGACCTTTGAGTGGAGCGGCTCGCCTTGGAACTGAAACTTCATTTGATCCTTGTCTTCCTTTCCCTAAGGGGTCCTTCTTAACTTCTTGCCCTTATCCTTTTCAGCGGAGGCCCCTGAAGTTCCTACTCCTAATTCCATATATTCTGCAAGCAAGGGAAAAGTCAACACAATAAAATATCAAAAGTGTTCATGTTAGTCCATATTTCAAAAATAACATCTAAATAATCAATCAAGTATATCATAAATCTTATCTCTTAACATTATTGATCTTCATTTTAGGGCATTTGGACAATCCGGGCCCAGAGGGCCGGACTTCCCTGGCAGGAATGCTGCCTGGAAGGGAAAACATAGCTGAAAGCTCCTGGAGACATTTTTGGTCAGCTTTTGATGTTTTAGGAGACTCATGATGAAGAAGAGCAAATTTCAGGACATGGGTCGAGGTCAGATTCCAAATTTGGGCTTGTTGGATCGATCTAAGGGGCTTCAGACGTTTCAGGCCAGAAAGCCGCCAGGAGATAGCAATTGGCGACGGTGAACAAACAACAGAAATCCGATGGAGGAAGTTCGAGGGTCAGGGTCCGGGGGGCCGAAGGACGGCCGGCATAAAATCAACTTCTTTCGAAGGCCCGGGCTAGCAACACCGGGCAGGCGGGTGGACTTCACCATTTGGGATGGCAAGCCTCGAATGGAAGTCTAGAAGTGGAAGCCCGGGAGCAAGAAGTTGGCGGCATAAGTTCATCGTTTAAACTTAGCGGCATTTGGTGTTCATGATCCAGACGGCACCTGGCAGGTCGGAGCCCGGAGGACGGAGTTCCAGGTAGGAATTTCCGCCAGCAGTGCCGGGTAAGCGGCGGACTTCCGAGGACAAAAGCCCGGACACCGGGGCCCGAAGAGCAGACGACTGAGTGGGGATTCAGAATAATTCAATGGCGGATGACACCTCAGAGCCCTGAGAGGGGACAGCTGGCCAGGATTTCTGACAGCACGAGGGCAATGGCCTTCCGAGAACGGAAGCCTGGGAGCTGGGGCCCAGGGCACGAGAGTCATTTTTCTTCGAAAGAACACACGCACGGTGGAGAGGAAGGCAGGGTTCGAGGGTGGGGCAGCATCGGGGACCTCGCCAAAAGACTTCACCGTTAGGAACGGCAGAAAATAAGACATGGAGGTCCGACATCCAGGGCCCGAAGGTGCCAGAGAAGCAAAAAAATTCATATCGCCAAAGTCTAACAGTGAGAGCTAGGGCGGACCTCGAGGGGCAGGAAGTCATGCAATGAATTCCATTGAGGACAACAAAGCACAAGCGATACTCCGGAAACGGAGCTCCGGGGTCCGGAACCAGAGGGGACAAAAGGACAAACCCTCAATTTTCAAGTTTAGATGGTGAGGAGCACGTCGGAGTCCGGAAGCTGTGAGGCAGGGGCAGTTTCGTAGTTTATGCGCGGCGAATGGCAAACAGAAGCCTAGGTAGGGAAACCCGATGGACCGGGCCCAAAGAGGGGAATCACCGTCGGTGGGTGTTTGAGGTTTTGAAGTTTGACGGTGAAGGCGGGCCTCAGACCTGGGGTGACGGATTGCCCTGCGCGAAGAACAGCTGCGCTACGGAAAAGTTCTGAATCGACGGCGAGGGAATTTTTACGAGTTTTGCCAATTTTCCAAGATGTGGGTTTGGTGGGCAACTTGGTGTTCTATCAATCTACGCTCTCCTAGGGATTGTTCATTTATTTAAATGTTTCAAAATTATAAAAACAACGGTTGGGAGGGTGAGTGGATTGCCTACCTCAACACACGCTAGGCGAGGGACGTGGGATCCACACACGGTCAACGGGTTGATGCCGAGGGCGATGATCGTGACGTTGTCGAAGGCGGTGGGCTCCAGATGATCAGTTCTCAATTGGCTCCAATCCTGCAAAATGATAAAGATAGCCCAGATTGGGCTTTTTATACCCCAACTGCCATGAATGACTATAATAAATGCTTATACGGCCATGGGAAAAGGTTGATGGAATTTCAAATTAGGTCGGTGGTGGCGGCGGCGGGAACCCCGGGACCCAGCGGCTAAAAAGACATGGCGTGATGGCTGCCTTGAAATTCCTCATTTAAATGATGGTGGCGGGGATCGGCTCGGGGTCCGGAGGGCGGGGAGACGCCCATGATCCGCCATCAGGGACAACGGAACTGCCACAGAATTCTGGAAACGGAATTCCGGGCGGCCGGGCCCGGAAGAGTCCACGACAAACAAGCACCCAAAGATAAACCGGTGGAGACAAGGCTGGCGGGGTGCTGCGGGAAGCTTTTCCCATAGACGACGAAACTGGGGTAAAAGTCTGGTAGCGGACCCCCGAGGTCCGGGGCTCAGAGGGATAGGCGCCGCCCCAAAATTTTGAAACAAGTTTCTGACGGAGGGCGACGGGGTGAACCCCGAGGTCTGGAAAGATGCCCGGCGAACGCTGCATGGGATGAAAATTTCATAGGGGAAACCCAAAGAGGGAACTCCAGACACTCGAGCCCGAAAGGACTCCGGGCCATTTCATTGCCAAAATGCCAGAGGGACTCCCCGAGGCCCCAGAAGGCAGCAAAAACTAAAAAGCGGGGGCATGATCAATTTATGATGGAACTTTGGAGCAACATCAACCATGTGAAACATCAAAAAGAGGGGCATGCAAAACGAGGCAGCCCCAAAAGACCCAACGAGGCGAAAGAAAAGAGGGTCCCTGTTCTAAACGGGGCGTGTGTGCTGAAGGCACAACACACTACTTTATACACCAAGTTGAGGAGATTGAATTATGTGGACCTGTACACACAAGGTCAATGTGGATGGTTGAGAGGCACTTGAAATTTTTGAAGGCTTTGGTTAGACAAAGAGCACAACCTGAGGGTTCTATGGTGGAGGGATATATGGTATACCAGACCATGGTGTACATTAGTGAATATCTTCCTAAGTTTGTAGCAAAGATCCATGTATATTTCATTTAGGATCCCAACTCCATTAAGAAATTTGAAGGGGAGTACCTGATGGGGAAAGGTAGATTGAGGAAAATGAGAGGTAATTATAAGATGGTCATGGAGATTAATTAGAATAAATTTTACATATGGTTTTTATGTAGATTGTACTTATTTAACTTTTAATCTTTAATATACATCTATTATAAATTAAGGTCATATACTATGGTATTTAACTAACTATACGTCGTTTGTGAATTTTATTTTTTTTATACAGTTGGTCGAGAGTGGGTTGCACTAAATTTTTAAGTCACCAATAATCTTGATTGGATAATGGTATAGATTGAATGATGTCAATAATTTGGTCGCGCATTAACATGGGAAGGTGTGGCTTTATTGGTTAAAGAAGCTCATTGTAATGGAGATTCCAATGTTACACAAAGGGAAATTGATCTAGCATATGGTTTAAGAGATAAATAGGTACACATAAATATATTAATCACCCATATTATTTAATTATTTTCAAGTATATTGATGTATATATATATGTTGAGATTGTTTTCTTTGCATACATTTAGATAAGAATAAATATGTTTATCAACTGATGATATTGCAATAATTTTTACATGTTTGACAAATTGTAGGTGAAACACCACAAGGCTATGTGGTGCAATGGACATAAATTTTGAATCAAAATGTTGGATGACATGAAGAAAACTTGTGATTCTGGTATAACAGCAGTCTTTCAGGTGACTAATGTTTCATCTAGAAGTGGCATACATCAAGAAGTCCCAGAAAATCAATACTATGGGATTTTGGATGATATACTTCAGTGTGACTTTAAGTCCTTTAGATTAATTTTGTTCTTCATCCTATGGTACAAGCTACGATTGAATGAAAATGATCTTAAGAGAACTGTTATTGAACATGATAATGGATTTACCATGGTTAATACAAGGTTGATAAAGCAAGCTAGAAATGAGCCCTATGTTCTTCCAAGCCAATGTGAGCAGGTATTTTACTTAGAGGTTCCAAGTAAACTGGGTTGGTCATTTGTTGTTAGACATGATCCAAGAGGAAGGCTAATAAAGTATAATGTGGTGGAAAAAGAAGATACCAAAGAACTAGAAGATGGTGTAGATGATGATCAGGATCAACAATTAGCTGATGATGTCCTTGACAAAGATGTCGAAGAGGAGGAACTAGATCATGATGATGTAGGAGTTAATGTTCGTGAAGATGATATCCATGTGGATGATGACATTATCAAAATTGATATCGATGATAATGATGATATGACTAATCCTTATAATGTCTAATCTGGATCGAATGATACAAACAAAGAGTTGGATGAAGAAGAAGATCAATGACATTGAAATGTATAAGTTATGCGATTATATTATCTATTTGATATTAATTTCTTGATAGAATTATATTTGACTTATGTGGTTACATAATTAATACATGATGTTTTTAATTTTTATGCCATTACATAATTAATTTAACTATGTACTTTTTAATGTTTGAAAGGTCAAAAAATTAAAACATTTCAATAGTGATGTTAAAAACCTTGAAATTAGTGTGTTTTATGTTTCATGTGATCATAAAATATTAAAAATGTCAGTTGTAGAGGTGGTTGTTCAGTGGTTGATGTGTATGTTGGTTCTTTTTGCAATGTATCCAGTTTTGTCTTCTAATCTACCTATGGAATTTCCAATTCCAATCAAAGGTAGCTTGAAGGACCTGGACCAACTGACAAAGACTTTAAAATCCTCCTACACTTTGGGCTCTGCAAGACCCGGGAGGGTGATCTCTTAATGTGTTTACAACCTCTGCACCATTATTATAAACAACATTAACAATAGAAAATATTCTCACTTAATAGCTCAACACGATAAGATAATATCAAATAGAATTGGCTATTCATAGACAATATCAACTATCTAGAGAGTGAGATAACTAAACACAATCCATTGTATAAGATAGTCAATGATTTGCAACTTGTAGCAAGCTCTAGGCAAAGACAAACAAATATTGAACTACACTAATAATTACAACTTAGATCAGTTCCATATATCCATTGCAAGAGTCAATTTCATAAGCATCTAGAGGTTTATAATAGATTTAATACATCACATATAAGATCCCTTACAATATTGCATTACAATTTCATCAGTATGCATTATAACCCAGGACTACTTATCAAATCCTTATACAACACATATTTTCCTATAATCCCGTTCAAGCATTTTGATTAATTCCTTGAATTAAAGCTAAAATAGAATCATACACACCACAATAGTGAGATGGAGAAAACAACCCTTAGTTATTTCATTCAAAGTTCAAATATGCATGTACAATGGAGAGACATGAGCTCAAATTTTTATTTCAACTCAAATGCTAGTACTGTTATACAACATTAAATTTCTATGAACCCAATAATTGTTACAGAATGATTCAAAACCTAAATTGCATTTCTATAAAACCATCAAACTTTACAATTTTCTCTACAACTTCACCTAGACTCGACAAAAATTATCTAACTTACTAACCCATACTTTTGGCCTTGAAATCCTTCTTATAGAAAATGAAGGAGCAAACAAGCACCGGGCCACAAAGTACACCTGTTACCAGCCAATTGGTTCTCTTGGTGATATTCCAAAATTTGTTACAATAGCCACCACCTTGAAAAATATTCTTGTTCATCATATTAGTTGAGGAATGTTGATGCAAAAAACCACAAGAAAACCGCACCGAGAAAGTCATCAACACAAAACTGGAACCGTTGCAACCACAACATCTAATCTACCACCTGTTAGTAGTTCACTCATTTTACTCCTCCTCAGTCAAATATTTAGCTACCCAATTCTAGTACTCATCATCAATTGGCCAGTCAAAATTAATTACCTCATCCACCTTGGTATTATAAGGTGTATATTTTACCGCTACCTGATTCACATCCCTTTCAAAAGATTCCAAAAATGAGCTACTACTAATGATTTTGTCCATATAGCTCACCAACAAATCATAGTCTAAGTCATCACAAATTGAATTTATTTGATCATTATGGCCTCACTTGCTTGAGCCTGCCATTGTTGAAATGATCTAATATTCACCTGCTCATCAATTATATTAGGTAATAATATGTTACCCCAATCATTGAAAATCTTCACCACCTCTCTAATCTTCCTACTCAATTCATCTAGTAAGGTCTGAAAACCTTTCAATGATTTTACTAACACATGAGTAGGATTTAATGATTGGGGCCTATTATTTATATCAAACCTTGAGGCCTTATACATGATATCCAGATCATTGGCCCTAGGGATCCAATTTTTAATTATTGGTATCACTACTTCCTAATTCCTATCAATATTCTTTATTCTTGCTAACAACAAAGAATATAAAGAATGTATAGATAGCAATTTTATATCAACCTTTTCATTTAAATGCCTCAAAATAGTAGTAACAATTTCCTTTTGCTTTAAGAGAGATCCCTCCTCATTTTTGTTTAATGATGCCTACAATTTATCAATTTTTTGCACAAGCTACTTCTTTGTAGGATTGACAAAGCACACTATTTCTTCTTCAACTTCATCTAAAGAAAGTGTGAGGATAGGATTTTGACTGGGAGATCCTAGTGTTGAAACAATTGGTGAAGTAGGAGGCACTGACCCTACTGTGGAAGGTAATGTACTAGTTCCTAGAGCACTTGATGTATCCCCAATCTGCTTATACCTAAACCTCTCCACTTTAGTTTGCAACTCAACATTTTTTTGCTGCATCTTGTTGTACTCCTCAATCAAAAGGTTATATTTTTCCATTAAGCTCTTCCTTTCAGCTTCCTCCCTTTCAACAGTCTTTTGGGCCAATTTGGCCACATTCATAATAAAATTAGTGGCCTCAATGGTTGAGGTCTCTGAAGTTCTCTTTATTATCAATCCCCCCTTGAAATTTGGATTAATATCAGAAACATCTAGTTTTCTCCCTTGTGGGGCCAATGCCCAAATTGCCAGAGTTTCATATTCCTCATTGAAATTAGATTTTTGTATTGCTACCTTGACCTCTTCTTCAGAGTCTTGAAAGGGATTCTTAGACTTCATAATAGCATTAAAGGCTACTGCATCCGCAATGTCCCATTCAAGCAAAATTAATACACCAGCCTGAATCACTAGTTTTCTTCCTTCGTCAGGAGTGATCTTGAATTCTTCCATTAATTCAGCTTTTACCTCCTTGTCATTCTCCTGGTCTAACCTGTCAGGCCTTAGTTCTCTTCTCTACCTACATTTATCTTGATACTCTTCAAACTTCATCCTCCATACAAATTGTAAGAATATAGGAGTTTTTACAAATGTATTGTCATCTAGAAACTCCTTGCATGCCTCCATTCTTGCATCTTGTACACTTTTACCTTTCATATCTAAATAAGATAAAACTAATTCAACTAGCCTAGGAGGGGAAGGCATACCAACTTCCATGTCTTGATCAGTAACAATAATCTCATCCATCAGATCCTCTAGTGGTTGATCAATTCTTTGCCTCTTAGGGCTTGGTTTAGATGGTGGTGATGAGGGATTGGCTTTCGGTGATGATTCTAAATCAATAATTTTGATTGCCCCAGGCACTTTGAATTTTGGACTTGGTTGTGGAGGCCCTTTCATAATCTATTTTCCTTTTATGTCCACTTCTTTTTCATTACTTCTACTATCCTTTTTCCTCCTGTAAATGGGCCACCTTTCTGTAGGCTGCTATGTTGTCCTTGTTTCGATTGGTCTAACACCTTGCTCTTGTACACCCAGAATCAATTCTAAATTTACCTTTTATTTCCTCAATGTGCCCATAATTTCCTTGAAGTTTCCTATCAAAAAATCAATTTTTTTTATGATGGGGACTAAACTCCAACAGTGGATCATACTTCAGATCCATTTTGTGCACAACATCTAATAGCTTACCATAAGCTATCCATTTCTCCTTTTTCAATTCTTGTATATTCAAATCAAATTCATTTCTAATCAAGTCTTCAGGGAAATTGAACTCATGCAAAAAAAATTTAGCTTTTATTCTTTGTCTGAAAAGAGCAAATAAACCCTTAGGATTAGGCTACCGCTTTGGTCCACACCTCAAATGGTAATCATTAAAGAAATTATCAAAATGCATCTAGCCTCCCTTTGAAAATACAAAATCAAACACCACTATATAATCTGGGAAAAATATTTCCTTACCCCTTCCAGTGAGGTTGTCCTCATGAATACAACCTATCTGCCACATGACTTCTACAAATCCCACTCTTTGTGGCACATAGTATTGCAATATCTGAGGGGATCCCTGAAAATCATATACTCTCAAGACAGTGCTGACTAGGTATGGGATAATGTCACCCCAATTATGGTAAACCTTCAATTTTGGCTTCCTCTCCTTTGGCCTGAGGAAATCATGTAATTCCTCAGGGATCCTAGGTATATTCACCATTAATCTAGCCCTTAATTTGGAAGCAAAAAATTTATCAAATTGCACATAACTAGTGCTTTTCTTATTACAAGATAAATCTACAACCCATATATCTGTACTGGCAATCTTTCTCTATCAACTGATTATCTTAATTTCATCCTTTCAGAGAAAAATTCAACATTCTTAAAAAAAAACATATGCATTAGCATAGAATACCAAAAGAATTGAGTTCTAGTATCATTGTTTTGTAGCTTTGACAACCCTTCATGCATCCTTTCAACCAAGAAAGAAGCGAAGTCATAGGTCATAGAGAAGTTAAGGTGTTGTATTTGCACCCCCATGAAAATATAAGCAATGGGCATTACTGCACCAGGACTGAAACCCAAAATCTGACATAAAGAATAGAAAGTGGCCAGGAAATGGTTTGCAAAACAATTTAATTTGAAAGGTTCCTAGTCACTGGGGCTAATATGAAATTTTGAACCTCTTGCCCTAGCCAGATGAGGTGGAAGAAACCTTGCTCTAAAAAAATATTTCAGCTTTGCATACTTCTGCTTCATTTCCTCAAGGTTGATAGGAACCAAGTCTTTTCTCGGTTCAGTCAAGTCAAAAATATGTTGGACCTCTTCTTTGTTAATGCTCAATAGAACCTTTCCATCATTGTCCCTGATTATTTGTGTAACAGAGTCATATCTTGTAGCCACTTCCCTAAGAAGCTCTACATCAGGGAATACATTTGGTACCACTAGCTTCCCCATATCATACATCCATCCATTTGAAAAAGGGTGAGGAAAATTCCTCTGTCCATACCATAATCTAAACAATTCCAAGCCAGTGAGGGGAACCCTAGCATCGACAATGTTGGAGCAATTATACACTAACCCTTCCCCTAGGATTTTCCATCGCATTAGGACCAATCCCTTCCTCCTATCATTTATTGACAAGGGAAATCGAACCAGGAAATCATCATACAGGTTTCATTTCAAATATTCAGTCTAGCCAGAATGTTTCTTGGGTGGTGCCCTCTCAAATAAACTAGGGCTTCTTTACAATTTCATAATTCAGATAGCTAGGACTAACCAAAGATAGAAAATTACAGGAGAAAACACTACAATTTCTCACAACTATAATTAAACTATATCCCTAACACATTCATCAACAAGCTCATAGCACATCAAGCTAATCCTTTCCCAAATTCAAATGCAAAATGACTAGGAGGCACAAAAAATAAACTCACAACTCTATTCGTAGAACTCCCAAATTCTGGCTGCAAAAACTCGCAATTCTACCTTCAGCTCTGAAACTGCTCCATGGAATAGTTGAATGCTTTGTGATACAGACCAAGTAGGAAAAAGTATTTTATTGTTAATCAAATCACACTAGCAAGTGTCTCATCCGCCATTAAAACTCAATTTTACGCCGCACAAACTACTCCAACCATAATTGATGTAGATTTAAATTTGAGACATCAATTCTTTAGCTTGATCAAATCATCAATGACCACCTTCAAAACAAGCTGACATAATTGGAAACATGGAAATAAGGGGCCCACCTTACCATACACTATGAAGGAAGTCCACTTGGCAGTTTCCTACAATATCGCAATCCTGAAAATTTTGATTGCGTGATGGTGGGCAACTGTTGATCTTGAGCTTCAATGATCTCGTTCCTTTAACATAGTCGCCAACCACATGTCATTAACCTTTGAGTAGCTTTTCCAATGAGATTATAACATATCTGTCGATTTATAACATGTGTGTCTCAAGAACACTTTAGTAATCCGCCCCCTAATACATTTAAAGTCAGCTAGTGTTTCTTTACTCTTTAGGCTTCATCAGATGAGATACGTGGCGCCCGCCCATAATTCCACAATCAACCCAAGCACCATCATGGGATGGTAGGGAACGGCTCAGATCAAATGGCAGTTGGTCAGCGATAGTGCAAATTTTATCCCCCGGATAGGACACGTGGTGCCCGCCTATGATTTCACGATCCTTCAGTTCCAGATCATGGGATGACGGGCACTGTTGATATCTATAGGAAATACATGAAACGACAACACTAAATCAACCCTTGCAAAATAAAAAATTCTTTAAAAGGAGAAGTGGGAATTACTAGGTGGATGACAAACAACAACATAAGTTGTTTTCTAAAAGATGAAACATGAGGCCAACCGAGACTTAGGAAATAAAACCCTATAGAGGAAATAAAGTATTAAAATCAAAGTTGGGTTTTAATTTTAATCCAGAGACATAAGCCTAAGCCATTAACCTTAGTGGTCATGTCATCGACAACTTAGCCAAATCCTTTCATTAAATACTAACTGTGTAATGTGTAGGTTTTTCAGATTCAAAGATATGGGAGAAGATCTCGATCGTACCCTGCCAACTCGCAGACCTAAGGTGCCACCCTGTTATTTGGCGCGAGGTCAACAAAAGGTAGATGTGTGTCCTGTATGGAATGTGGGGCCCAATATCCACTATTGAGCTAATGTAAATCTCAGTTGTTCCCTGCTAGCTTGCAGGAGGAAGATGAAGGTTGGTTAAAAGTCGCGAGGTCAACGAGATTGCATTGCGTAGCTCCAGCCATTTAGTTTGCAAAGTGCATAGGACCTGCCGAAATGGATTAATGTTATTGGTCATGAGGAAGGTGAACGATGCTTCGTTGGATGTCAAACTGAGTTAGCCTGAGATAAACCGTTTGATCTACCAACTCTTCAAGAGATTAGTGGGTAGTATTCAATGTTGGAAAATGGCACATGGTGGTCATTTTATCGTACAACCGGTGAAGCATTAATGAATTATTCCTTTCTTGTGTAGTCACGTCAATCTCAATCTATGTGAAGATGTTATTGTTGGAAATCATGAAGGGTGATCTTTGGATTCTCATGCAGCTCTAATTAAATAGTGACAATACATATGCCACCAAATTTCTATGTTTACACATGCATTTTTACTAAGCATTGATGAAGGTTGCCATTACCTCCCACAATAAATACAAGAGGAATTAACTGATAATAGTGTCATTCTTGTAGTAGTTAGAGCACTTTTGTGGGATGAGTCTAATCAAGTTTGAGTGCTTGTCTGAGAAGAGAAAATGAGTAAGTCAGTAAGGAGGTTTGTTCATTTGAGCACACAAAAGCTCAGTCCTACTATTCTGGAAGGTTCTTTGGTTGATAAGCCCAAGCTTGTTCCCACTAGATATAGTAGAAGGTTGTAATTCCAAGACGTTGTTGCTCAATTGGTAGATGACAAAGGCAAGCAGTCGGCAGTTTGCTCTATTATTGGTGTCAGTAGGAAAATAAGGTATGGGCATGGCTCCTCTGGATTCCAACACTCACCCATTGACCTTACGAGAAACACTTCTGATGATGTAATTGAGACCGACTCCGACTACTGTTAGTATTTACCTCACTTCAATCATAGTATGGCCTCTAATGAGGAAGTGATATATGTGGTGCCATTGGCTATTAAAACCCCAAGCGGACGAACTAGAACCGTATTGGGAAAGGAAAAGAAAGAAGAGAGGCTGAGGGTCTACCATATTGGGCAACAACTAGAAGCGCACATTTATACCGAGGTCTGTGTGTTGGTAAGGGCAGGGTGGCAGGTAAATAAGAAGTTGTGGTGCCTTCGTGGCAATTTGGTTGCCTAGGTTTTTTGTGTGCATAGCGACAAGGGGATTCTGAAAAAGATTTGTCTTCCCTTTTCTTTTAGCTTTCCCCAGTTCGTGCGCCACTATGTTTTGTAGATTCAACTTGTGGGAAGTTTTCAAATGAAAGTCAAATGTAATGGAGATTTTGTTCAAATTAAAATTTGTGGTGAAATTACATTTGAGCCCAAAGCTTGTTGCTCCCTTGTCATATAAAAGGGAATTCAAGGCTCATTTGTAGGGAGAGAACTGATGAAATCTCTAGCTAGTTTTTGAGTTGAATAAATGGGTACAAAGATATCTATCCTCTAATGAGGAAGTGATATCTATGGTGCCATTGGTTGTTAAAACCCCAAGCGGATGGAATATAATAGATAGCCTATTTTGAGTTTTGGATGAATATATGCAAATTATCTTAAATTGTATGCAGATATGACTTATAAGCATGAATAAACATATAATTCTAATATATTTTCTCTCCTTATGTGGATTTGAGTGAATTTTGAATGAAATGTTAATGATGTTGTCATTCTTATTTTGAGAATTTGTTGTCATAAGTTTACAATTATTTATAAAGGATTTGATAAGTAGTAATATATCAGAGAATTGAGCTCCATAATGCAAGGTATTATATGAGTAGTCCATTCTATTAAATTCTTGGCTCATTTCTGCTAACGGTAAATGGGTAACTAAATATTTAACTGACGAAGAATAAAAGAATAATATGTAAATGGGTCACTCACTCACTCCCTCTATCTCTCTCCCCTTAACCCTAAACCCTTAATATTAGGTGTGTATTAAAACATTATAAAAGTATAAATTTTTGGAGTTCTATTAGGAATTGAATGATAAATGATGATGAATGGGAAAATGTAAGGCACTTTAATATTTTCAACTAAAAAGTTAGAGTTCAATTAGGATTAATAGTGTTCACTTAGGGTTAGGTTTAGGGTTCAATGAATGTTCAATTTGGGTTAGGATTGAGGATGAGGTTGGGGTTTAATTAAGGTTATGAATTCAATAAGAGTTCAAATAGGGTCAAGGTTAAGGTTAGGGTTGGGGTTAAGGTTCAATTAGGATAAGAATTAGTGTTAGGGTTAGGATTAGAGTTCAACTGTAGTTCAAAGTTAGGGTTATGGTACAATTAGGACTGTTGTTCAATAAATGTTCAATTGGGGTTAATACTTAATTAAGGTTAGTTTTAAAGTTCAATTAGGGTTCGGGTTAGGGTTTGATTAGAGTTAGGTTTAGGGTTTAGTTAGAGTTAGGGTTAGGGTTAGGGGTAGAATTTAATTATGCTTAGTGGTCAGTTACAATTATATTTAGTGTTCAATTAGGGTAAGGGTTAGAGTCCAAATAGGGTTAGGGTTTAACTAGGGTTAGGATTAGAATAGAATAAAGTTTTGTGTTTAATTATGATATCTAGAATTTAGTATAATTTTTTAAAATGAAAGGATTTGGACACAAAGAAAAAAATAGAAAAGTTGATTTTATATAGATCTTATTTGTTAATTTATTCTAAAATAACAATTAATAATTGTTTAATTAATATAAAATGAATATTTAATTGTATTGTATTGTATTGTATTGTATAAGATAATTAGTAAAACTAAATAGATAATAAATATTTTATGGATTTTAAAAATTAGAATTTAGTTTAATTTTATTTGTAATGTCAAATATTAAAATTTAAGATTGAAATACTTAATTGATTTTAAAATATTTATAATTAATATTCAATTTATAAACTAATATTAAGACATTAATAAATATAACCCACAAGAGATAGAGAGAGAGAGAGATGGCAAGATAGAGATATAAGGAGATATAGAGAGAGGGGAGAGAGAGATGGAAAGATAGAGATATAAGAAGATATAGAGAGAGGGGAGAAAGAGAGAGGGATAAGTAGAGAAAGACAAATAGAGATGGAGAGGGATCATAGAAATAAGGGGAGATAGAGAGAGAGAAAGAGAGAGGGAGAGATAGATAAATGGGAAGAGAAAGACATAGATATAGAGATATATGGGAAGATAAAGGGACAAATAGGTTGAGATATGAAGATAGATAGGGGTATAGGGAGGGAGCAAGAGATCAAGGAGAGATGGGGAGAGATAGAGAGAAGGAGGAAGGGAGAGAGATATGTAGAGGAGGGAGAGATAGAAGATGGGGAAGAGGGAGATATATGTAGAGAGGGGAGAGAGGGAGAGTGAAAGGGGGAAGCTAATTTTTTAGTTTAAATTCTATAAAATATTCAATAAATAATAATATAAATATTATAAGAATTATATAATTTGTATTTTAAATTACACACTATATTTTATTTTTTGAAAAATATGTAATTTTTTAACCATTTTCCTATATATTTAGTATTAAGATTTTTACATCTTTTAACAATTCAATATATAATAAAAATAAAATATAGTTAATAATTTAATTAACTCACATATCTATATTAATTAATAATATATGTAAAACACACCAAGAGTTATCTTTATCAAGATGCCTATTGACTTGAAAAAATTCTTACATTTTCATTAATATGAATTTGGAAAGCAATCAATTTGATTTCATTATTGTTTGTGTCATTGTTTATCTCAATTCCCATATATAAGGGTACACATTCAAATTTGAAATCATACCAACTTGTCTATAACAACAATCAACCAAGAACAATAAATTTAAAAGCAAAAATGTTCATCAATCATTAGATTTAGTATTGACAGCATCAAAGAAGTATATCTTGAAAAAATGGCATTAACTAACTTAGATATATCCACTATTTTTTTTTTCAAATGTTTGAATACATTGTTAACATTTTATAAATTCAAGCATTTGAATGTTATGAAACCTATAGCTTTGCAATTGAGTCTAATAAAGCTTTTCTCTTAGATAAATAATCAAACTTTGTTGTTTTTATGACTGTGTATTTAATCCTTTGTTCATCATTATAATTCTCTTTTTTCACTTGAAGTTTAAATATGTATCTGTTGAAAAGGACCTTTTGTATAATGTGTGAAAACTTAACATCATCTTGTTTTTCATGCTTCAAAATGTTCAATTATTTTGTTGTTACACCCATAATTTCTTCTACCACTTCTTCAAAAGTTGTAATCCAATTGAATGAAGTATGGTCTTGCACTTTGCATTGAAGTATATATTTATAATCACATTCAGGGAAATTTTTATCACATCTTCCACAATACCACTGACCATTTTCATTAGTGTTTACCTTCTTTTTGCAATGCCTATCTCCAATTTTCAAGGGGCATGTTGTATAACAAAAAATTTCTACCTTAATGAAAGATAAGGTAGCTTTTATCACTATCCAATAAGGTTTACCAGAGTTGGCAAGGTCTCGATCCTGTATTTGTGAGATACTAGAGTTAGGAACAAATATGGTTTAGGTTAGGGTTGGGGTTCAATTAGGGCTATAGTTTAATTCGGGTTAGATTTCAATAAGGGCTAGAGTTTAATTAGGGTTAGGGTTCAATTAGGGTTAGGGTTATGGTTCAATTAGGATAAGTGTTCACTTAGGGTTTTAAATATTTAATGTATAACATTTTAGGTAAATCTTCAAATTTTAAAGTTTTCTTAATATAAATTCTTTAAATAAAATGCTAGTTATTTTTTTTTTAAATCATATTTTGATAGTTGAATACATTCAAAATATTTCTAGTATATTTCAAATTTGAAAAATATATTGTTTAATTTTTAATTTATTTATTTTTTTCAAAAATATATTTTTTATTTTAAAAAAAATATATTATACATACAAAATTACATAATCAATAATAGATAATAGATTTTGGTGAATATATCTAGGTATGATAATATGCTTGAAAACCTAATTTTAATTAAAAACTTACTAACATCATTAAAAGGTAAGTTTTTAATTATATTTGAAATGGAAAATTTAAATATTATATTATAATATTTTATAATTTACTTATATAGTATTTTGGATAATAGAAACAATTTTGATTGATTTAATATTTTCTAAATTCATTATTGAATTTAAATATTATAATTTATTCTCTAAATTCATTATAGAAACAATGTATGAGAATTTATTGTCTTGTTTTTGAGGGTGAAAGTGTGGCGAGATAGGGTTTCTATTCATAGTATTTGTAGGAGAATGGTATCTCTATTTTGAAGTATTCTAAACCTTGTTTGTATGTAGTAGTTTTTAAATTCATTTTGTTGTTATACTCTATAATTAATAGTTTATATATTGCACTCTCTCTATACATGATTTTTAGCAAGATTGGGGACACTAATAGAACATTCATTTATGTATTTAAAAATACTAAGAAATGTATGAAATTTTGACAACATGAAAACCATGAAAATAAAAGTGAAAATAAAAATTTAACATAGTAAAAATGGCCAATAATGTGGCAAAAATGAAAAGAACCATTTGTTGTTACTCTAATATTTCAACCACATACTAAATTACCAAGTGCATTTTATATATGTATCATGCAAGGAGCACAATATTGGGAATCAATGTGAATGATTCTTATCAAGAAATTAGACAAGATTTGAGATTGAAGGACACAAGCTCTTTGTAGGTTTTCTATGAATATTTAATTAGCCACTAATAGGAACAATAAGAAAATAGATAAATGTGAAAATAAATCCTAATCCCTAAAAGTGTTGTGCTAAGAATTACATACACATCTCATAAATTTCAACAGAGACATGAGACACATTTATAGAAATAATGGAAAGAAATAGCTATTTAGATAGTTATTAATCTACAAAAGATTAGGACCTACTTCAAGAGATTATTAAAAATAAGTTTTTATTTATAATTTTTAAATTTGATAATTTTGAAATTATCATAGATGTAAAGTAAAGATAAAATATTTTTCAACAAAACAAACAAAAATGACAAAAAAATAATGTGATTAATCAATAATAACATGATATTGTGAAAAATATAATAAATAAAATAATATGCATAATTGTACATAAGCCATCAAAAGTATAAATATTCCTATCTTTATAAAAAAAAAAAAATCTTTAAAATGATAGACTGTTAGACGCAAGTAGGCCATGGATGGGTATACCATTTTGTAAGTTGTGTAGCCTGCTCTTGACTTGACTAGTTGCCCTAATTTCTCCACTTTTGCTCATTTTTAATGAATTCCCCCCGGACTTGTCAAATATTTAATTTTAAATGTTTTACTTTGGAAGCAATGAAACATTTAAAATATATCACACAAAATTTTCCCTAGGCCCCACCTTGTACAGTCTATGTGGCACCCACCCGTGATTTTGCAATCAACCAAAGCACCATCGTGGGATGGTGAGGAACAACTCAGATCAAAGGACAGTTGATGAACAATCACACAAATTTGATCCCCCAGATGGGACACATGTCGCCTGCCCACGATATCGCCATCCTACAATTCCCAATCACGGGATGGTGAGCAACCGTTGATCTTGAAGGAATTTTGATCAAACACAACGTGAATTTCATCCTTCTAAAAAATAAAACATTCATTAAACGGAAAGGGGACATTACTAAGCGGATGGAAAACAACGACATAAGTTTTTTTTAAACCATTCAGCACAGGGCCAACCAGGACTTAGGAAAATAAAACCTGTGGAGGAAATAAAATATTAAGACCAAAGGGACTAGGCCTAGATGAAATGATGGGGAATAGGATGTTTTTAAAACCCTTCAAAAAGGTAATGGCAAAATAGATCCTGACCAAGGCATTAGGTAAACACAAGGGTTTAAGATGAAGAAAAAGTTAAAACCCCAGCCCTAAGAAATTTTCCAACACCATAAAATACCAATGACATAAGGCAGGGCATGAGTGAAACATTAGGAACAAAATTTGAAGTTCCATCAGTACAAGCATTGGATAATTTTATATTAATAGTTTGTCCTATCACAAATATAACAGGTGAGAATAATAAATAACATGTATTTTCCCATTAAATGTGAAGTATTTTCCAAAAAATTTAGTGTTCAACCATTGGTCCATTTTTGTTCAATATAAGTTGTATTTTAAATCATTATGTGTGATTTTTATAACAAATAGATTTTTTTTGTTCAACTGTTAGTCCATATGTGTTGAATATAAAAGGTAGAGATATCAAATATTTATGGTTATCAATAAGTATTTGGTCCACTTAGGTTGTATATTAATTTTAATTTAAATAAAAATATCATATTCTACAAGCAACAAATGATATTTTTTTGGTTCAACTATTAAGGGTTCCATGATTAAGTTTCGGTCGAACCTTTAAAAAGTCAAATTTTAGACTCTTCTCAAAAGATCTACCGATGTGGCGAGTTGCATGATGAGTTGTGCCTCCAAACCTTAGTTATAGATAAATAAGAGACTAGACTACATTTCAAAAAAAAAATGAAGGTTCTACAATATTCCAATCAATTGCTGCATGTTGAGAAAGTTAGCCTGCACAACTATTGGGCCCTCTCCCCTAAAGGAATAAGGGGACATCACTAGGTCGATGAAAAAAATGACATAAGTTGTTTTAATGAGGGAACACAAGACCAACAAAAAACTTAGGAAAAATAAAGTAAGGCGAAGGAAATAAAACAATAAAACAAAAGGGGGCCCAACCTAGATGTACAAAGCGATGTGGCTTGAGTCATTTTAACTTCCCAAAAAGTAACGGCCAATCCCATCCAAGGTGTAAGATGAACACTAGGGTTTTACATGAAGATGAAGGTAAAACCCCATCCTTAGGCTTTTCCCAAACACCATAGATGACCAGTGACACTAGGCAGGATAAAATAGAACACAAAGAACAAAACTTTGAAGTTCCATCACTACCCATAACCCTAAACCCTAAACCATTAACCCAACCCTTAAACCCTCTACCCTCTCTCTCTCTCTCAAGTTTCTCCTCCTACCCCTCTCTCTCCTCTCTCTCTCTCTCTCTCTACCCTCTACCTAAACCCTTAGCCCTTAAACTCTAAACCACTTAAAGCCTCTAGCCCTACGTTTAACCCTCTACCCCATATCTCTCTCCTCTCTCCCTCTTTCCCTCTCTCCCTCAAGTCTCACCCTCCTACCCCCTCTCCCTCTCTTAGGATCTCTCTCTCTCTATCTCTCTCCCCTCTACCCATAACCTAAACCCTTAACCCTAAACCCTTAAACCGTCTACCTCTACCCTTAACCCTATCTCCCTCCTACCCCCTCTCCCTCTCTTAGGTCTCTCTCTCCCATTAACCTTGAACCCTAAACCCTTAACCCTTAAACCCTCTACCCTCTACCTTTAACCCTCCCTTCCTTTATCTCTCTCCCACTCCCTCTCTCTCTCAAGTATCTCCCTCCTACCCCTCATCCCTAAACCCTAAGCCCTTAACCCTTAAACCCTCTACCCTCTACCCTTAACCCTCCCTTCCTTTATCTCTCTCTCTCAAGTCTCTCCCTCCTAGCACCACTCACTCTTTGAGGTCTCTCTCTCTCTCACTCTCTCTCTCGAGTATCTTCAATATCCTACCCCCTCTCCCTCTCTTAGGTGTCTCTCTCACTCACTCACACCCTCTATCTCTCTCCCCTTAACCCTTAACCCTTAAACCCTCTACCCTCTACCCTTAATCCTTCATTTATCTCTTTCTCTCTCAAGTATCTCCCTCCTAGCACCACTCCCTCTCTGAGGTCTCTCTCTCTCACTCACACTCTCTCTCAAGTATCTTAATCCTACCCCCTCTCACTCCTCACTCACTCCATCTATCTCTCTCCTCCCTCCATCTCTCTCTCTCAAGTCTCTCCTCCTATCCCTCATCCCTAAACCCTTAACCCTCCCTTCCTTTATCTCTCTCCCTCCTCCCTCTCTCTCTCTCTCTCAAGTATCTCCCTCCTACCCCTCATCCCTAAACCCTCAGCCATAAACCCTTAAGCCTTCTATCCTCTACCATCAACACTCTTCCCCTCTCCTTCCCCTCCTAATTCTCTCTCTCTCTCTCTCTCCCCCCTCTCTCTAATTCTTTCTCTATATATATCTCTCTCTCCCTTACCCCTCCTAATTCACTCTCTTCCCCTCTCTTTGTCTCTCGCTCGCTCTATCTCTCTCTCTCTCTCTCCCTCTCCCTCTATCCCTCTCTTTCTCTCCCTTTCCCACCCTCCACCTCCTAATTACTCTTGGGTATATGTGTGCAAAAATTGGATATCATTTAGATCAAATATCTGATTTATAGCACCAAAATATTACATTTTAAAATATTTTTCAATTTAGATATTAGACACAAATTGGATATCCAAAAAAAATCAGATATCCGATTTGTAGTACTTTGGCTTGGGCATTGCTATGGAGCAATGTACTGATAGCCAACCCAAAAAAAAATTAAACTCATGATTTTCGCATTTTTTGGTGAGTCCAAAATGCTATTTTTTTCATGTTGCCACTTTTTGGCCCATCATGATCCTACACATACCCAAGTCTAAATCAAGTAGTTGTTATTGCTAAGGTGGATCACTCCTTTCTTTGAAGGCCATACACTTATGATAGGGTCAAGTGTTCTTTTCTTTAGAAAATTCCTATTTCCTTTTTGATAGGTTAGTTATGATTTGATTAGATGGGCTATGAATCACTTATTTCAAACAAATATCTTTATGAAAGAAGTATATTGGCATGGAATTAAATTTGATTTTTATTCCAATGTAAAAAGTACAAATAATGGAAACAATTCTTTCAACACATAAACTATTATATAGTAGTCAATTAAAATGAAAAAGCTTACTCTATATTAGTTAGGATACACAACTAAGAAAATGATCTAAAGTTACTTATTTATCCTAGAGGAACTAAGTATATAGTATACAAAGAAAACCAAAAAACCCACAACTACCCCTATTTTGAAGGAGTTTAGTTTTCTCCCCTTCCTAATCTCGTTAATATTGTTTAATTATTTTAAAGAGAAGAAGGGTCATAACACAACTTTATTCAACCCAGTAAATAGATTGGTTAATGAAACTTGAAAAAAGCAAAAAAATAATTGCTACATTTGGCATTTCATGGTGAATGAAGAGTGGTGACAATAATCTACTTATAGTTTAATAAAACACTATTTTTATCAGAAGGCTTGACATTAGAAAGATAAGTGTTACTTATAGTTTAATAAAACACTATTATTGTTTTACCAACATATACTATCATATGCTTGCATGGCTTCTTAGTTAATATATGGGGAGAGAAAGAGAGAGAGATAGAGATATATGGGAAGAGAAAGAGAGATGGAGATATAGGGGAAGAGAAAGGAAGAGAGGTGTAGATAGAGAGTCAATGGATAGGGGGGATAGGTAGGGAGAGATGGTGAGAGATAGAGAGGGGGAGGGGGAGAAAGGGATATAGATAGAAAGAGATAGAGAGAGGAATGAGAGGGAGGATAAAAGAGAAATAGAGATAGAGATATAGAGTATGAGAGATGGAGTGAATGAGAGAAAAATGGGGGAGAGGGAGAGATAGCTCAATAGATAGAGGGGTGAAGAGGTGGGAGTGACATAAATAGTGGGAGATATAGAGATATAGAGAGCAACAGGGAGAGATATATCAATCACCATCCCTATATCTCTATCTATTCATCCTTGTCTCTTTATCTCTCTACCCCTCTCTATCTCTTTGTCTCCGTTTATATTTGTATGCTTTTCATTATCTCCCTCTCTCTCTATATTTTCTTCTCTATATTTATCTTTGTCTCCTTAAGTGTGGAATGGGTACATTGAAGAGGTCTTAAAGGAGAATTATCATATCTTTAATCAAATGGAATGCTACCTTGAGCATAACTCCCCAAGGACACATGCCATCCTTGGATTTTTGACATGAAACAACCAATAAAAATTTAGTTTCTCTCTCATATTAATATATATTATATTAATTATATTTTGTATTATATAAAAATATAATTATTATTAATTATTAATTATAATAATTTTATACATATTTAATAAATTTGTTAAAGAATATAATATATAATTATAATAAATTGAATAATTATATTATTTATTATGTAAAATATAGCTAATATATACTTAACTATATTGTAGAATATTAAAACCTAGCTAAATGGCACCAAAATTTTGAACTTAATTAACATACTATAAAACCTAACGAAACCAGGTTGTAGCTTGTCAAATTGGAGAAGTGAAAGGTCAATACCGGCATCAAGGAAGAGTTCGGAGTAGTGAAAACAAGGTCAATTCCAGCGTCGAGGAATAGTTTGGAGTAATGAAAACAAGGTCAATGCCAGCGCCGAGGAAGAGTTTGGAGTTAAAAAAAGGTCAATACCAGTGTTGACGAAGAGTTTGGAGGAGTGAAAACAAGGTCAATATGAGCCCCGAGGAAGAGTTTGGAGGAGTGAAAACAAGGTCAATACCAGTGTCAAGGACGAGGTTGAGGGCACTCAAGGAAAATCAACAACCAAGGGGCAATGATTACTGTAAGTTTGGCACACCCATTCTCTTTAACCTTGAATTTTCATGCCTAGTTTCCAAAGCTCTACTACATTGGCACCCCCATTCTCATAAACTGGTATAAGATAAGATAGAAAAAATAAAATAGCTTATACAAAACGTATCCACCTACAATCCTATTCAAGCATTTTCATTAATTCCTTGAATTAAACCTAAAACAAGAATTATACACACCACAATAGTGAGATGAACGAAACAACCCTTGATCATTTTATTCAAAATTTAGATATGATTGTACAATGGAGAGACATGAGTTTGAATTAATCATATCAATTCAAATGCCAATACTGTCATAAAACATCAAATCCACATGAATTCAAAACCTACTATAGAATGACTCAAAACCTAAATTGCATTTTCCCTAAAACCATCAGACTTTACAATTTTCTCTGCAACTTCATCTAGAATTGACCAAAAATATCTAACTTGCTAACCTATACTTCTAGCCTTGAAATATTTCTTATAGAAAAAGGAGGAGAAAACAAGCATCAGGCCAGAAAGAACATGTGTCACTAGCCAATTGGACCACCTTGTGATATTCCAAAAATTTATTACAACAACAATCTCCCCAGAGAATCTTCTTGTTCATCATGCCCGTTGAGAATGGTTGATGCAGCAATAAAAAAAATCAAGAATTATATGCCTAGACTGTCACCAAAAAACAAAATTGGAATTTTTTGTAACTGCAATAGTTGATTTGTCAACCATTAGCAGCCTACTCCTTTTCACTCTTCCTTAGTTAAATATACATTTACCCATTTCCAGTACTCTTCATTAGTTGGTCAATCAAAATTGATCACTTCATTCACCTTGACACTATAAGGTTTGTACTTAACTGCCACTTGATTTGCTTCTCTTTCAAAAGACTCCAAGAAAGAGTTGGTCCTAATGATTTTTTCCATATAGCTCACCAACAAATCATAATCTGAGTTACCCTATTTTTCAGGGTTTTGTAGTCCAAACATGATATAAAGGGGTTCTTAGACTTTTTGTGATTACTGTAGCTTGTGTAAGAGGCCCCATGGATACTGTTATAATTGTAAGATGCATGAATAGGGCGTAGGATGAGAAATAAAGAAGGTATAGCTATTGTCTTCAATAGTTTTGTGAAGAAAAGCATGTTAAATGAGAGGTTCAAGCCTAGGTTTCAACAAAATATGTATGAGAGATCTGATTTTATGATTTTTTATCCATGTGAAAACCTAATGGGTTGTTTTTGAACACTGAATATAAATGATATACACACACACATATACATATACATATACATATATATATATATATGTATGTATGTATGTATGTATCTATGTATCTATGTATATGTATTTTTAAATGTAAATGTAAATGTAAATGCAATTATTGGATGCTCTCCTAGAACAATAAATGTAACATATCATTAAAGAAATATTTATCTATGTATATAAATGTGTATTTCTAAATGCAGGTGTAAATGCAAAGAGAATATGGTTTTGTAGTGTTATAGATACAACATATCCATAAATTAATGTAATTAAAATTCTAAAGTCTTCAACACATATAATATGAAATCGGTCAAACTATTAAGGTACATGAGAAATAAATGAAAATAGTAAATGCATATGTATGTATATTTGTAAATGTAGGTGTAAAATAAATAAGAATAATGAAAATTATAAAAGAATACGAGGAAAGGTCTCCTCCTTTCTTGGTAGTGATAACCTCCTCCACACACAACCCTTAAAAATTATGAATAAAGGAATATAATCTTTGAAGAACTCATAGTTGATTCTCTCCTACCTGATGCAATTAGTAATTTTATCCTTACAAACATTTATAGTGATTAATAGAGGCACATATACCAATTCTTCATAATAGAAGAATTTGATCATGTTTTTCCAATGATGGCATTATGAGAAAACCTTAGGTTAAATGAATAATTCCTAGCTAAGTTCTTTAAATCATGTCCAAATGTATAAGAGAAGACCGTTGCTATGTGTACCTAGATACCATGGAGAAAGGCTAGTCTTTGGGCTCTTTCATCACTCATCCTACCTTAAAACATACCAAAAATCTCCTAGCAATTAGACATAGGAAGATTTAATATGACTTAAAAAAAATTATTGCTAAAGCATAAACTTATGATGACTTAACCAGGCCTAGTACACACTCCCTCCCTGTTAACCACACTTAGACATATGGAAATTAAATGTAAATTTGATGCTATTTTTAGTCATGTAGGTGTCCAATAAACCACTTGGTGGTATTTCCCTTCAATTTTATTTACTTGAATGAAGAGAAAAAGTCCTTTGATTGCAATTAGAGAATACATTTGAGGCCTTGGTTGTGTAATTGGTGGACCATAGTCACATTTAACACTTGTTACAAAGTTTGGGAGTTAAAACGTTAAGTAGATTTGATTTGTGATGGACACATTTGGATGGTAGTAACAATAGCTTGCAATCTATCAAGACTTGATTACCTTATAACCTATGAAATTATAGCAATGAAATGATAGATTAATCATAATTTCACCTTGGGATCACATCACCATGAAAGAACTTCATCCAACATCCTTATGATAATAGGTACCAACAAATAGGTATTTGTTAGATATGTCTTCCGCGAGCGAGGGAAATTCAGGAAGAGAAGAGGAAAGCGAGACATGTAGTATGTCTAAAGGAGGGAGATCAACTAGAGGTCAAAAGATTAGAAGAAAAATCCGTAAAAACATGGAATTTTTCTTGCTAAAGGGGGGTCATCTTCTTATGATGATGAGAGCATAGGCGACGTTGAGGTTCCCTTGAGTAACAATCATCTAGGGAAACAATGGGTACCCAAGGAACTTCCTCCAATAAACATTGATTTTTGTGTCAACGAGAGGATATATTGCATAGCACCATTGTCATTACATGGTTTGAGCCTATTTTTCATGGATAAAATAAAGGTATGTTACGAAAAAGTTACTGAATTGATAGAGTATGTCAGACCCTATTACACTTACAAAGATTGGATACAACTGGTTTGATATACATGAAGTATGTGTAGGTATGCACTATCAGAAAATTATATACAACTAAAAGATAAGGATCAAAATAAAGGAGTGGCTATGTACATTGATGGAAGGCCAAAAGCATCAAGGAATATTGCAGGGTTTATAAACAGTACACGACCTGGGTCAACAAATAAGCAACCCAATTGCATATTCGAGGCACGCGAGGGAAACCGTATATTCGTATGTGCGATAAAATCAATAACTGTGGGGGAAGAGTTGCTAATCAATTACAATTTGAACCGCTTAGTTACAAACACAGTTACTATGGGGGTGGTACGTACTATGTACCATTTTACCCAACCTCCAATTAATGACTCCAATATACCATTTTATTCTTATGTTTTTTTCATAAGTCTATTGGTTTCATTTCGGTAATGTTTTTTTATATTTAATTTTTGTCACAATGGGACATTGATCATACAAAGAAGGCTCTGGTCTAGAGCACAGATCATGATGTATCTTCAAGAACTTCTATCCAACAGGTTTACCTCATTGTAATTATACAAATTAGATATGAGCAAAATGTTTTATTATTATGTTTTTTTCATAAGTTTTTTGGGTTAATTTCGATAATATTTTTAATATTCTTGTTACAGTCAACTGATCAGAGAAAGGCACTAGCATTGGAGGAGAGCATCCATAGTGAAGTGCACTCAATATTTTGTGATGATAACATCACTTATTTAGCAAACCCTATCGATACAATAAGGAAGGTCCAAAAAAATGCAATGAAGAAATGGTTAAGTTGATGTTCATAGTGCCTCAAATAGATGAGATAAAAGAGAGGGTTAAAATATTGACTAAGAGATTACAAAACTTGCAAGTAAGCTATCATGAGGTCTTTAATTATATCATAAGTTCATTCATGGTTTTATATTTTGTACTCTTTTATGTCATGAACTAAAATATGTGTTGTTTTTACAGGGTTATTTTCCTCCTCATGATGCTCCTAGCCATGATCAGGGTATTGCAAGTGTTGCCCAAGGAGTAGGGGTTGGTAAAATTTTCCATCATGATCTTCCTATTCATACATCACACCATCTGACCCCATCATTAGTGCCTATATTGTCATCTGAAATGTCGGCAACACATACCATGCAAACATTTGTTAATGCACCCTCTGGTAGCAAACACATTCTAGAACATGTGTCAGGACATGTACCTAGGGATGTAGAGGCCACTAGTACTGGTGATGGTTTAGCAACATTTCCTGGATCTTCCCATATTACTAGTATAGGAACATTGTCTATCACACTTGTAGTGACCGAGGATTTTGTTACCATAAAGATAGAGAGGGTCCCAGGTACTTTAAAATGTTTTTATTATTATTATATATAGTCCAATTGAAATTTACTTATTGATCACTCTTTTTAGACTCTTGATCCCATGATCATTTTGCAAGAAATGATATTTTTTATAAACATCTAAGTGATATTACATTGGATCTCTTCGGGCCCAACATACATACATGGTGGAATGCCCAAAATTGAGATTTAAAAGATGAGCTCACTAACCGTTTAGTTGTGTTGTTCGGTGATAAAAAAATCAACCAAACCAAGGTCCATCAGAAAACTAGTACCTATCTAAAGTATGCAAGGGACCAATATAGGTCACATTTAGAGAAGAACAAAAAGTATGAGCATCCCCCCATGATTCTAGAGAGGGAGTGGAAGGACCTGGTGTTGGATGGAAAGGAGAAGGATGAAAAGAAAAAAGGAAAGACACCACCAGGCCAAGGAAGGTATGTGATACTATCAACAATGTAATTATATAATGATTACTCTTTCTTTTTACATAATCTAATGCATTTCAAACTTTTCATAAGCTTCCTGACACATCCAAGGTAACAAAGGAAAGACTAGAAAAACACGGGCAACACAGACTTGGCTCTGGTGGTTATATGAAATTAGCCACATGAATTATAAGTATCAATAAATGAAATATAGTATCAAAATAATAAATTGAAAACAATTTTGGTTTTTTCACACTATAGAAGCAAAATTCATGATCTTATGCAAAAATGTAGGGCTCTAAATTCAATAGAGTTCCCACAGAAGATGACCTAAATATTTCCTTCCAGCAAGGCTATGGAGTCGTGGCTGAATGCCTAAGAGTCTTGACTGGGAAAACACAACCTTCCACTACATAGATAACATGCAGGTAAATAAACTCAATAATGTTTATTTAAAATTGAATACTTGTGAAATCTATTCAATATTAATTTCCACCATAAAGTAATTACATGCCTATTTGTTTTAAACATTCAAGCAATGATAATACTGCACATGACATTGGAATGCAGCCTGGTGAGGGTGGAGCACAACTTGTAGATGAAGGTAATGGTGTACATCCTGGTACTTTAAAGCATGTAGAGCATGATCAACATGTTGAGCATGATTAAGCTAGAGAAGATTAGGAACATGATGTGGCCCCATCAGGTAAAGAGGACCACTCTAAATTTTTTTTAAACATATTTAATTGCAATTGGTGTATTAATTAATGTAAACTTTCATGTTTCAACTTTAGAGCATGTAGAGCGTCATCAACGTGTTGAGCATGATCAAGCTAGAGAAGATCAGGAACATGATGTGGCCCAATCAGGTAAAGAGGACCACTCTCATGTTCTCTTAAACATATTTAATTTCAATTGGTGTATTAATTAATGTAACCTTTCATGTTTCAACTGCATATCAGGATTTAGAGGGTGTTCAATATGTTGAGTATGAGTCTATAACAAAAGTTCAGGAACATGATGTGGACCCATCAAGTAAAGAGAACCACTCTAATGTTTTTTTAATTAATGAAATACTTGTAACAATAATAATAAAACATATCAGTTTAGAATTTCTTTCTTATTGTAGCAGACCCCCCTTGAGGCAATGTCCACATCATGAGCTGGCAACTAGGCGTACATTAAGATCACAAGCAGAGGAAAAAACAACTAAAGGGGGGACATATATTGATTTAGAAAATGATACTCCACTTCAACTTTATGTAGCTTTCAAAAAGAAACAAAAAAAAGCCATTGTAATCATATCATGACAACCATATTTTTGATAATGTGTAAAAACTTAAAGAATGAATATTATATGTTAATGAATGAATGTGAATATGTTAATTAATGAATTTTATATGTTAATGAATGAATGTTATATGTTATTAATGGATGAATGAATGATTAATGTTATATGATTGGGTATGGGGAATTGAGAGTGATGTGAGGTGGGGAGAGGCCAAATGAGCTTCCACCATCATGTGGTTGGCCATGTTAAGTAGAGAATATTAAACTATTCTTGAAAAAAAGAGAAGCTCAATAAGGTAATGCACTTTTTAATATAAGAAATGCATTGTTTGAATCATCAAACCAATATGCAAAGATGAAAGAAAGTGCTAACTTTTCACTATGGTGGCAGAAAAATGATTCTTTATACCCTGAATCCATGCTCTACATCATAATTTTAAGTTGTTTCCATTCCAATGTTCCGAGTTTAGTTTGTTTGTATGGCTTTGTATGAATACCACATTGTGTTGTGTGTGGATTTGGTTTCAAAGCTCTGTTTCTTTTGTTTTTAGTGGTGACATAACTCTAAAATTTGACTTTTGTGCATAATAGGTTAGTGGAAAAATTGATAGCTCTAAAGGTTTTAGAGGTTCGATTGAGATAGATACACAAATTTTTGGATCTTGTTGTTGAAGGGAGGCTTCGACTTAACCATGAAATTTTGTACTATCTGTAGGTATGCAAAAGTTTCTCTACTTACAGTCATTCTTCATCATAAATGTTGTAAATGATATTAATGCTTCAAACTTAAGATTCGTTTCATTTTTAGTTTCATAGAGGAAGACTAAAATCTTCTTAATGTCCTAGGTTAGGTGTGAAAGCATATGAATCACTTGCTGAAGACACCATTTTGTATTCATCCAAAAACTGGTTTGTTCTTTTTTTTATGTTTCTTGCATGTGTTTTTTTTTAGGCTCTAGAGATGTAGCTTGGCTAGTTCTTTCCTTTTCACTTTTCATCTATTTTGATGATTAAAGTAGATTGTTGATGCAGAGTGGAAGGGGAAGACAATCTCTTAAGAGATTCCCTCAAATACTCTTAGATAGAGTACTCCTTAATACACCATACAACTAATGAGAAACTTAAGCACTATTTTAACTCTACACACCCAAATGCAATCATGAAGCTTGGAAATGGCTTAGAATCTCTTAACATGGCTAAACTAAGCCAACAAAAAAGATTTCTCACTTGGGAACACTCTTTCATCTATCGCTGCCATATTAGGCCTTGTAGACCTTGTAGGCCTATCTAATGGGATAGTCAACATAAAATCCTTCTAATGACTGAAACCAAACTAAAGTCACTAGTTTTTGACACTTGATACTATCCTCCACAAACCCTCAAAACCATAAGTTTTGAATCCAACACAAAATACAACAAATGACCTATTTTCTAACCATACTTGCATTGAAAAGTGTGTTTTAGGCCTCCTTGTAGCATTAGAAAATAGGTCATTTGTTGGATTTTCTATTGAATTCAAAACTTGTGGTTTTGAGGGTTTATGGAGGATAGTATCAAGTATCAAAAACCAGCGAGTTTGGTCTGGTTTTAGTCATTATAAGGATTTTATGTTGATTGTCCCATTAGATAGGGCTATAAGGTCTACAAGGCCTAATATGGCAACGATAGATGAAAGAGTGTTCCCAAGTGAGAAGTCTTTTTTGTTGGCTTATTTTAGCCATGTTAAGAGATTTTGAGTCATTTCCAAGCCTCTTGATTGCATTTGGGTGTGTGGAGTTAAAATAGTGCTTAAGTTTCTGATTAGTTGTATGGTGTATTAAGGAGTCTATCTAAGAGTATTTGAGAGAAGCTCTTAAGAGATTGTCTTCCCCTGCCACTTTGCTATTATCTATGAATTTTCCATAATTCAATGATAAAAAATAGTGAGGATTGGCCAACCAATTGTAAGTAGAAGCTTTCTAGGGTTTACCCTTGAACTTAAGGCTCTACAAGACCCAAGAGGGTTATCCTTGCAATGTTTAAATGATACTCTTGTGCCAAATTACCATGAACATTGTGAATACAAATACATTCCTATAAGCTGATAATTAGATATAATCCTTCAAGGATCTACCAAATCCTTGAAGGATTATATCTAATTAGAAGATTATAGGAATGTATTTGTTATTCACAATGTTTATCATAATTTGGCACAAGAGTATATTTTAAAACATTTTAAGGATCACCCTCATGGGTCTTACAAAGCCCGAAATGTAAAGGTAGAGCCTAGCAAGATTCTACATCTTTATTGGCCAATCCTCACTATTGTTGATCATTGAATTATGGAAAATTCATAGATAATAGTTGAGATTAATTTGGTTCTTAAAAAATATCCAACACATCCCATCAATTTTTGTATTCAATTTTTAATACCAATTGAATTGGCATAAGTCCTCATACTTTCACAGATTGGCCTTCCTATTCAACTTGTTGCATGGCCCCTATTCACTTTATTGATTTTTATTTTTAAATTAAAACCTCCATCCATACGCCAAACAATATCCACTTAATTTTATGTAGAGATGATACTGCCCTTCTCACTATGCAACACCTCATTCGCTCTCCTTGTATTCATGTTTAAACTCTGCCAAATGAATGGCATGTATCCTCTACATAAGCAACCTCTTACCTATCTTCTCCCATGGCTATCCATACTCCTTCCTAGAACATTTTATTCTACTTTATTCTTCCATTTCGATATTCCTCGGTTGCATCCCTTTTCCTTCTCATTTCCTTGTGAGTCTTTCTCCTTCATTGGTTGTGTCCTTCCCTATTCTTGTTCCATGGCATAAATAATGTATGGAAATTTCTTGTTTGTTACATGTAGGGTGCCCAAGAATGTGGGGTGTCACCTTAGGCGAGCCTTATAGTATACAATAGATGAATTGTTCATTTTGATTAACGTTATCACTAAATTTGATCTTAGCAGCCATTTCATCACAAAGGATAAAAAAATCAATTAATTAAGTACTCCTACCATGAATAGGAAAATTAAAACTTTTAATTTAAGTTCTTTGATCTTCTATTCTACCTGCCACATCTAGGAAAGGATAAAAATTTACACCAAAGGAACCTCCCCATATTCTTACATATTGATTGAATACAAGTAATGGGTAAGATCTCTATCAACCTTCTATTGTGACTTTTGTTAAGAGCTCGAAATGCAACTTGACTGTGCCAATTGTATTCATTGTCAAGAAATGCCAAAGACCACCAAACTGAAGACAATAAAATGGAAATGTTTTTCATCGATGTAGATTGTGCATGTTCTTGAATGCTTCTACATCATGTTCCTTGTGTGTGTGTGTGTATAATGATATATAATGTACCATGTGTATAGGAGCATACCACTATGTAAAAATTGTTGCATACTATATAGGGACACACCTTATTAACAATAGCCATTTCCATACAAAAAGACATTTATTATCTCATTTCCTTTATTTTGTTGAAATTCCAATTACTATATTATCATTTCCTAGGTGGATTTTAATATATAAAAATAACCTTTTTTAATCAAGGGTCAATAAAAGAAATTACAAAGAAAATTTAAAATTCATATTATTGGAAGCATATTGATAATCCCAGTTATTTAGAATCAAACCAATATTTGGAAATGAAATCATATTCAAGGACCTAGACATATGAACCCTCTATGGTAATTTTGTTTAAAACATTTTCCCTTATACTTATTGCTTCTATCTCCATCAATTATATTTACCTCCAATGTCAAGGAGTGCATATATAATAATTCTCCTAGTTTGTATAATAGCTCCATTTGAATCATATCTATGCATTGTGAATTTTCTCCATTTCTCCATAATTTTTACATATCTTAATTAAATTCTCAATTGATAAAGTATCTAAGGTTAATGTATTCACCAATCAATTTTACCCAATTCAATTTTCCAGTGCTAGTGTCTTTAGAAGTAAATGTATGCTTAAATTATAACTTTGATTCAAATTCCCATAAGTTTTATAGAATTTCAATAATAGTAAAATTAAAAAATAATTCTACTTATTGATCTATATCTAATATCTTAATATAATTTAACGTTATCATTATCTCCACATTCTAATTTTTGATATCTAAAATTTAATTAATGTAAAAATTTATTTATCTATTGAATATCATAAAAATAAGAAGTATTAAATGGAACACTAAGTCAATAAAAACAACCACTTGAGATCATATTCTTTAATGTGTATAGAAATATTTTTACAATTAAATGACCATCACACAATAATCCAAATAAGAAGAAAATATATATATAATTTGGGCCATTTAGCCACCTTAACCATTATAAAATTCAAGTTTACTTGTGCCAAAAATGCCAATATATTATAACATAAAATATTAAATTTTTATTCTTGTGTCAAATCATTAAGAAGTATGAGGGATATTATTGAGCCATTTTTTTAACTTCACTGATCTCCTTCATGATAATATGTAGAGAAGGTTGAGTAATGGTGGAAGAGGGAATAAGAATGTGATTGGTGATTGGTTGAGTAAATTGATTGAGAAGGAATGATGGAGGAAGGAATAATAGGTGGGTATTGGGAAAGAGGAACTTTGAATGGATATAGGGCATAGTACTAGACATGAGAGGTAGTAAGAAAGGATGTAGAAATGAGAGGCATATTATAGAAATAAGGTTAATTGAGGGTAGTGAATAATTTAAGAGGAGTAAAATAAATAGGTGGGTGAATAGGGAAAGTAGGTGATTGAGGGTAGGATAGAAGGATAGACGAGGAAACATAATAATGGGTGAGAAGGAGACATTCATGAGAAATATCACATTTACCAATATTTTTTGGTGTTAGAAGTAAGGACATCAATTTTATGTGATTTATTAGAAAAAAATATTTAAGTTAATAAACTAGTGTAAAAGGATTAGAATCAACATCAAAATTAAAAATTCCTTTAGTAAGAATTAGTAATTTATTGACATGGTATAATTTTTATTTTTATTTTTAATATTTTTTAAGATGCGCATCATGATTAAATGGATCTTCCTCATTAAGGTACACAACTATATTCAAAATTTTGGAGTCTCAAAGTGATTGGTGGAAGATGAAGGATCAAGTCTAGGGATATTCCTAATAGGAATATGAGACCTTGGAACATATTCTTTTCCATACAACCCTTATATAATTGACCAAATAAAAAGTAAGAAATTATAGCATAATAATTTTTAGTTATGAAATAAATATGGATGTATTCAGAAAAATGGGTCTAAAATAACAATTTGAATGAAGCTAAAAGATCTAAAGTAAAGAAATAAGGGAGAAAAATCATAAGCTTATTACAATGTTGGGAAACAAAACACACTATGATTTCATTAAGGAGGTACAATTGACGAAGGAAAGAATGTACAATCACACCTAAATTAACTAAGATTTGAAACTATAAATTTGTAAGTAATAAATTAAAAGAGGTAAGAAGGTATTAGTAATTTCTATAAAAAAATTTGATGCAAAAAGCTCTATTATGGCATGTTTTCTATCTAAGATATATGGTAAGAATAACTTAAAGGAAATAAATAAATGTTGCTACTTTATTAACCTATAATATAAACGAGGATATGTGTAACTGCCTTGTGGCTAGAATTACCCTTAAATATATTATATGATTATTTGTAAAGTCATTTATAAGTAGTTAGGTTGATCTATTTAGCATCCATGGAATAAGTATGTTATATGTAGGAAGTTGTGTTCTCATTCAAGACTTCTGGATATCTACCTTCTTGCAATGTCATTATTATCAAGTATTTATAGAACATTTCTTACTCTAAATTCCTTTTATGCAAGTTATTCCATTTCTTACTCTAAATTCCTCTTATGCAAGTTATTTCATTTCTTACTCTAAATTCCTCTTATGCAAGTTATTTCATTTCTTACTCTAAATTCCTCTTATGAATGTTATTTCATTATGAGTATGCTTTAACAAAAAAAAAATATTGGTAGCAAGTAGTATGTACATGAAAAAAATCCTTTTTCCATGAAATATAACATGCATTTACCAATAGTTCTTTTCTCGCATTGTAAAAATTTTAAGCAACATGATAGACAAAAATATATTTTTATTATGTAGAACAATATATATTCACCAAAATAGCCAAACCTAACTAGGGTCGGGTCAGTGGGGGTGGGGTCATTCATGATAATAAGCGTAATTTATTTTTGGATTATGTGGTGAACCTAGGGGTACAATAGTCTAGCTTTGTTGAGGTGGTGGAAAATTTTCATGGCATCCAAATTTTGACGCAAGCTAGGCTTTCCAATTTGGTCATCGAGGGAGACTCTAAAAATACTATTCTCATGCTGATGGGGAAGGATAATCCTTTTTGGACACTCTAGGACCCCATGTTTTCTACTTGTCATCTAATGATTGCTCTCAAAAATTACAAGGATATTCAAATGTCTAGAAATTAAAATAAAATTATCAATGTGCTTCCTGACATTAGCGCCTTTACACCAAATTTAGTAATATGGGATAATATTTTTCATATCCCTTAACATGTGTGCGAATTAGTGAATCATGATCAATGCCAAAGCACTACTAAATTGAGATCAAGTTGGATCTGTTGTTAGCTCTCTTTCAAATTTTCCATGAGTTTCACATCTGGAAAATTAATCCATTTAAGCAATCTTTTCATAAACTCATTTACATGTGGCTTTGGTATTCGTATTGTCATTTCTACAAAATATATTTCCTTGCTCTAAATTTTATGAATTCTTCCATGGGAGGTGAACTGGTTTAGGAAGAACCTCTAACTATGAGATGTGGAAACAAGATAAGGAAGTTTGGCCAATCATTCAATGGTGCAAGCTTACCTCATATGTGGAAGGCATGTTGGGGAATGACCCAAGCTCTCTGTGGAATTCGCTAATTCCTGGCCAAATGGAATTTTCACTATTAGTGGGTATTCCTTCATGATGACTACTAAGCTTATTGCAAAGGTGATAGGGCTTTCGTTGGAGGGGGTTTGCATTCCCAATAAGCCCAAGGCTAGTTATTAGAAATATATGCACCAATTTTTGAAAGAGAATGCAAAAGTGAACAGACTTCAAAATGGCTTCAAACAAGTTAACCTCCCTAGTTTTTGGAGTAAGGTAGCGGAAGTCTTGATGAGGTATGTTATTCTCAAAGTATGGTTCTATTGATTTGATGCTCATTTGTTTTTGATGCTTAACCATCTTCATTATGATATAAAAATGAACTTTCCCTTTTGTATTTTATCCTATTGAACAATCTATTAAAAATTTATAGGGTAAAAGAAAGAATTTACCCATTCACCAAGGTCTTATCTTTTGTCTTTGTCAGTACTAGGTTTCTTTGTTACCCTCTCCTTCCACTATTAAAAAGAACACCTTGGTCATTCATGACCCCACTACAGACCCTAGTCCCTCCATTACCTTAGACAAAACCCATCCCACTTCTCATTATTGCACCTGTGCCCATGGTAAAACCTAAGCTTCTAATGAGGAAACCCCTCTTGACCCCATTAAAGTTTCCCCCCTATTCAAGCCCACTCCTATTTCTACTTCTAAGGTCTTGTGAGTCAGAAAACTCAAATGATGATTCATAGAATCCCACCCCTACCAATTCCCCCATGCACTCCCTCACTCATCTAGAGGTTTTTCATGTCCCCAACAACACCCTATTATTAACCCTATCCATCAAAATTCCCCTAATTGTTTCATCAATTTGGAGGAGACTCATGCTAAGACCAAGGTTGGTTTTAACATTAGTGCTCATGGCGAACCCCTTTGAAACAAACTTAATGAAATTTCATAGATGGTTAATTTCCAAAATGACATTCTTAAGTGGCTCTTAGGTTAATTGGTCATTGCCAAAGAGAGAATCCAAACTCTAGAAAGTAAGGTGTTGCAGCAACAAGTTCCATGGTCAGAGGAGGTGGAGGAAAAAGGCTATTGGGAAATGATAGCCTCTCTAGCTAAGTCATTTGAGCATTGGTCCAAATGGGATATACAGCTGGAAGAGTTGAGAGCTATCATTGGAATAGAGGAGGATAAAAAGAATTTACAAATGGAGATTGATGCCATACACAAGAACTAGAAGAAAACCACACAGTTCCTTGAGGTTATAACTGATTATAGCAAGGTAATCATGAAGAACACATACCTCACCATTCAAATCTTTGAACAAGAGATTAGGAAGGGCTAAGAAAAATGGGCAGTTGAAGAAGGGCATGATGATGGTCAGAAGAAGAAGAAAGGTAAGGAAGTGGACAACTCAACTATGGATTCCACAGTGGATACTTAGGTTGTGTAGAAAGGCCCTCTCTTTTGAGAGAAGATCCACTTCTTGGCTCAAGATTGGAAGGAAATCAATGGTCTCTAGTTGTTGGGAGACTTGTAAGTGTTCTATGGTCCCATGCTAGTCATTCTTTGTGTTGTTTATGTTTATATTTTCTAGTCAAACTATTTAATTTTTAGTTTATGCTTGAGTTTGTTAGGTGTCTCACTTCTCGTGAGTCCCTTGTTTTCCTTAATGGTTGTTTTATAATGGGTATTGTCCCTCTTATTCTTAATCTAATCAAAACCTATATTCACCAAAAAGTTTTTTTTCTTATATTAGAAAAGTAACATTAAAAAAATACATCTCTTTCTCAATAATGCATCTCCCAAATAAATGAAAACCCCACAATAAAATGGGAAAATCCAAAATAAGCCAATATAATAATTATAAATTTAATAAAAGAAAAATACCACAAATATTTTTTTCAAATATCTAAGTGACTTGAAATTGATAGCAAGTAGGATAGTCATTAAAGGCTGGTTACATCATCTTCTAGGTATCTTTTTACAATTTAAATCTCCTAGTTCAAATAGCTTAAATCAACTACCATAGCATTGCCCTCCACCAAGCTGGATAGCCCCTCAAATTTTCATATTTTTTCTTCATATACTTCCAACTACTTGCTGGACCATAAAACATCCTCCACTACAAAATTGTTGAATCTCTATTTTATTTACTTCTACTTAGATCCATCTCTATTTTTCCTTCATTGAAATTCATTCTAGATTTTCTTATTGCCTATTTTTTATTTTAGTTTTAATTTTTCACTACTCAATTGTTTTCACCATCACTATTCATATTTATCTTTCTTTATGAGGAGGTTTTCATTTCCTAGCTCTATCTAATGTTTATAAATCCCTTATTGATCACAAGATAAATATTTAATTATATTTTCATTATTTCTTGCATAATAAATTTGTATGCATCTTCTTTCCCCCTCAATCATTCTCATATCTTCTCCAAAAAAGAGATGATCTTCTCTCTTTTTACAATTATGCTATTTTTAAGATATCCCTCAAATTTCTCCTCTACTATGTTCTCTAATAATTACATGGCTTCATCAAGTGTGGTTCCCCAAAGATATCAATCTACACTACAACTTCAAACCTAATTTGAACCAATTCTATAATTGCAACATCTTGGGCCACCTCTAATGATAGGTAGCATTCCTCATCATTGTAGTTTTTAAACAAAATAATCTCTCCTATTGTAATCATCAATATTTTCCCTTTCTTTGGGGTGACATAATTCAACATCTTCATCTCACTCATATATCTCCTTCTTTAAGTATCTGTAAATCACATTTAAATTCCTTCTATACACTAATAGTTATGCCATTTTATCAAGGAATATGATCTTTCTCAATTCTACTAGTTCTATCCCTTGGATAATCCTAGACATTATGAATTTTCTCTCTAAAAATAGATCTTAGTCAAAAGGAAATGATTCATTCCCACCATTGTTTTTAACCTTTTAGCAATCCTTGAATCTATTTTATTCAAATTTATTTTTGTGTTCTCTCCCATTATTTATTACCTCATATTGCTCCAACATCTTCCAAAATTTATCTAACTCAAGCTCTAGTTTTATAGCTTCCTTTGCTTGTCTTTTATTTTCTTCTAGATATTTCTTTATTTGATTTTTCTTCTAGCTTTGTTTTCCTATTTTTCATATCACAAAAAAATCCATGTATACAACTACATCCATAGACACAACTCTCCTTTGAGCTATTTAAAATTATTTTCACAAGTTCTCTACTTTTGATAACTTTAGATGCTTTGATACCAAAAGTGATGAGATTTTTCTAATGCAAGGAATCTTTGTTTCTACATGCTTTCTCTCCAATATATATGACAAGAAGAATGTACAACATATTGGAAGTTTATGGTAGGATTATTTTATACTTAAGAAATAAATATACTTCAATAATGGATAGTAAAACCTAAAAGGGGAACAAGCATAATAAAATTGATAACCAACTTGATATACAATAAATCATATTCTTTTATTTTCTATTTAGGACAACATGCATTAACCAAAAATATCTTCTCTCATCCTAGAACAAAAAATACTCTCTCCATTTCTCAAGAATGGTCCCCTAGATAAATAAAAACCCCACCTCCACATAGATACTATAATGATTAAACAGTTGATAAAAGGTAGACACCATAAATATTTCTTAAAATATCTAAACAACTTGAAAGTATGGGGAGCTGGGAAATTCTCATTAAAAGGGGTATTTAGATAAATACTTTGTTAATTAGTTGTAGTTGATGATAACTATTTTATCATACACTATGGTTGATGAACATAATTAGAAAAAAATGATTTGATCTATAGTACTTTAACCACAATGAATGCTCATTATGAATATAGGCTTGCTCTAGACTAATTTATCTTGGTGATTTAGTTTAGGGATGCTTTATCTCCACAAGATTTAGTCCTTTTTTAATGTGACCACCATAATTTCCTTAGCTTTTCCCATTCTTATGTCTCAAACAAGGTTGGTGCTTAAGAAAATTGTGGAGGTCTACTAAGTGTAGAGGGAAAGTTTACAAGTTCCTTGATAATAAGTCAAATCCATTTGAAGATTTAGAAATATCACACACAATAAAAAAATGCATTTTCCTATGATGTTAATTTTGATATCTATTAATATAATATCTGATATTAAATTACAACTAATGATTTAGGTAATGATTTGATGAATCTTAGAAGATCAAGTTGAGGCGTTTTAGTATGCAAGCTTATGACCAATGACCAATTTTTTAAAGGGTGAACATCATGGCTAAGGAAATTGAAATTAAAAATAAGGGAACATGACTATGTTATAGATACTTGTCCAAGTGAAAATTCCATACTTGTACTCTAGTAATGAGGATAGTAATCATATTGATGTTAAATTATAAATAATGATTTAGTCTATGATTTGATAAATCTTAGATTCTCAACTTGAGTTGTTTTAGTATGCAAGATCATGAGTGATGGTTAATTTTTAACAAGTTGCCATCATGGATAGGAAAATCAACATTTGAAATAAGGGAACATGAACATGTTATAGATACTTGTCTAAGGGACAATTTCATACTTGTAGTCTAGTAAGGAGGATAGGAATCATATTGATTCAAATTGGCCTTGTTTACAGTTAGGATAAACTTAATCAAAGCATAAGGTATGAGGTTACCTATTGGCATATGATAGGGCTTACTATACTAAATGAGACAAAAAGGGCAATGCCATGTAAAATGTAATGTCAACTTGGTCAAGGGATTACTTGGGATAGTGCCCTTTCCAAATGTTTCTAAGTGCTTAACCATCATTTTTGTCCACAATCTACTTTATTGCTTCATAAAAATTATTTTTTATCGTCAGCACCAAAACTAAACAATTGCAAAATAAGACATTAAACAATACAAAACTGTATATATAGTATTATAAAAATAAATATAAAAAATAAAATATACACTTTTATCCTTTATATATATATAAAGCCAAAGCCCTGAACAATTTATATTAATCTTAAAGCTGATATACATTCTTATAAGCTCAAAGCATCTATGCCTAGGGAGAGTGTTTATCACACTAGACATAAAGTTTAATTTGAAATACAAAACAAAAGATAATTGCAGCCACAACTCGTCAAGGGAAAAAACAAAGAAACATATATAAACTATGCCTCCCCACTCCTACCCCCGCCCGCTACCCCCACCCCAATGGCCCCCAACAAACTCAAAATGTATGGTGCAGACTCCCTACTGCCCAAAAGTATCTCCCAAATCTTGGTATCAAATAAAATTACCATTTATGTTAAAAAGCTTTGTAGACATATGGACAAAAAGAATAGAGTGCAAATCTTTTAGGGTGAACTGAACTAAACATTGCCACCTTCCTCAATATAATTGATAAAATTTCCTACCCATTCAAATAATTGTTTTTATTTTAAATATTATACACTTTTATTTTAAATAATAATAACTACTAAATATTATAATTTTTATTTTAAATAATGATTTTTATAACTTATATAATGAAAAATGGAAACTAAAAACATACAATAAATTTACATATCAAAATACATGGAATATAAACGAATTGCATGCGAAATTATAATGACCGGCTACTATGATTTTGTTTGGTTCTTATTAGCATAGCCTGGTTAGGTAGAGGAACTATGGTTGGATGGTCCTTCAAAGCTTAAGCTTTCTGTGCGTGATGATGGCCTCTCTTCTATATATATGCTATCTGTCATTCTAGAAATGATGGTCGAGAATGTGAAACATGTGCTTCTATTTTCCCTTCCAGCATTCCAACAACTGTGGACATTGAAGGTCGTTCCAAAGGGAATTCGTGGGTGCATAACAGACCCACATTGATCACCCTTAAAGCTTCTTTTTTGGAGTAGCTTGAGTTTTTGAGATTCACATCCACCAAATCCAGCAGCATTTTCTTCTCGTACAAATGCCAAGTCTGTAATGTAATCACACAAGAATTATCATTAATATCAGTCTATGCTTTCCAACATACACTCTTGAAAAGTGGTTGTGTTGTTACCCATTCCAGCAGAAAAACCATCTCTCCCCGCAATTTCTTGTCTATGCATTTTCTGCCACTTACAACTTCAAGGATTACCACTCCAAAACTGTAGACATCTGCCTTCTCGGTGAGATGACCCGTTATAGCATATTCGGGAGCCATGTATCCCCTGGAAAAACAAAAAAATAATTTAGATTTTTAAACTTCACGTACCATTTCACAGTTTTGTTAGTAGTATTAATGCCTACATTTTTTTTGGAAAATAACTTTTCTTGGGAATTCTCACATTGTTCCTGCCAGTCTGGTGGTGACATGAGTTTTCTCTTGGTCAAATAACTTAGCTAATCCAAAGTCGGCGATTTTTGGATTCAAATCTTGATCTAAAAGAATGTTCATTGATTTGATATCTCGATGAATAATTCTCAGTCTGGAGCCCTCATGCAAATGTGCCAGGCCACGTGCAACCCCAAGACAAATGTTGTACCGTTGAGACCAGTCAAGATTGAGTCTGCATTCTTGAGGACCTATAAAATCAGGTTACAAACTATTTCAATTTGTAGAAATACTTTCTAGTTTCCAAATTGCATATTTTCAGGAAATTCTTACGTAATACGGTACTTTATTAGCAAGGTAAGACTGAAGCTGTGATCTATATAAAATTTCATTACTGGATGAGTATATGTTAAGATTTACCAAACAAACAGCGAGCTAAACTGTTGTTCTCCA